>SJYA01000661.1:60509-129995 GCA_006410615.1 Neotragus moschatus
CCCCCCCCCTTCCCCGGCCTTCCTCCCCGCCCTTTCCAAGTTTGGAAACACTTATGGACACGTCGGAGGGCTCTGCTGACATCGACGTGGGCAGAGTTTGCAGCTCTGGGGGCAGCCCGGCAGCTGGAGAAGGGACGGGAGCCCAGAGATCAAAGCGGGAGCTGTCCAGCCCTGCCTACCTGGTGCCCTGCGGGCCACCGGCAGGGTGGAGGGCCCTGGGGACAGAGGACTCAGAAAGGGTCCGACAGCGTGGCGCACCCGGAGGCCGCCCTCCTTCCGCTCCCTCCACTCAGCCCCTCACCCCCGCCCCGCTTTTCTCCAGCTCTGCGCCCACTTTTTCAGAAGTGACGCTCCCTCTCTCTTCTGACTCTGGGGAAGGATGAGAGGGGGGTTCCGTTTGTTGGAGGGTGGACCTGGAGTCCCGAGGAGGAGCTCCACTGTTGAAAGGGAGAGATGCACGCTAGTGGCAGCGTGGCCTCCCGCACCGGGGAGGATGGGCTTTGCCAGCAGACCAGGTTGACCCAGTCATCGGAGAAATCCTAGACCTCCTGGCCACTCTTCTGCTGAGGCTGATCCTAAACCGAGGCTTTGGGGATTATCTGGCTCTGCGAAGTGGTTGTAACTGACCGACCTGGACTCCTCTCTCACTCACAGTCTCTTCCTGAGGTTGCATGGAAAGTCCACCCTCTCCCTTTCAAGTTTCTAGTCTCCCCCTCTCCTTCTCCACAGACGCCTTGTCTGGATTTACCAGCTCCATCCCAAGCCCAAATTCAGAGCCCCCAAACCCACCCATCCCTCTTCCCCTCTCTGCCCATTCTCTGACCTACTCTGAACAGGAAACGCCCAAGCACCTCCCAGCTCCTCTCCACACCTTGGAGACAAAGCCTAGGCCATCTAGAGGGACTTCTAATTTGAGTTTGGGATATAGGCTGTCGGCTCTGGTAACACCTCAAGCAAAGCTCCCACCAGCGTGGATGTTAGGTCTCTCCCCCACACCCAACCCCCTTCACCCACCAGGGAGAGGAGGAGCTGGGACCTTGACCCTGAAGCACTAGAAGTGAGACACAGGAACTCTTGAGAATCCAGAATACTGAATGCAGTCAACGTCAGCAGACAGCCCTTTCCCCAGCCCTTCTGAGATTGATTTCAGGCCCAGAGGGAAGGCCATTGGTCTGGGGCTAGGTCCCTGCTTGCTCAGCACCACCAATGAGACAACCATTCTCTCCCAGAAGGTAGCACAAAAGGGGCATCTTTAGGTCAATTCTGTCTCCACCAAACAGAAATGAGTAGGCTGTAGTTCCTTTCTAATCTTTTTTCCTTTCTTTCCCCCATCTCTTCTCTCCTTCCTCCACCTTTCTCCTATAAGGAAGAATTGCTGCCTAAATTAACTCCATCAGCAGCTGCTATAAAATAAACTTTTCTTAAACTAGTTGCTTCCTCTAAACTTACAAAGTTAGTGGAAATAAAAGAGGAAAATCCAAAAACTAAAAAACAAAACAAAACAAAAAAGCCCCCCAAAACCTCTTATTCAAATTAAGAGCACTGATGTGGGAGTTAAGAAGACTTTTTGAAATTGCAGTAACTGTTTGGGAAATGTGATTATAATTTACCTTTTAGCATAACAAAGTTCTCAGCAAGTTTTGGAGAATTCGAGAAACTCAAGCACACGTTTATAAACTAAAGGAAAAATCTCTCTGCAGAGTAAACTGATAACTGGAAAAGCATTCCTGGAACCTGATGCAAATAGCTAACGCTGCCCGGCTCCCTCCCCGTTGATGTGGCAGAATTTGAAGCTGGCAGTCGTCAGCCATTTGGTGGGAGGCTGTGGATCCAGAGGAAACAATGAGAATGGAGAAAACTGAAAGGGAATTTTTAAAGAAGGAGACATTTTTGTTCCAGCAGTTTTTTACACATTATTTTGACCTTCTCTTTCTTGCCACTTAGTGAGGAAGAGAGCTAACGAAATGTTTGTGTTATTGGAGGAGTTCTTTAATGCTTATAAATGTAAGCATTTGTCATCTAAACAGATGTCTGTTAACTATTTTTTGCTTCCAAATAAAGGAGAATCTTTGTGAATGGATGGGAGTGGGGGGTGTTGGAATGGGAGTGGGAGGAAAACTAACCCAAAGCCTACACTGAGTGTCTTGGGGATGGCTGTGATGATGTGGGTGAGTGAAGGGAAGCCTAGGTGACTGGGTGGAGGGGATTGGAGACCCAGTAGGAGGAAGAAAAAGAGTAAGAGTGTAAAGCAGGGTCCAGGCAGAGAGTGGAGGAGGGGAGAGAAAGAAGAAAGGCGCTAGATAGCAAAGACCTCTGGATTTTGCTGTTGGGAAGTTAACACCTGGGTTCCTATTCCTAAATTGTTCTCCACTGAAAATAAGACGATCACTTCAGCTCCCTACAACTCTGTTTACAAACCAGGCCACATCATAAAGTTTGGCAAGAGTAGGGTCAAGAGACGCACTGATTTAAAAAATCCAGAGCAGACCTAGAAGGGTAGGATGCTGGGAATGGAGGGAGGTGGTAGATGTATAATCATGGCTGATCCTGTTGTATGGCAGAAACCAACACAACGTTTTCCTTACAGCAATTTTCAACAGCAACTTTCTTACAATTAAAAAATAATTTAAAAAACATGCAAAAAGAAAACGTCAAACAGCCTGATAAGACCATGCTGTCTTATGCTTTTATTCCTTTTTTTTTTTCCTTTGATCAAGCTTCAAACTGACATTGCCTTTCAAACATTTCTGAGGATCCACTCTGTGGAAAGCATCAATACACTATCTTATTCTATTTCTAAGTAGGATGGTCTTTTGCTAAGAAGGTATTAGCTGATCATTAAGGTGGTAGCTGAAGAGGTTTGAGGGCTGACTTCTCTCTGTGACATTTGTTTGGAAGACATGGAGATTCCTGCCCTACATCTTATCAATTGGAACATTTGGTTATTTGCACAGGACCAGAGGAGTATTCACTGAAATACTATTTAGTACTGGAACCAGGCGTTGTGCTAACTGGTGGGTACAGAACACGGTCACTGCCCTCAGGGGCCATGACATCTGTTGGAGATCAAGAGACGGGTGCAGGGACTACTGTGATGGGGAAGCACAGGGTGCTTCCAGGTGTTTACGGGAGGATTACCTCGACACCGAGTCTAGATTTAGATGGTAGTTGTTCAGTTGCTCAGCCATGTCTGATTCTTTGCCACCTGTGGACTGCAGCATGTCAGGCTTCCCTGTCCTTCACAATCTCTGGGAGTTTGCTCAAACTCATGTCCACTGAGTCAGTGATGCCATCCAACCATCTCATCCATCTCGATCTTCTGTTGCCCCCTTCTCCTCCTGCCCTCAGTCTCCACCAGTATCAGACCTAGGTGGGTGAAATCAATCATTCTTGGAGGATGCAAGAAGCTCAAGCCTTAAATACGAATAGGACCAGAAGAGATGAGGGAGAGAGCCAGTCCCAGAGGGATTCACAAATGTGGCAGTTCTGAGGAATGGAAGCCTTTCAGCACAGTGGTTTGCGAAGGGAGAGAGCAGAGGAAGGAGCTGGAAACGAGACTGGTGGATTCAGCAGGAACTAGATCAGAAAGCGCCCTTTCAGCTGTGTTCTGGAGTTTGTGTTTTCTTGACTTTCTATGGAGGGTGTTTGGATGATTTTAAGCAGAAAACTTGTGTAATTAGAGAGAGCTTTTAAGAAGGGTGATTGTGGCTGCAGTGTAGGGAAATGAGTAGAAAGAGAACTCAGTGGAGACAAAGAAGCCAGTTACCGGGCTGCAGGTGTAGCTCTGAAGGATAACCATGGTGGCCTGGGGTCGGGCTGGTAGAGTTGGAGAGGAGTTGGCAGACTCTGTAAACATTTGGGAGTAGAAGAAAAAGACTGATGTCTGGTTGTGGGTAGTGAGGGAGAAGGACTTGGGGAGCATCAGGAGATTTCTTGCCTGAGCAACTGACTGCCTTGGAGGTACCACCCATGGAGCAGGGAAGCATTTGAGGGGGAAGACTTGGAGTGAAGGAGGGGGGAGATAAAGAGGTCAAGTCTGGCTGTGTTCACTTTTAGGTGATTATGTCCTTTACACAATGGTGGACAGGTCTCACAGTTGGTTTAGGCCTGAAATCCAAAACTTTGTACATGGCCTAGACTGATGAATAAGGGAGTCAGCAGATTACTGATGTCACAGGAATGGATGAAATCCCCCAGGTTGTACATGCAAATGGAAGTGGACATCAAGAAAACCTAGGACAAAAGCTTCAAGAGCTCCAGCATGTAAGCAGAACAACAGTAGAAGAGGAAAATCTATACTGGTGACTGAGAAGGAACATCCACATAGGATGGAAGAAAACCTTAGTGTCTCCATCACAGAAGGAAAGGAAACAGGTTGTTTGGGGGAGGAGAGCAAGAAAGGTCAATTAAGGCTAGGAAGACAACAAATTAACAAACCGGAGATCACTGGTGTCCTTGGTGAGGGTGGTTCCAATGGAATGAAATCCTACCGAGAGAATGTGGAAGAATGAGGAAATAAATACATCTACAGTAGACTTTATGTTACATCAGGAGTATAAAAGAGTTGGGAGAGAGCTAGGCTGTAGGTTAAAGGTGATGTTAGGATTAACGTGGAAGAGAATTTTTTGTGTTAGAATGATACTATCAAAGCAGATGTTAAATCTTGACACAAACCTCATTTTATTGTTTTTACAGTTTGTTGTTGTTGTTGTTGTTTTGGTGTGGACCATTTTTAAAGTCTTTATTAAATTTGTTGCAATATTGCTTCTGTTTTAAGGTTTGGCGTTTTGGTCTAGAGGCACATTAGGATCTTAACTCCCTGACCAGGGATTGAACCCACCCCTGCATTGGAGGCTGAAGTCTTGATCTCCTTCCTTAGGTTTCTGACTTTGTATTCCTCCTTATTTGCTTCTTAGTAAAGAACACCTAAGAGCTTGCAGGAATTTTTTTTTTTTAAAACTTGGTAGTGAATAATCAGTTTTTTTTTTTTTTTCAGGAGATCCCTTTAAAATGTGTAGACAGAGTCAATTTATATCACGGTTTTCGAATCCCACTTTAATCTGAGGGACTCATTTGGGATTCAGTGCCCTATTTTTCATGTTTCCTGCTGCTGCTGCTAAGTCGCGTCAGTCGTGTCCGACTCTGTGCGACCCTATAGATGGCAGCCCACTAGGTTCCCCTGTCCCTGGGATTCTCCAGGCAAGAGTACTGGAGTGGGGTGCCATTGCCTTCTCCAATTTTTCGCATTTAGAAATATGGAATAATCACTTCTTTACTTAAGCACAACTCATACTCTGGAATGCACAGATTGTGTGGCTGTAGGTGTTTTGTGGCATCTTGTTATTGGCTGTTCCAAGCCCGGTAATTCAGAGGAATATATTAGGCTACGTAAATTTCAGCTTTTAAGCCCACCTTTTTCTTTGAGGTGGTTTCTTATAAGCTATCAAGGAGAAATTAGGTGTTACATTTCTTCAGCTAGTTCCCAATCCATCCCTAATTTGAAGAGCACCATAATGCTGGTGCATTCCCAGAAGTCCACTCTGGCTTTTTGGGACTTCGGTTGTCTTGGTTTCTAGACTCAAAATTTTCAGTTCTTTTCTAGTGGCTGAAAGAAATGAGGAGACTTTAACTTCAGTTGCAGTGGAATTCTGGGTGTTGTTAATTGATTGATTCACCTATTAAGGTGAGAAGAAGAATGATAAAGACTTAATTATAGATGCTACCGCATTTAGAATTTATATAATTTACATTTCATTTAAAAATAGCAAATTAAGTTATTGGTATTACTGACAGACTTTTTGTAGAGTCTAAACTTGATTTTGCCCTTTGGAATTCTATACTTGCATAGATAATCTTCTAGTTAATGTGACATTATAACCACCTATTATACAGTGTGTTAAGTACTGTGCTAGTAATTTTACATAAATTATCTCAAACCTCCAAATATCCTTATCTAAATCTTAGAGGGGTATGTTCTATTATTCCCAAGTTTACAAGTAAAAAGAAATGAGATTTAGGTGAAAAGCCTTGTCTAAGCCTTCTCAGATATGCTAGAATGGGTCACATCCATTCTTGGGTTTGGATCCATTGCCTGCTGTATGTTTTCAAATGCCTTGAAATATACATTTGAAAAATGCAAATGAATTGGAGAATATGGAACTAAGTGTAAATTTCAGTTATCTTCACTGATGGTTTGCCACTGAATCCACACACTTAAAATTTTATTTTTATTAATAGGTAAGAGTGGTAATCAACACACGAAATTTACTTGAATAATATATGAATATTTTATATTTATATTTTGGCCACCTCACCTGAGAGTAACACCTAATTACTCCTTGATAGCTTATAAAATTTTTATTTAAGTCAGACTTATGAAGGACAAAGTTCTTGAAGAATAGGAAAAAGCTAATTTTTTACGATAATAAAGCCACCCAATTTTATAGTTGGAAGACAACTTAGATATCATCCAAATCATAATCATAATTATACTGTGTGGAATCAGGACTTTTCTTTTTTTTTAATTAATATTTATTTTAATTGGAGGCTAAGTACTTAATACTATTGTGGTGGTTTTTGCCAAACATCGACATGAATCAGCCATTGGTGTACGTGTGTCCCCCATCCTGAAGCCCCCTCTCACCTCCCTCCCTAGCCCCATCCCTCTGGGCTATCCCAGAGCACCGGCTTTCAGTGCCCTGCTTCATGGGTCAGAATTGCACTGGTTGTCTATATTACATATGGTAATATACATGTTTCAGTGGTGTTCTCTCAAATTAAGGGACTTGTTTTTCTACCATATTTCTAATGTCTGGCAGATGTCAGTGACACAGTGGGTGTTCCATAAGTTTTAGTTGCATGAATTAACACATTTTATAAATGAGAAAACATGCCTAGAGAGGTTATGTGGCTGGCTAGCCTGTGGTCGACCTGTAACCAGGAGTCTTCTGATTCACAATCTCCTGCTCTTTTCTTCAGAGTAAAATCACATTTACCGTTTGTCTGGAATACTTTGCAATATTTAGCCATTACAATAATCTGAACGTTACTTATTATTTTACAGAGTATAAATTGAGGCTCGTCAAAGAAAAAAATATTCTCCAGACTAGTGGTTCTCAAAGTGTGGTCCCTGGATCCATAATACTAACATCACCTTAGAACTTGTTAGAAAAATTGCATGCCTCATCTCAGATCTACCAAATCAGAAATTTGGGATGTGGGTTAGCAGCAATCTGTGTTTTAATAGCCCTCCGGGTGAGTTAGTATTGAGGAATGTGACTATTATGGTTAAACTTGAATCGTTGTTTAGGCGCTAACTCATGCCCCCTCTTCTGTGAACCTATGGACTGTAGCCCACCAGGCTCCTCTGTCCATGGAATTTCCCAGTCAAGAATACTGGAGTGGGTTGCCATTTCCTTTTCCAGGGGATCTTTCCGACCCGGGGATTGAACATGTATCTGCTGCATTGGCAGGTGGATTTTTCACTACTGAGCCACTCCTGCTGCTGCTGCTGCTGCTAAGTCGCTTCAGTGTCCGACTCTGTGCGACCCCATGGATGGCAGCCCACCAGGCTCCCCCGTCCCTGGGATTCTCCAGGCAAGAACACAGGAGTGGGTCTAGGGAAGCCCCTAAACTTGAGTTAGATAGTTCTGGCATTGTAGAGAACAGATGTGAGTATGACAGGAGGGTAAAGTAGGAAAGTCCAGTTAAGGAAAGTGGAAGTTGCTCAATCGTGTCCGATTTTTTGCGATCCCATGGGCTGTAGCCCACCAGGCTCCTCCATCCATGGGATTTTCCAGGCCAGAATACTGAAGTGGGTAGCCTTTCCCTTCTCCTGGGGATCTTCCCAACCCAGAATCAAACTGGGTCTCCTGCATTTTAGGCAGATTCCAAAGAGTTTCCACCACATCCTTTTTTAAAAAATAATTAAATTAATTTATTTAAATTGGAGGCTAATTACGACTTCCTTGGTGGCTCAGATGGTAAAGCTTCTGTGTACAATGCTGGAGACCTGGGTTCAATCTCTAGGTCGGGAAGATCTTCTGCAGAAGGAAATGGCAACCCACTCCAGTATTCTTACCTGGAAAATCCCATGGATGGAGAAGCCTGGTGGGCTACAGTCCATGGGATCGCAAAGAGTCGGACATGACTGAGCGACTGCACTCACCCAATTACTTTACAATATTGTAGTGGTTTTTGCCATACATGCACATGAATCAGCCACGGGTGTACACGTGTTCCCCATCCTGAAGCTCCCTCCCACTTCCCTCCCCATCCCATCCCACAGGGTCATCCCAGTGTACCAGCCCTGAGCGCCCTGTCTCATGCATCAAACCTGAACTGGTGATCTAGTTCACATATTATACATGTTTCAATACTATTCTGTCCAATCATCCCACCCTCGCCTTCTCCCACAGAGTTCAAAAGTCTGTTCTTTACATCTGGATCTCTTTTTGCTGTCTCCCATATATAGGGTCGTTGTTACCATCTTTCTAAATTCCATATATATGTGCTAGTATACTGTATTCTACCACATCCATTTTTGCTCTCTAATATATCTGTTGACAGTGCATCTTTTCTTGATTCTCCTTGGTTCAAGAGGATGGGTATCTGAAAGGCTATTCAGTTCAGTTCAGTTCAGTCGCTCAGTCGTGTCCGACTCTTTGCGACCCCATGAATCGCAGCACGCCAGGCCTCCCTGTCCATCACCAACTCCCGGAGTTCACTCAGACTCACGTCCATTAAGTCAGTGATGCCATCCAGCCATCTCATCCTCTGTTGTCCTCTTCTCCTCCTGCCTCCAATCCCTCCCAGCCACAGGGTCTTTTCCAATGAGCCAACTCTTCACATGAGGTGGACAAAGTACTGGAGTTTCAGCTTCAGCATCATTCCTTCCAAAGAGATCCCAGGGCTGATCTCCTTCAGAATGGACTGGCTGGATCTCCTTGCAGTCCAAGGGACTCTCAAGAGTCTTCAACACCACAGTTCAAAAGCATCAGTTCCTTGGTGCTCAGCCTTCTTCACAGTCCAACTGTCACATCCATACATGACCACAGGAAAAACCATAGCCTTGACCAGACGGACCTTGTTGGCAAAATAATGTCTCTGCTTTTTAATATGCTCTCTAGGTTGGTCATAGGCTGTTAATTGTTCTTTATTCACAATACTGTTAACATCAAAGGAATACTGTGTTTAGCCTTTTTTTCCTGGTCCAAACTTTATTTAAGGCTCTTTGGGTAGCATAACATTTACGGTGGAAAAATTTGTGCTAAAGGATATATTACCTTAACTCAAGAAACCTGAGTGTGATTGCCCTAATGATTAGAACATGAAGTTCTTGTTTGTAACATCAGTTCATCTCTGGACCAATTAACTTCTATTATAGTATCTTGGAATTCACCACTCTGTGAACCTGGGGTGTAATTCCTTGGGTAATTAAATAGTTCAGGTGAGACAGGAAAGATTCATGGTTTATTGCAAATCCATTACTCATTCTAGAACATGTCACACCCCCCCCAAGCCCAGGTGATGTTTTGAAATATTTTATTTCTATATTGACATCATAGACATATGCTTCTGTTCCCTCTTTCCCATGTCATGCTTTGATACTTGAGTTAAAATGGCACTCCACAGCCTTGAAAAATGGACTTTCCTTCTGAAGCACCCAAGAGAGTATCCAAGAGGATAGATCTTCCTGTTCAGAATTTCAGAATGTGCAATATATTGGGCTAAAACAATCCTGGAAGTCATTGTTTTTGCCTGGGAGTCCCTGCTGGGTTTTCTGACAGGTTCCTTGTTCTACAGCTGTAGCAATTTAGGCACAACTGCAAAGCCAGTCCTGTCCAGACTCTGGAAACAGGCCCTGTCCCTGCACATGATGAATTGAAGAAGCTCCATTTCTAGCATTTTCTAACTATCATTCATTGGATTGGACTCTGTGGCACTCTTTTTTCAGCTGAGCTTCATGCATCTGAAACCCAGTCTCCATGGTAAGCCCATTCTGAGAACTCCTCTTTTGTCTTGCCTTCTTGCCCCTGATTTCCTAATTGGCTTTATTCATTCCATTCACTCATTCATGCATTCAATCACTCAAGAAACCTGTTGTCTACGCTTGGGAAGGCCATGTACACCCTGCTGTATTCAAAATGGATAGTCACTAAGGATTTATTGTATAGCACATGGAACCCTATTCAATGTTACGTGCCAGCCTGGATGGGAGTGGGGTTTGGGGGAGAATGTATATGAATATATATACCCATATACCTATATATGTATACCTTCACTGTTCACCTGAGACTACCACACATTGTTAATCAGCTATACCCCAACACAAAATAACAAGTCTCTCTTTCAAAAATAAAAAAAACCCACAAACCTATTTTCTAGGCAAGATGCAATGTTGGAAACTGGGATTGGGCTAGGATCTTGGCAACTGGCCTTTTCCGACACCCTGGAGACAGGAGTCTTGCCCTTGAACTTCAGAGCCGTCTCCACGTTCACGTCTACTATGGTGGCAAACCTGCCTGCCTGGCTCCGCTTCCTCGGGGCTCTCTACTTTAGCGCCTGTTGCAACGCCTGCGTTCCTCGCCTGCTGTCGGCTTGCCTGGCTGGGCCGGGCACATCCTGGTTATCCCTGTGCTTTCCCGCCTCCCAGCTTCCAGCTCTTGTCTGCAGCTGCGTCCACTGCTGTCACACCTGCTCCCAGTCTCCGCTTTTCTCTTAGAATCTCCCTCTGAGAGGAGAGGGGGGTGTTACCAACCACATCTTGTTTTGGGTTGCATCCTCAATAGTCAGTGATAGAGTTTCAGTTATGTGCTCGGTGCAGATACAGGGATAAAGAGATAAGCTGTAGATGCCGGTCTCAGGAAACGTCACAAACAGAGTGGATCCTCCCCGGTTGTGAGGGGAAGGAGACATTTCCATTGAGGTATTTAAGGCTTTAGGGGGACAGTAAGGTTAAAGACAAGCCATTATAAACCTTTGTATCTTCTCTAAAACATCAAGACAGCATGCTAAATGAAGAGAGTATCAGTGACATTTTTCACGTCTTAAATTCCTAGTAAGGGTTATGATACACTTGCTTTCCATTTACCATCTCTTGCTCAATAGAAATTTCTCAGGGTCTTTCTCCTCTGCCGTTTCAATGAAATACCCATAAATTTGCTTTGTTTTGCTGAAGATAATATGCATATGAAAGGATATTCCCCACCCCCACCACCCCGTATCTATTTCTGCATCCAAATGTGTGAGGCCGTGCAGATTTCATAATTTCGAATTGTTGACTCCTGCATTCTGGGTCCCAGAGATAGCTGTCCACAGCACATGCCACCAGGCCCTTCACACACAGAGATCACTTCCTCCTCCTTGCAGCTGAAGGAGCATTTTAAGGTACTGCTTTATGTCTCCTCAGAGCCCCTTCTTTCCTAAAGCCTCTGTGGCTGCCATGCCATCTGGTGACTTTACTTTTTTAGTCCCAACACCCAATTTCTCCTTTTTCTAACTATCCCCAACAGGAGTAACTCATAATTCTTATGTACTGGAACTAACATTCTTGTGGTTGGGGAAAAGTATACAAAACTCAATCCATATCAACTGAAATCCCTTGTTTACTAAAATTTGAAGTAGGGGCGGTCTGCTCACAGGGAGGAATTACTTTATAACTGGAGAAAGTAAGGCATTCTCTCATGAAAACAGAGATCTTTTACTGCATTTATTACTTCACTGCATTTATTCAGTGAACAACGTATTAGCAAGGTCTAAGGGGGGCGACAAGGAGGACCAAAGAGCATGAAGTAACTGATTCTACTTGGGAAGTTTGAGCAGGGAAAGGGAATGTGGGCCTTGACTCTTAGAGAAATTGATCAGGCAGAAAAGGAAGGAAAACCCTTTCCTGGGAGATGGTATAACATGTGTAGAGGTAAGTGACGTTTATCATAATTTGTACTTAAAACTAATTAATGTCATAACAATTAACAAGGTGTGGAGTGTGCTATTGGTACCTTGTGGACAGAGGCCAAGGATACTGTTAAAACTCCTACAGTACATAGGACAGATTCCATAGGCATCCACCTTAAATCATCATGGTCTCTTCTCCATAAGATGAGTCCCATGAGAGCTGGGACCTAGCCTGTCTTATTCACTCCTGTGACGAGAGGACCTCGCATGATTTGAGGCAGAGTTGGTAATCTTTTAAATTTATTGAGTGAGTGGAGGCATGAAAAGAGAAGAGAGAACATCTGGGGAGGGAAAATACATATTCAGAGTTAGAAGCTTGCTGCTGCTGCTGCTGCTAAGTTGCTTCACTCGTGTCCGACTCTGTGCGACCACATAGACGGCAGCCCACCAGGTTCCCCATCCCTGGGATTCTCCAGGCAAGAACACTGGAGTGGGTTGCCATTTCCTCCTCCAATGCATGAAAGTGAAAAGTGAAAGTGAAGTCACTCAGTCGTGTCAGACTCTTAGCGACCCCATGGATTGCAGCCTACCAGGTTCCTCTGTCCATGGGATTTTCCAGGCAAGAGTACCGGAGTGGGATGCCATTGCCTTCTCCGAGAGTGAAAGAGTATTGGAAAAATAAGGTTGTAGATAAGATAAAGAGAAATTAGGAAGAGCATCTTGTGCTATCTGAAGGAGTCTTCTTTTAGTGTACAGTCCACAGAGAACTACTCCATGGAGGGTTTTCAGCAGAAGACTTACACCATCTGATTTATGTTTTATTAGGAGGACCAAGCAGTGAGGAAAGAGCCGGGAGGCTGGACGGTCACTTAGAAAAGCATCGTAATAGGTCAGGGATGATGGGGGCCTAACCACAGGCTGAAGCAGTGAAGACAGATAAAAGAAGGCAGATTGAAGAGAGATTTAAGACTTAGAATCCTTAGGACTTGGTGATTAATTAAATATAGAAAAAGGGGGAGGAGTTTCTGCCGTGGGCTGTGAAGTAGATGTTGGTATCACTTCCCGAGATGAGGAAGATAAGAGGAGAAGCAAGATTTGTGGTATATGCGTGTGTGAGCCTGCTTCGGTGCATCTATTAAAATATTAGCTTCTACTGGGGTACTCAACAGACTTGTGATTAGCCAATTTCCCAGGCACTAAGGAAGTCATGGTAAAAAATTCCAGTTTTTAAGAAATGAACTTGTTCATAGCGGTGCTATTCACAATAGCTAAAAGGTTGTTGTTCAGTCACTTGGTTGTTTCTGACTGTGACCCCATGGACTGCAACACTACAGGCTCCCTGTCCTTCACCATCTCCTGGACTTTGCTCAAACTCGTGTCCATTGAGTCGATGATGCCACCCAACCATCTCATCCTCTGTCGCCCCCTCTCTTCCTGCTCTCAATCTTCCCCAGCATCGGGACCTTGTCTAGGATTCAGTTCAGTTCAGTTCGGTCGCTCAGTCCTGTCCGACTCTTTGCGACCCCATGAATTGCAGCAGGTCAGGCCTCCCTGTCCATCACCATCTCCCAGAGTTCACCCAGACTCACGCCCATCGAGTCAGTGATGCCATACAGCCTTCTCATCCTCAGTCGTCCCTTTCTCCTCCTGCCCCCAATCCCTCCCAGCATCAGAGTCTTTTCCAATGAGTCAGCTCTTCTCATGAGGTGGCCAGAGTACTGGAGTTTCAGCTTTAACATCATTCCTTCCAAAGAAATCCCAGGGCCGATCTCCTTCAGAATGGACTGGTTGGATCTCCTTGCAGTCCAAGGAACTCTCAAGAGTCTTCTCCAACACCACAATCCAAAAGCATCAATTTTTTGGCGCTCAGCCTTCTTCACAGTCCAACAGACACATCCATACATGACCACAGGAAAAACCATAGCTTTGACTAGATGGACATTTGTTGGCAAAGTAATGTCTCTGCTTTTGAATATGCTATCTAGGTTGCTCATAATTTTTCTTCCAAGGAGTAAGTGTCTTTTAATTTCATGGCTGCAGTCACCATCTGCAGTGATTTTGGAGCCCAGAGAAATAACAGTTTCCACTGTTTCCCTGTCTGTTTCCCATGAAGTGATGGGACTGGATGCCATGATCTTTGTTTTCTGAATGTTGAGCTTTAAGCCAAATTTTTCACTCTCCTCTTTCACTTTCATCAAGAGGCTTTTTAGTTCCTCTTCACTTTCTGCTATAAGGGTGGTGTCATTTGCATATCTGAGGTTATTGATATTTCTCCTGGCAATCTTGATTCCAGCTTGTGTTTCTTCCAGTCCAGCATTTCTCATGATGTATTCTGCATATAAGTTAAATAAGCAGGGTGACAATATACAGCCTTGATGAACTCCTTTTCCTCTTTGGAACCAGTCTGTTGTTCAATGTCCAGTTCTAAGTGTTGCTTCCTGACCTGCATACAGGTTTTTCAAGAGGCAGGTCAGGTGGTCTGGTATTCCCATCTCTCAGAATTTTCCACAGTTGATTGTGATCCAAACAGTCAAGGCTTTGGAATAGTCAATAAAGCAGAAGTAGATGTTTTTCTGGAACTCTCTTGCTTTTTCCATGATCCAGCAGATCTTGGCAATTTGATCTCTGGTTCCTCTGCCTTTTCTAAAACCAGCTTGAACATCAGGAAGTTCATGGTTCATGTACTGCTGAAGCCTGGCTTGGAGAATTTTGAGCTTTATTTCTAGGATTATTCCTAACCAAAATGATCACAGGTATCAAACTCAATGAAACTATGAGCCATGCCATGTAGGGCCATGCAAGACAGATGGGTCAAAGTGGAGAGTTCTGACAAAACGTGGTCCACTAGAGAAGGGAATGCAAACCTCTTCAGCATTCTTCAACAAAGATGCACCTAAAAAATATGCTAAGTGAAGGAAGCCAGATACCCAAATTTATATAACGTCTGGTTACATTTATTTGAGATATCCAGAATAGGTAAATCCACAGAGGCAGGAAATGTACTAGTGGTGGCAATGGAGAATGATTTCTTAGGAAGTATGGGGTCTCCTTTGATGATGATGAAAATGTTCCAAAACTATATAGTATATAGTTATAGTTGCATAACACTGTGGATGTACTAACTAAATTTTACACTTTAAGATGGTTGCTTTTATGTTACGTGAATTTTACCTCGATGATTTTTTTTTAAAGGAAGCTCACAGTCTCATGAGAAAGATAGACTAGTGAAAAAAAATATGGCAAATAAATGTGAGCTATCTATAATTGTCTCCAATGATACAAAATGTTCTTCAGGCTGACAAAACTGTCCAGAAAAAGCCTCAGTGGCTATGAAAGCCCATGGCAGAAGCAGGGAGCAAGGAGCGATTGAAGACCATTTGTTCTATTTTTGTAGCGCTGATTGCTGCACTCCGTGTAAGGCGTAATGGAGTTATTCCCAACACATAAAGTGGTTCCATCAATGTCGCATGGCCAGTCAGTGGCAAAGGTCTGAAACAGTACAGTTCATCAGTTCTTAGAACTTTAATCTTCTCTTTCTATAGACTTCATCTCCAAAATATTTGTAGAAAATAAAACTAGAAAATGACAGTGGCAAGTTGAAGGATAACAAATAAAAAAATAATTGTTCAAGAGAGTTTAGTGGAGACTCATGACACACAAAAATCAAATGGCCTTTAAAACATTTGAGACCAGTTTTCCAAAGAACATTAAGGAATCTTCACTACTTGAGTTGTTTTTAAAAATAAAGAGTGGGCTCAGAGATGTACTGTAGTGAGCAATAAAGTGTTGGCAGAGTGATCTCACAATCAACTGAAGGTATTTTCCTAATGCAAAATTGCTATATCACACTCTTATTTCCTGCACACCTTAAAAAAATAGTATGTTGTTTCATATATGTTTACAATAACTTCCAATATGGTAACGGAGAACTAGAATCACTTAATAGGATAGATAGCTCCATGGGGAGGAGTAGGGGTTGGAGGAGTAGTGTGTCTAAGAAAGCTCAATCCTGCTATTCAAAGGGCATAATTATTAAAACGGAAAAAATCCAAAACTCAACATAAATACATTATTAGAAACATGAAAGGAAATACACAATGGAAAGTGAAAGAGGTAAAAGTAATTATCTCTGGGAGCAAGAGTTGGAGGGAATTATTTCTTAAATGAACAACTTTTATAGAAACACTTCATTTAAAAATTAGGTATACATCTTTTTTAAAAAATAAACTTTTTATTTTGTTTTGAAGTATGGCCAATTAACAATGTCATGATAATTTTGGGTGAACAGTGAAGGGACTCAATCATACGTATACACAAATCCATTCCCCCTGAACTCCGCTGTCATCCAGCCAGCCGCCTCACGTTGAGCAGAGTTCCCTGTGCTATGCAGGAGGTCCTTGTTGGTCACCTATTTTAAATATAGCGGTGTGTACTTGTCCATTCCAAACTCCCTAACTATCCCTTCCCGCTATCCTTCTCCCCACAACCAAAGTTTGTTCTCTAAGAGTCTCTTTCTGTTTTGTAAGTTCATAGAAATTATGTATACATCTTGATTGAAAATAAAAATTGCTGTTGGAAAAGGATCACTCCATCTGTCAATATTGGAAGAAATATTGACCTACTTCCTTCTCAAGGGAATCATTTGTCCATTTGTTCAGCAAACGTGTACTGAATCATAGGCACTGAGGAGAGAAGGCTGCTTAAGACGATCATTGCCTTCCGGTTGTTCATAATGTAGTGGGGACTTGAGAGAGAGAAACGAAACAATGAGATAGAGGTCTTTTAGTGGGAAAACCAAAATGAGGAATCTAACTTTGCCTGAGAATATAAAGGCGAACCTCTCCAAAGGAGATGATGAGTTCTGATGGGCTAAGGTTTGTTAGGTTGACCATGAAATAAACAGGAATATACAATTTCCTATCAAGCATGCTGTGTTTGAAATAGCTGAGTATAATTTCCCATGGCTGGCATATGTGGGCTGATTATGATAAAGGTTCAGAAGAGAGGGGGAGCAATAGGCAGTATCCACGTCATGGAGGCAATGCCAAAGATGCTCAGATTACCGCACCGGTGCACTCGCCTCACATGCTAGCAAAGTAATGCTCAAAATTCTCCAAGCCAGGCTTCAATAGGATGCGAACTTTGAACTGCCAGATGTTCAAGTTGGATTTAGAAAAAAAGGCAGAGGAACCAGAGATCAAATTGCCAACATCTGCTGGATCATGGAAAAAGCAAGAGAGTTCCAGAAAAACATCTATTTCTGCTTTATTGACTATGCCAAAGCCTTTGACTGTGCGGATCACAATCAACTGTGGAAAATTCTGAGAGAGATGGGAATACCAGACCACCTGACCTGCCTCTTGAGAAATCTGTATGCAGGTCAGGAAGCAACAGTTAGAACTGGACATGGAACAACAAACTGGTTCTAAATAGGAAAAGGAGTACGTCAAGGCTGTATATTTTCACCCTTCTTATTTAACTTATACACAGAGTACATCATGAGAAATGCTGGACTGGATGAAGCACAAGCCGGAATCAAGATTGCCGGGAGAAATATCAATAACCTCAGATATGCAGATGACACCACACATATGGCAAAAAGCAAAGAACTAAAGAACCTCTTGATGAAAATGAAAGAGGAGAGTGAAAAAATTGGCTTAAAACTCAACATTCAGAAAACTAACATCATAGGATCCAGCCCCATCACTCCATGGCAAACAGATGGGGAAAAAATGGAAACGGTGACAGACTTTACTTTTTTGGGCTCCAAAATCACTGCAGATGGTGACTGCTGCCATGAAATTAAAGGACGTTTACTCCTTGGAAGAAAAGTTATGACCAACCTAGAGAATTGGACACGACTGAAGTGACTTAGCAGCAGCAGCAGCAGCAGCAGCAGCAGAGAGCATATTAAAAAGCAGAGACGTTACTTTGCCAACAAAGGTCCGTCTAGTCAAGGCTATGGCACCCCACTCCAGTACCCTTGCCTGGAAAACCCCATGGACGGAGGAGCCTGGTAGGCTGCAGTCCATGGGGTCGCTAAGAGTCAGACATGACTGAGCGACTTAACTTTCACTTTTCACTTTCATACATTGGAGAAGGAAATGGCAACCCACTCCAGTGTTCTTGTCTGGAGAATCCCAGGGACAGGGGAGCCTGGTGGCCTGCCGTCTATGGGGTCGCACAGAGTCAGACACGACTGAAGCGACTTAGCAACAGCAGCAGCAGCAGTCAAGGCTATGGTTTTTCCAGTAGTCATGTATAGATGTGAGAGTTGGACTGTAAAGAAAGCTGAGTGCCGAAGAATTGATGCTTTCGAACTGTGGTGTTGGAGAACACTCTTGAGAGTCCCTTGGACTGCAAGGACATCCAACCATTCCATCCTAAAGGAAATCAGTCCTGAATATTCATTGGAAGGACTGATGATGAACGTGAAACTCCAATACTTTTGCCACCTGATGTAAAGAACTGACTCATTTGAAAAGACTCTGATGCTGGGAAAGATTGAGGACAGGAGGACAAGGGGATGACAGAGAATGAGATGGTTGGATGGCATCACTGACTCAATGGGCATGAGTTTGAGTAAACTTCAGGAGTTGGTTATGGACAGGGAGGCCTGGCGTGCTGCAGTCCATGGGGTCACAAAGAGTCGGGCATGACTGAGCGACTGACCTGAACTGAACTGATGTCCTGGAGGAGAAAAGGTATCTCTTATAAGAAGTGGAGAATCTTTGGATTCTCAGTAGGGCACTTTTGCGTCTGAGAACAATTATTCTGACAATAGGAAGGATGAATTATAAGGAGTTGATACTGGAGGCAGGTAGTTAAGAAGCACCTGTATCACATGACACAGTGGTGGTCAGTTGGTTAGAAGAAAGAAGAAAGGAATCATATTTCAGGGACAGGTTCATAGAACTTGCTGCGAGAATATCAAGATTAAGGGAAGAACTGTGAATAATTTGTAAATGTCCTTTGGAACCCTGAGTAGATGGTGATGTCATTAGCAGAGATGGGGAAGGAACAGGAAAGGCAGAGCTATGGGTCCGATGTTGGATTTGCATGTGGTCTCTTTGAGAATGAGGCAGGATGTCCATCTGCTGCCAACTAGCAGGCAACAGCTGCTAGTTTCAGTGACATCACTACCGGTAGCCTTATTAATGCTGGCTTATTTCAGGTTCCCTCTGTAACTCCTTTCCTTCTCTTGGTTTGCAAAGATAAGCCCCTTCTTCTACTTCTCTGAGAAGACCTTTTATCAAAGAAATGACCAAATATCATCATCACTCTAACCACTAAAGCTTGACTCTTGCTCCAGGAACTCAACATTAGATTTATATAAACAACTAGATATTTCCACTTGGATGTTTTGTCATTTTTTTCAATTCACCATACTCACATCTAAAAGCTTTCCAGAATTCTTTTATTGCATCCAGAATCCGTATGATTTTTCCTGAATCTCTTTGTATACCCGTGTTCTCCTAGTCATATCTCAGGACCAGTCCTGGTGCTTCCATAGTCTTCATTCAGCAAATTCAGTCAATCACAAACTCCTATTTTTTTCGCTGTTGCTACTTGTTTCAATCTTTCCTACATTGTTATCCACAATGTTCTAGTGGATAAAAAGAAAAGAAAAATATGTATTAAGATCCTACGTATGTCAGGTAATCAAAGGTAATCAGAGGTGCTGAGTGTAGTACCACTGGACCAGGTGAATATGTAAAGCAACAAATACCATTGAATAGGATACGGAGTCACTGCTGAGCGTGATGTATAGTGAAGGCTCTTACAATGAATTCAAACTGTGTAACTCAAGGACGTATTTCCAAGAGAAGAAAAACCCTCGCTGAGTCTTGAAAATGACCAGGAATGGCGTGATAGTAGAGCAGAGAAGCTGTAGCTGTAGAGGGCAGAGCGTGAACAAGAGTTGATGCTCAGGAAAGGTATGGCTTGTTGAAGCTGCCCTCCATGGTTAGTGTGTCTAGAACACAACGTATACAGCAGAAAGTGGCTGGAAATAAGGCTCAAGAGGGGTCAGATCAGTCATCCTAAACCAGGAACACGTCATTCTACACACCCAGACTGCTGTTCCAACTTCCAACCTACTTTCGACGCCGCTAGCCTTTCCCTCATGTGACTAACAAGAATTGATTGTATGTGGCATTTAGAACGAGCTTTCAAAGCACTGGCTTGTATATGACCCATTTACCCATCATGACAACCCCTTGAGGTGGGAGCAAGCTGAATTTACTAACTTGCTCAATATTAACAAAGCCAAGTTTAGGTCCTAGATCTTCTATATCAAATTGCCAAATGCTTGCCATCATCTATGCATTTTGTGCGTTTCTGTCAAACGATCCTTTATCCAAAGCTGTGATTATCATCCTACTGTTCAACAACCTTTACTAGGTCTCTGTCACTGTACTTCAGCAGGAAGAACCTCTCTGCTTGACATTACTGAGACTTTCCATAATTTGGAAGCATCCTACATACTCAATCTGATTTTCTACTGCTCCAAGAAATCTACCTTTGTGCTTTGGTTATCTGCTGCTGCTGCTGCTACTAAGTCACGTCAGTCATGTCCGACTCTGTGCGACCCCGTAGACGGCAGCCCACCAGCTCACCAGGCTCCCCCATCCCTGAGATTCTCCAGGCAAGAACACTGGAGTCGGTTGCCATCTCCTTCTCCAGTGCATGAAAGTGAAAAGTGAAAGTGAATTTGCTCAGTTGTGTCCGACTCCTAGCGACCCCATGGACTGCAGCCCACCAGGCTCCTCCGTCCATGGGATTTTCCAGGCAAGAGGACTGGAGTGGGGTGCCATTGCCTTCTCCGTTTGGTTATCTGCTCATGCCTAATAAACTAGCCCCAAACTTAGTGGCTTAAAACGATACATTTTTGATTTATGGACTGGGAATTCAAGTAGGGTTTAGTTGGGTGATTGTTGTGTTGTACTTTTTATTGAATGAGGTCACTCAGAGTTCAGCTGGCAGCTGGTCTGATCCAAAGGGTCCAAGATGGCTTTGTGCACATATCCGTTGCCTTACCGGAGATGATTGAAAGGCTGGGCTCAGCTGGGACTGTTGACAGAGATGCCTACACAAGGAACAGCAGTCAGTTTTCCTANTGGTTATCTGCTCATGCCTAATAAACTAGCCCCAAACTTAGTGGCTTAAAACGATACATTTTTGATTTATGGACTGGGAATTCAAGTAGGGTTTAGTTGGGTGATTGTTGTGTTGTACTTTTTATTGAATGAGGTCACTCAGAGTTCAGCTGGCAGCTGGTCTGATCCAAAGGGTCCAAGATGGCTTTGTGCACATATCCGTTGCCTTACCGGAGATGATTGAAAGGCTGGGCTCAGCTGGGACTGTTGACAGAGATGCCTACACAAGGAACAGCAGTCAGTTTTCCTATTTGGCTCCACAGAGAGGGTTCTAAACTTATGTCTTAGCCATGGAAGTGCCATAGTGTCACTTTTACCTCATTCTGTGATTGTAAAGAGAGCCTCAGTGCCACCTGAGATTCAGGAGGACGGGGTTACACACAGGCATATCACCTGGAAGTGTGGCTTATGACGGAGCAACCTTCGGAGACGAATAATATACATGTAGCTTTAGCTGACGCATCTACTCAGCTTCTCTTTCACTGTGTACATGGCAGGGTTGTTCCTGCGGCTGGCTTGACCTGCGTTTATCTTCTCACCAGATTCCATTCCACCTCTCCTTTGGCTTACCTAAATCCTACTGATTTCCCTCATCTTGAGCATTTTGACTCTTTCTCTGAAGACTCTTGTTCTCAAAAAACCTTCTCTATATTTAAAGTGCAATAGTGTTTACGGTCTGGCAGTAGGACCTGGAAGGAGGAGACTGAGTTGGAGCTATTTGAAGGGAAGAATCAACAGGGCTAGATACCTGTTTGAATGTTGTAGGAGAGTGGTGGGAATCAGTCAGAGACTCCATAGATTCCAGCCTCCTTAAGTGAGAGGATGGAGGGTACAGTTTACAGAATCACAAAACGCCAGATAGCAGCGGGTCTGGGAGAAAAGATTACTTCCCTTTTGAACATGTAACATTGAAGGCGTAGTGGAAAAGCCTTGTGGAGGAGTCTTGTAAACCATAAAGGGAGAGAAGTAGAGAAAGAGAGAGAGGTCAGAAGGGGAGAGAGAGAGAGAGAGAGAGGAAGGGAGAGAGAGGGAGATCTGGGAACTTCCTGGTGAGGGGGTCCTGGTTGAAGCTGTGGGGTTGAATTTACTTGTCAGAGAAAAAGTTGTGGAGATGGAAAACAAAACAGCCAAGGACAGATGTGAGGGGGATTTTTGGCCACAGAAAGAATAACAAGGATCCAGAGAAAGAACAAAATTAGGAGGAGACCTGAGAGAGTGCAAAGCTCCTTAGTCCAAAGGAAGACGGCAAAGATGGTCAAGTGCTAAGGCTAAGCATGCGTTTTAGAGGCAGAGAATAAAGAAGGCCAGTGAACTTGATGATGAAGTCACCGGCCACTGATCTAAGTATCATTAGGAGTGCCCGGTGTAAGCGGGAGGTAGGGTTAGGAAGCAGGAGAGTGGCGAAGGCAGACCTGGCCACTTTTCCAAGAAGTTTAGCAGTAAAGGAAAAATAGGGAATCCTCTATAACAGAATTGTAATTAGCATTCTTAATGCTGACTATTCTCTGATGCTTGTGTGTCTGTGTGTACTCTATAGCAGTGTTTTCCTAGCCAGGCTCTGTGTTAAAAATCACTGGAGGACCAATTAACTCTTTAAGATCCCAGACCAGATTTACTGAGAATTTTTATAGGCAGGTCCCAGGCATCTGCAGGTTAAAAAAAAAGTCTCACAGACACTGACTTGTGAGCTTGGGTATATCTCGGGACCTGGAGTTTACAAAAGGGTTGATGTCTTCATGGGGGTAGGGCTAAAAGAGAATGAAGTTTTTAAAATGAAACATTGCAAAATGAAAACTACAGTAAGAATTCAAGACCTGAAAAAGTCCACATAGAAGACAAATATCTCTATATTGAAGACAAAGATTTTAGGAACAACAGAAGAAGTCTTATACTTCGGATAGACTTTTTTTTTTTTGGTCTCAGCAGGCAACGTGGACAGTTTTATGAAAGTCTATCATCAGAATTCCAGGCCATTTTTCTCCCCCCTCGTTTTTTTTTAAACTGGGCTAAGGGAGGAGGGTAAAAAAGAATGTGGTTTGTGAGGCCAGTTGAAGCTGAGGAATTATTTCAAACCAAACATTTTTTCTAACTATTTGAAGTCTGCAAGTCTGGATACTGGGGGCAGGGGAGTGAGGAAAACTTTGTCTGTGGAACCATTTGTCATTTCCTGGGAGGAGTCTGGCCCTTAACCCGTGAGGGAATCACAGCTGAACGCACATACGTCTGGAATTTGATCAAGAGTGCGTCCAACCCTGGCCATTTTCCTTCTGTGTTTCAGACTGGTGTATTCCTAACCCACACCTCAGGGGAAAAGAATGGTTTTCCTTGAAAAAGAAGCAAATCACAGTACCTACTGGGGATGCCAATCTGACCAGGGCCATGGAATGCCTTTCACACTTTCGTGTGACAATCCAAAACACAAACAGTGTCACCTTTTATTAATCTTGCTTAGCTATAAATTTGATGATGTTGTTTGTATGTTTCCAGAGGAAAAATCCTTTATCAAAACGGAGCATCTGGCTTTCGTTTTGAAGCAGCAAGCCAGGAAAGGGTTACGGAAGCCTGTCTCTTCTTGATGTATAACAGCTGGTAAGAAAGCACAGTCTCCCTTGCGCTCAGCTCAGCCATATAAGTAACTCGGGCCATCCCCATCCCCCACCGCCTTGCTTCACTTAGTGAAACGCCTTGCGAGAGTAGAAATCCAGGGGTAAGCCAAGGAAGCAGCTTTGGTTCATTAGTTTAGGGAGGACTAAAGATGAGATTGTTGTCATTAAAAAGGTTTTAAACACAATAACTGGTACGCCATCTCTGAGATGCCCAGTTGGAGTGCTATTCCTGTAAAGGAATAATTCAGGTTGAGGAATCATCTTGGCCTTCCTGAGAGCCTGAGCTAGAATTGGAAGCCCCAAACCAAAAATCACAATCAAGTCTGAAAACTGGCATCTTCAATTACGTGAACGCTCCTTGGCAGCTTTTTGCTGTACGCAGCTTACAGGAGATAACAAACTTCCATTGTGCCTCTAATCAGTGTCTTACAGAACCGAGCTTGCTCGATACAAATAAATAGGGACTCGAAGCGTCCAGAAAACGGCACACCCTTGGGTCAGCATAATAACCATTTAGGTTGTGGAGAAACCCTCATGATTCACGAGGTCCTTAACTAAACACGTTAAGGAACTATATATTACATTTTCTCCAAGTTAGAATAAGTGCTTTAAATAGCAGTCAGGAAGGAGAGGGCGAAATGCTGGGCTCAGAATGGCCTCTCTTTCTCAGTGTCTGTCTTTCTGCTGCTCTCTCATGAAGACAAGGTGTCAGTGTGGAAGACTCCTCTTTCGAGTACAATGAAGCCCGAAGGAAATAAAAGCAGTTCATTTTTCATTTAAATCCAAAGAGAGCCTGGGTGGATCCCACATACCAAAAAGCTGTGAAAGCTACAGAACTGATTTAAAAGACAGGAATTAGGGAGAGAGAAAGAGACAGAAAAAGAGAGAGAGAGAGAGAGAGAGAGAGAGATCAAGGTAGAGACAGAGAGAGGGCCCATGTGTTTTATAAGCATGTGGATTGAGCTACAGAAATGGACGGCTGGTTTCTAGGGTGGTGGCCGAGGGCAGCTGCCCTCTGTGAGAGCATCTGTGGAGCCACGCTGGCCTCTTGCTGGAAGGGGGGGCAGCGGGACCACAGCTGGGCTGGACTCCAGCCGGTCAGCTATGTGGCACTGCTGCTATTGTTGAACAAAATTCTTTCCTCATTACACATCTTGCTTCTCAGTTTAATAGAAAGTACAGTTCTTGGATTTTTTTTTTTTTTTTTTCTCTCCTCTAACTTGAAGGCAATCAAAAAAGAGAAGCTTATTTTCTCATTGAACAATTGACTATTTGCTGATTCGGCAGCTGGATGTGCCTATCAAGTTAACTAAGAACACAGAGAAAGCCAACAGAAGTTTGATCAATCTTATAGGGTGAATATTCAAGCCGAATCTGTCATTTATCAGTGGAGAGATCTGCTAGGGACAATTGACTCTTTTTAAGCGGACTAATTCTGTGGCTCTTTGCCTTAAATTACTTGTATGAATTTCATGGTAAGTCTCATGTTGTTCCAATCATTTGCATTAAGGGAACTTCTGAAGCTGGGAGATTAATCTTTTTTGACAAATTATTCAAATCTTGGCAAGAACAGAAATGAGTCAGGGGTAACATCTTCTTTCAGCCTCATTTCCTTTACCTGTAAACTGGGGATAATATTTTCCCAGCCTGCATACATAGAATGGTGGACAGAACCATTACCAATTACTCTGGAAAATCAAATGGAAAGGCTTTGCATATCATACATCAGTGATTCTCAACTGGAGTGGGAGAGCTGGAGAAGAAGTGGTAGTCACCCAGGTTTTTTAACTTGAAGAAGTCCGAAGCCAGATTTGAGGACACCAATTCAGTATCTTTCCCCTCAGTTTTAGGTTCTTAAGCTTCTAATCCCTGATTAATATGGCCCCAACTAAGATAGAATTTTGCATGATCAGTTGTCATTGAGTTGGCACTCTCGCATCTTCAACAGCTTCAATAATTCAGGCCAAAATAAAATAAGCAAAAACAAACCCTGTTTTTGCCAAAAGCCATCCCCCCCAAAAAAGAAAAAAAAAAAAAAAACAGATTAAGAAGAACAAGACTTATAACCCAAATTTTCCAGAGCACTATGTCTGTGATAGTCTATTCCAGTGGTTCCTACTGTGTGGATCCTAAGCTAGTAGAATCAGAATCATTTGGGAAATCTGTCNCCCCCCCAAAAAAAAAAAAAAAAAAAAAAACAGATTAAGAAGAACAAGACTTATAACCCAAATTTTCCAGAGCACTATGTCTGTGATAGTCTATTCCAGTGGTTCCTACTGTGTGGATCCTAAGCTAGTAGAATCAGAATCATTTGGGAAATCTGTCAGAAATGGAAATTCTGGGCCCCTTCCCGAGATTTCCTGAAACAGAATCTCTAGGGGTGGGGCCCAGCAGTCTGTGTTTTAACAAGTCTCTTTAACAAGGGTGATACTGGTCCACGCTCAGGTTTGAGAACCACGGCTCTAGTCTAATCCTGTTGACAATGTGGTTACATCACCTGTTTGAAAAATGACAATTGCCGCTGTCTCTAAGCCTCTACTTCTGTCTTCTTCTAATGCCTCCTTCCCATTGTCACCAATTATTGTCCTAAAGTGCCGTTTTAATCATCTCATGCCCTCTTTCAAAATGTCTCAGGGGATCTTATTACCCAACATGTATGTTTATGTGGAGGTTGTGGCTAAAAGGGGCATGTTAGCGCGCTCCGTCACGTCCGCCTCTTTGCGACCCTTTGGACTGCAGCCCGCCAGGCTCCTCTGTCTGTGGGATTCTCCAGGTAAGAATACTGGAGTGGGTTGCTATTACTATTTCCTCATCCAAGGGATCTTCCTGCCCTAGAGAGTGAACCCGTGTCTCCTGCATCACCTACATTTCCAGCAGACTCTTTACTCGCCAAGCTATCAGGGAAGCCCAGCTAAAATGGGTCCTCACTATCAAATCCAACCAACTTGTTTACAAAGGAGACTATTGTCGGGGAGACGAGTGGAGTGTGGAAGCCTGGACAAGTCAAGTGATCCATTCTGGACTTCGCGTCAGCTTCTCATATTTGGTTAAAGTGTGCCTGGAGGCAGCTTTGAGGAGGGGGAGATATGGGAGATGCCAGGAAAGAGAAACGTGCAAAACGAGGTGTGTGTTTAGAAGGGGCAAGAGATCTTGGATCCAAGCCTAATGCTTCTTGTTGTTTGCGATGGTCAGACCCCTTTGGAATATTCTTGGAACTAGCTCATGGGGTATTTTCATTTGCTAGTGCTGCCAAAACAAAGTACCATGAACTGGGTGGCTTAAACAGCATAAATCTATTGTTTCTTCTTTCTGGAGGCTGGAAGTCTGAGTTCAAGGTGTCTGCAGGCTTGATTCCTCCTGAGGGCTGTGGGGGAAGGGTCGTTCCACACTTTTCTACTTGGCTTTTAGATGGCTGTCTTCTCCCTTTGTCTTCAATTCACATCCTCTCTGTGTGTATCCACCCAAATCTTCCCTTTTTATCAAAACGTGTCAGATTAGAGCCTACCTTAATGACCTCCTTTAACTTGCTTATCTCTTTAAAAGTCTATCTTAAAATAAGGCCATATTCTGAGGTTCTGGGCGTTTGGATTCAACATATGTATTTGGGGGATTACTACCTTCTCCTCTGCGCTGGGGCTTCCCTGTTGGCTCAGATGGTAGAGTCCACCTGCAATGCAGAAGACCTGGGTACGATCCCTGGATCGGGAAGATTCCCCCTGGAGAAGGAAATGGCAACCCACTCCAATATTCTTGCCTGGAGAATCCCACGGATAGAGGAGCCTGGCGGGCTACAGTCCACGCGGTCGCAAAGAGTTGGACACGACAGAGAGACTAACACCCTCACTTTCTCTGCACTGGGATAGTCAGTTCAATGATCCCAAAAGAAGTACCATGAAGTACCATGAAGTGAAGGGACAGGTGTCATTCAAAACAATTAAATAAATAAACAAAAAACTTCCCCCTGGAAAATAACTCTGGTGTTAACTAATTCTTGAAATGAAGAATGCTAATGCTAGAGTTTCATTTAGAAAACTTCTGGTCTGACGTCATCCTTCTGCCAAAAGAGTATGCTGCTGGAAAGAGCTCTGCCTGCAGTCATAAGTCATACCAGGCTCTGGATTTCAACTCCTGTGCTTTTGAGTGGCCGCAAGCCTATAAGGTGAGCTGACTGGCCCAAGGTCATGGCAGAACTGGGACCACCAGACTTTCCATCATGCCCTTAATGGCTAGAGCCTCCTGCTGAGGGGGTCAGTACTTGTGAGTGCTGCCCACCACATAGCACTTGTATGCTTAACTTTCCAAAGCTGACCTGCCACCCGAGACAATTGTATTACCGTGAACCATTTCTTCCCATGAAAATGTATATCCCCACATTTTTACTGTACAAAAATATTTGCTTGACTTCATAGTATTTCCCTTAACTTGTTATTTGCTAGAACTCTTGTAATAACTGGTACAGCCGGAAAGAGAGAAAAGACTGACCTGATGAATAGTTTCCATTTAGAAGTCACCCATTTCCTACAAATTGTCAGAGAAAAAGAAAATGCATTCAGACAGCCTTTTGTCTTTCAAGATACACAGCTGCATAAAAAGAAAGAGTTGCTGATCAGTTTCTGCCCTTGGAAAAAAGTAGGAAAAAGCCTCATTAATTTAGACTTAGTTGTGAGTTTGTGAATATATCAATACATGGAATAGTATTAATAAGATCATCAGGAGAGAGATTAATTAGAAGGAAAAAGTTTTCAAGTGTACAAGCAGGTGAAGAAGTAATTCTCTCTTGTTAACCATTCTGTCCCTAGCATCTACCGTAGTTCTTGGCAAATAATATATGCTCAATAAGTTTGTGTGGAAAGAAAGAATGAATAAATGATTAAAATAATATACTCATGAACAGGCATTGGCAATACTTAGACTGGCGCCTGGATATGATAATCTAATTGTAAATCTTGCTTTGTTATGTATTAAATTTGAATCTTGATGAAACAAGTTCTCAGTCTAGTTTTAATTACCATAGATTCTTTAAAGTAATAAATCTGAATTTCATTAAAAGAATTATATTATCCAAGCTTCATTAATTCACACTCCTCTTTTCCTTTATTTAGTATGGCATAGTGAAGTCTAATTTCATTGAATGACCCAGAGGGAAGTAAGCGATACCCAAGAAAACTGGTTAAAGAAAATCTCCATTGTTTGCCTGAATCTCTGTCTTTCTTTATGAAAGTCAACCTCACCTAAGAGAGAGAGAAGACACACAATATGTGTGTAGAGGATATGAATAAATGAACATAGCTATCTTTGTGGGTGCCTGAGAAACTATAGGATATAATCACTGCTGTAAAGATAAGACTCATAAAAAATCTCCTCTGATCCAGCAAACACCATCACCCACACAGAAGAAGCAATGTTTAAATCCAGTCAATTAAGTAAATTCTATCAGAATAGTACAATGCATCTTACTCGACTTTGCATAACGCTGGAAGTGAAATAAACACCTAAAATGTCATCTTTTAAAATATTGTCCAAATTCTTTATTCTAACTTTGTCCTTTATGTTTATGAATGGACTAGATGAGTGCCAGCAAGTCTTTGTGCTTGATTTCCCTGCTTAAGGCCAAACTGAAATCGACATCCACTTAGTCATGTCAGATGGTTAACTCTGGTTGGCGATGGCCTTACCTGGCTGGCACCTTTCTCCCCCCTCAGTTAAGAGTCACAGTGATATTAGCCAAGAGGGTAGAGAAAGATGGAGAATGGTTTCCTCTAGCTAATCTTGTCTGTTTTTACTTAGGTGTACTCTCTGGATTTCCAGTAGATAATCGGTTTCACCTCTTTCCTGGTACCAGGACTTGTTTTCCTGTTTATCGGAGCTGAGTTTCTCTCTGACATGTTCAGCCTGCTAATGCTTTCAGTGCGCTTTGTTTCTCTCTCTGAAGCCATAATGGTATTGTCCTTGGGCCCATTCTGTCACATTCAGCAAATACCACTTCTATGCCTCAGTGACTCTGCATCCTTCATTATGAGCAAAGACCTTCTGCTGGGAGTAATAGAAAACCCCCTACATAATAGATTTCATGGAAATGATAACCAGCAGGGTTTTTTTTTTAATTGCTGAGTGTGACCAGAATGTTGCATTTTTCTGCTACAAAATATTACTAAGGGCTATTCTTTTTAATAATGCTTCTTCTACCAGACATTGAGCATGCACTTATAGTTATTCTTCACAACAGCCTGAAGATATAGGTATTTTAAAAGATCCCTAGTCAGCCAGTAAATGGAAAAAAGTAGAATCACAATGAGCTCTGCCTGGCTCTGAGAGCCAGGGCCTTTCAATAAAAAGATGTGGTTCCATACTGAAAACAAAGTTTCAAAACCTTTAGATCACTTCAAAAATGTCTCTTTAAAACACCCTTTTCTGGAAAGTTAATGAAACCCTCTGTTTAATTGCGATTACCCCGAATTAAGTGAAAAATAGGGGAAAAAGTCAAAAGAGGAATAGAGGCTTGGTGAAAGGGAAATCATTCCCTCTAACCATATGCCTCCGTGGCACTTATAAACTTGCAGTTCTTTTTGACTGCTGGCCAGAAACGAATAGGGTAACAGAAATGAAAGCAGAAACAGATGTGGGCCAGTCTAGGTGACCTGCCAAGTGGAAGATAATGTCCTATACAGATGCAGACACAGATCTGGGGAATAAAAATATTAAAGACAGTCTTCTGCATCCACCAGGCAAAAAAACCATGAAAAAAAAAATGTACACATCACCTCTGGGTGATTCTCCAGAGCTTAGCTCCAAGGTTTGGCAAACAGAATTCGATTCCCCTTCTGAATTGTCTTCAGCTTCCTTTGCTAAGCATTATGGGACCAAAGTCTTAATTGATTGCAAGTGTTTCTGTGGTAAACTTTTCCATGGGAGTCACCAGCTAGATTCTGCAGGGTGGCTGGTCTTACCTTAAACCTTGGGAAAAAGAAGTGGGTGGCAAGAAAATCTTCCTGAAAGGACATTGTTGTAAAAAGTTGTCAATAAGCTTGTTTTCTCTCTGTGTTAAAAAGGGCAGGGTGCTCAAGAGGAGCAGGTAAAATAAAGTCATAAAAAAAGGTACTTGGACTCTAATTCCTTCTTAACCAGACGACTTCCAGTGGTTTAGGAGTGCAACCCAGAAGAAGTATGAGTGGTTTCCAGAAAAAACAGTGTAAATGGCCAAAGCAAGCAATCTGCTTAAAGTGGGCCCAGCGGAGCTGGAGGCCGTTCGGACTTCGAAGCAAGACGCAGAATTTTCGTTCCTTCTCTCACTAGCGGACCTGAGCATTGAGTTTTAATAGGAGACTCAGACCCTGAGTAGACTGCTGGGAAAGAATCGAATTCCTAGGCGTTAATCAGCCCTGCCGTCTGTTGGATCTTCATTAAGAATTAAAACTCTCCCCAGTAAGATTTCCCATCATGACGGAAAGACAGAAAATCTATTATCACTCTTTCTGAATGTCCCTTCTTCTACTTCCCAAGGGTCAAAAGTCTTCACTAAAACAAACAGCCACCTCAGATTTGTCTTCCCTGAAAAGGGCTTCATCGTTTAAGGCTTCTGTGGTAGAGAGACAGCAGGGTTTTCCTCTGCGACGTCAAAATTGTAAACGGAGCGGCTGGTCAGTGAGCACATTCACCTAAAATATTTATCTGTTTATTTACGTTCATTTATTGTCTGGCTTTTAAGCAAAGGTGAAGAGCGACGTTCTTCCTGAGAAACATCACTTCTCTTTGTTTTTTGGATAATGTCAGAGGCGGTTGCTTCCTGTGGCTCAAACTCCAGGGTTTCATAGGCACGGCGGCTCTCCTTTAAAGTTTGTCATTAGGCAGGTCCCCTAAAATGTCTGAGGGCACCGGGGTGTTCTGACTGCTTGGAGGGAGCTCCCCTTCATCGGTGTCTGCCACATTCTTCACAGGGCAGGGCAGGGCTCAGCTAAGCTGGCTTGTGTTCGCTCCTTCCTGCGTCCTGTCTCTTACTGTCTGTGGTATGTGGAATCCCTCCCTTATCTTGGCATTTCCCTTCAGAGGCCCAAAGGCCTTCTCCTGGAGGCCTTCCTCTGGCGTGGGTAGTGGACCGAGTCACTCTTATCTTATCCCTTAGGTATGACTGGAAACTAGGTGAGGTCTGGGGGCTTACATCTCTAAGTCTGTTCATATAACTCCTAACTGAGTTTGTGTTGGGAATTAGAGGGGAACTTAGAGGGTTGAGGAGACAGCGTTTTCCCACAGCTTCTTAAAGGGCACCAAGGAAAACCGTCCTGAATACACCAGCTGTTTCCTCAGCTCTGTATTCAGACCCCAGTGTGACTTGTAAATTCTTGCAAGAATCAACCTCATGAAGTAGGGGGTGGGTTTCTTTGGGGATACTGGGCTTGGCAATGCCAACCCACCCCATGGCTTTGGACATTCTAGATCTGTGGTTCCCATCATCTCTGTCTTGCGGCACACTGTTAAANAGCTCTGTATTCAGACCCCAGTGTGACTTGTAAATTCTTGCAAGAATCAACCTCATGAAGTAGGGGGTGGGTTTCTTTGGGGATACTGGGCTTGGCAATGCCAACCCACCCCATGGCTTTGGACATTCTAGATCTGTGGTTCCCATCATCTCTGTCTTGCGGCACACTGTTAAATTCTAGATTCTCAAATCAGCACACTTGACAAGATGACAACAGCTTTTTTTTTTTTTAAAGGGAAAGTATTGGAAAACTAAAAAAACAATACTGTACTAAAGTAACCACCCTCTTCAACTGGTCACACTTAGGTCCCTCAGCTTGAATCCCTATCCTCTGACAATATTTTGCGTTTTTGAAGCAATACTCTCACACATTGTAGTGAATCCCTAGCTTCTCTCTCCTGCTGGCTGGAGTTTAACCTCTCTTCTCTTGCTCTCAGCAAGGTATCTCTCTTCTGTATTACACCGCATGCTCAGGGAGTTCAGTATCCTATCAGATGAACCATACCACAAGGGTTCAGGTCCTCTGTTGTGCAAAAATACATTTCACATATTGAGCCCCAGCTGCACAGTGATGAAGGGTTTGTCCATCACTGTGACAGCAGTGATCTCTATCTAACTCCAGAAATCCTCACTTTCTGGCCCTCTCTGGCCTCAGCTTGAAGGACTATATCAGAAATATTGGAGTAGTATATCCTATCTTTCTGTGCATATTTTCCTAGCTGGTTCCTGTTAAGAACTGTTAAGGCTTGGAACGTCTCTGCTTGCAGACTAACAAGTAAGACTGCCATAGTTTCATGAATGCTGGGAGAAGACAAACGACTGCTGGATGAGAGAGAGAGGATTGTTCATTACTCTCAGTAATATCAGCTGTCGGAATAATGCTTTTCCCCTCAATTCTCTGAGCCCCTCAGGGTGATTTAACAAAACCAGATGACATCTGAATGTGCACTAGGTTGCACTGTAGGCGAGGGACCCTGAACTTAAGGAGCCCGAATCTTTTACAGTGGGCGGTAAGCTTTCTTGTGTTTGCCCTGTATCTTTGTTTTACTAGGTGGTAAACATGCAAGTATCTCCAAAGTATTTTTTTCTCCCAAGGTTGTTCATGGCACAAACATCCTTGAAAATGTAGTCTGCAGTAAAAAAAGCAATCAGAGCTCCTCTTGCAAAATGTGCAGAAATGTGAGACCCACAAAGAATTGTCCGCCAACAATTTTGTGTGTATACGACAGAGCTGGTAAGACATTTTTTTTTTTTTTAGGGTGAAAGAGAGTTGAATTATTTTCACCCAGGACCCTAATTCCATCCAAGGCTGTGTTCTCTTTCTGCGGGGTTACTATACTGATTTGGGAGATTAAGAGAAGAAAAAGATGAAAAGAGTTGCTCTTGAATGTTAAATGTTCTGATGGATTCATAACTTGTCAGTTCTTAGTAAATGCTGAGGAGTGAAAATGATTCTTCACTAAATAGCGATCTTTCTTTTCAGGATGTTGCTCCTGAGTTCATGCCTCAAAAAACTGCCAGTAGCTAATATGCTTGGGTATCACTTTTTCAGTGTTCAAACATTATCTAACCACTGGTATATCATTAAAATTTATATACCATCCTCTCCCACAAACCAGGACTTTAATCTTAGCACTATAGGTAGAGTCTGACTTCCAAAACTGGCCCTGTAACTGTCACTGAAAAAAAAAATCAATTTATAGACTGCAAACCAATGATTGTTTTGTCAGTTCAGAAGTTTATAAAATTTACTTGTTATCTAATAAAAATGATAGAACGAATTCTAACCTGCAGCAGACTGAAAATACAAAAGAACCAAGCCAAAAAGGGGCTCATTTGATGAGTGAGGAGAAAAGAATAATTAAAACAGTGACTCTGATTCAAAAGGGCTCTAGGTCCACCTTCTCTCTGAATTAACATTTCCTCAGTGGGAGCCTGGTCTGTGAGCAGTTAATTTCAAACGATAGTTTTATATGTTCTGGGAAATGTAAATATCAATACGAGAATTATCTCCCCGTCTTCTTTCATTGTGTTTCCTTTCTCCAAGATGGATCATATTGCAGGGTTAGGTTTCATATGGAGTTCTCGCTGCTGACTGAGAAAGAACTGATGAATGCGCTAAGGGAGCACAGCTCTGGCAGATAAAAAGAACGGCAAGGAAAAAATGACCGCATTGCATCAGACGCAGATTATTTTTCCTTGAGGAAAAGGACAGCTTCAGCCTTCTCTCTTGTGAGCTTTCAGTCTGCCAGTACTCTTCTGGGTCTCTTCCGTGAAGTAAATAACTTCCAGGTTGCTTTCATTTTGGAAAACAGAAAACACCCTGAGAGGATTTAGAGAAAATAGCCACGCTCATCAGAGATATCCAACTTCACAACTGTGGAATTCTTAGGGAGAGTTTGTCCTTGCAGAGTTTATAGGGGTGGAGTTTCTTATGCTGTTTCTGTGGAACATGTGTTCATCTTAGGAACTATGCTCTGTGCAAAATTCAGAGAAAGAAATGTCTGGTGGATGAATGGGATAGAAACTTACTTAAAAGACACCTTTTTCTTTTCTCTGTATATTTTGCTGTATATAAAACACACTATATGTTTTTCTTTTAAAATTAGATTCCAGTTGGTTATGAAACTGTTTCTCTAAGGATCATCTTTTTCATATATGTTTCTGTCTGAAGGGTACAATTTCTTGGGTTTCCAGAAGGTTCTTTTGTTCAACACAAATGCTACTTCTCTGCCCACTATTGTCTATCTTTTCTATTCAAGTTTCCCTTGCTAATGATCCTTTGTATTGGGTCATTTGTAGAGATGTGGATGGACCTAGAGTCTGTCATACAGAGTGAAGTAAATCAGAAAGAGAAAAACAAATATCAGATATTAACCCATATATGTGGAATCGAGAAAAATGGTACAAATGAACCAAATTTCCAGGGCAGGAAAAGAGATGCAGACATAGAGAACAGACATGTGGGCACAGTTGGGGAAGAGAGGGTGGGACGAATGGCGTTGACATGTATACACCACCATGTGTAAAATAGACAGCTAGCTGGAACTGCTCTAAAGAACAGGAAACTCAGCTTGGTGCTCTGTGATGACCTAGAGGGGTGGGAGGGCAGTGGGTGGGAGGGAGGCTCAAGGCGGGTATGTATATTTTTATATATATACACACATAGCTGATTCACTTCATTGTAAAGCAAAAGCTAACTCAACATAGTAAAGCAATTCTACTCCGAAGAGCACATCTCCTGTTGCTATTATATTAGTCGGCGGGAGAGGTTACAAAGGTGAGCACCATTCATGATACCAGGAGTTTATCATCTAGAACTCTGCTGTCAGAGTAACAGCTAGTCACATGTGGGGCGTGTGTGGCAAGTGTGAATAAGAAACTGAATTTTCACTTTTCTTTAAACTTTTAAAACCGTAAAATAGCTCAATTTTTAAAACTTTAATTACGTATGCAAATGAAAAAAAAGGTACATAATCTTAAGATTTATTTCACCTGCTTAGATGGACAGATTTACCAAATAAAAGAACAATGTACCCAGTTAAATTTGAATTTCAGATAAGGAAGACACGATTATTTTTTCTAGTATAAGCATATTCCTGTTTTTTATTTGGCAAGTCTACCTCTTTTCTTTACTTTGTTTAATATGACTAGTAGAAAATTTAAAGTTACATCCATGGTCTCCTTGATTTCTGTACATAGTACTACTCCAGAGTAAATATTGTTATTCTGACTCCCTTAGAGTACAAACATCGTGAAGGCAAGGAATTTTTCAATTGTGTTTTCTGCCATAAATGTAGTTGATTTCTCAAACATAAGATTTATACTACGATTTTTCCTGGGACCAAACTGGTGGGTCTGAGAAGAATTGTCTAAGGCTAGAGGTAAGGCTGTGCAGGGATCTCTAGTGACCTCTTGCCTTCTCTCAATCCATCCTTCCTCTTCTGTTGCCACTTCCCTTCTCAACCACGACTCCACGTGCTATGATTTCAGGAACTTGATGGCCAGTGCCACTAAACGCGTGCACCTCTGGCTTCATTGCACCCATTAGGCCTACACTCAGCCCCGGATTAGCCCGAGGATCTGCCCTTGCTGTGTGTGTGCCGCTAACAGCCCACCCCGGGTGGAGAAGGTCACGCAGCAGGGCTCTCTGGATCTGCTCTCAATGTATCCTCAACAACTGCAAATGGGTGTTTAACTTGCCGCCTGTTTTGGCCAATTCCCACCTCCATCTTCTGAAAAGACTTTCAAATTCTCCGTTCCCCCAACATTTCTGTCCTTTCCATTGCTCTCAGAAGATGATGTTTTCAACAGAGAAAATGGAGACTGTTATATAAGACTGTGGTTTCTCATCTTCTCTTTTCCAGATGTATCTCTGCCTATACCTGTATCCAATCTACTCTTTCTTCCTAACAGAGGAGCTGCCCGCGTCCTTTAGAAAGCCAGTCTGCTCACTTGCCCTTTAGATGGGTACACTGTCTCCACTTCTGGTCACCTCCCTGTACCCACCAGGACTCAACAGGAAGAATGGCCTGTTCCCAGCACTTAACTATGATCAGCAATAGCTCCCAGGTCTCTAAATTCAATGGACATTTTCAGACTGCTTCTTACTTGACCTCCCTAGAGCGCTCGTCACCATTGATTGTTTTTTACTTTCTTTGACTGGATGCAGTCCTTTTCTGCTTTCTCTCTGCCTCTTTGTGGACTCCTTGCATTTGCAGTCTCATCTTTCTCTCTCTTGACTTTAAATATTAGAATTTTTCAATGCTTGAGATCCTTTTCTTTTTTCTATTGGTACTCTGTCCCTAGGCTGCCTCATTATGCCTCCAGCTTCTGTTCCCACCTATATGCAGATGACTCCCAAGTGTGCAACTGCAGCCCACTCTGACCCATATTTCCCTTTAACATCTCAGGTGTGTGTGCTCACTCGTGTCTCTGACTCTCTGTGACCCCTTTGACTGTAGCCCGCCAGACTCCTCTGTCCATAGGATTCTCCAGACAAGAATACTGGAGTGGGCTGCCATTTCCTTATTAGGATTCTTGTCTAAAAAAGCACCTCGGGCTCAATATGCCCAAACAGAATTCGTTATTTCTCCCTCTCCCCAAACCTGGTTCTTTTCAAGCATTATCTGTTGCGGTGACCCCCGCCTTCTCATCTTCATAAAGTTCAGACTTGCATCGCAGCTGACATCTTTCTCAGCCTCCTCTGATGTTTCCCCAATAAATCCGTCGCACAGTTAATTCCATCTCAGTGTCTGTTTTTTTTTAGACTAACAAACAAGGTAAACAGAATCCTTCACTGGGAGATGAAGGAACAAAGGCTGCAGCTGAGACTATAATAGACCTTGCTGAGCTCAGTCCCTTCATTTTCATAGGCAAGAACATCGAAGCTTAGAAATCCTTAATTGGGTTAGAACTGAACACGACCTGTCATCGTCAGCCCGCACAGACATAACCTCTGATATACCACCTCTCCTGTTAACGCTGCTGGTAAAGGTAACATTTCCTCAAGGCAGACAGTGGTTCTATGCTGAATATGTTTTTTAGACATTTTCAAAGGTTAAGTTTAATGTGAAGTTTAATAACATGTAACATACACACAGAAAACTGCATAAATCCTAAGTGTCCTTCCCAAAGCACTTTCACAAAGGAGGTACCCCTACCTAACAACCGCCCAGAGCACAGTATGGAACATTGCCTGTACTGCCAAAGGCCCTGTGGACAAGAAGTTACTCTCAGGGACTCCCACAGAACTGCGGGCTTCTCTCCAAGTCAGGAATATTCGTCCCTTTCAAAGCAAACCATGTCCTAACTGCTAATGTGCTGTGCTAAGCTGCTTCAGTGGGGGCTGACTCTCTGTGACCCTATGGTCTGTAGCCCACCAGGCTTCTCCGTCCCTGGGGTTCTCCAGGCAAGAACACTGGAGTGGCTTGCCATGCCCTTTGTTGTTGTTTTGTTTATATTTTTAAATTTATTTATTTTAAAATGAAAGATAGTTGCTTCCCAATACTGTGTTGGTTTCTGCCATCCATCAGCATGAATCAGCCACAGGTATACACATGTCCCCTCCCTCTTGAACCTCCTTCCCACCTCCCACCCCACCCCACCCTCTGGTTTGACACGGAGCACCGGTTGGAGCTCCCTGCATCGTATAGCAAATTCCCTCTTGCTATCTATTTTACATATAGTAGTGTATATTTTAAAATTTCTCTTAGTGAAATAGCTCAAATCCTTTTTTCCCCAGAGATTTACAGTGCCTTGAGCAAGTCGCTATATGTCTTTATAGCTGCTGCTTCTGCTGCTAAGTCGCTTCAGTCGTGTCCGACTCTGTGCAACCCCATAGACAGCAGCCCACCAGGCTCCCCCATCCCTGGGATTCTCCAGGGAAGAACACTGGAGTGGGTTGCCATTTCCCTCTCCAATGTATGAAAGTGAAAGGTGAAAGTGAAGTCGCTCAGTCGTGTCTGATTCTTAGTGACCCCATGGACTGCAGCCCACCAGGCTCCTCCGTCCATGGGATTTTCCAGGCAAGAGTACTGGAGTGGGGTGCCGTTGCCTTCTCCATACATCTTTATAGCAGTTCTTCACCATAAAACCCCAGAAACCATTCTGTTCACTCTTTCAGTGCTAGAGTCAAGATCCTTTCCCTGTGCTGAGCTGGTAATAATTTGTTTGAAACACATGGCATCTCTGCCAGAAATTGTTGTTGTCATTTAGTTGCCAAGCCATGTTTGACTCTTTTCTTAACCCCGTGGATTGTAGCCTTCCAGGCTCCTCTGTCCATGAGATTCTCCAGGCAAGAATAGTGGAGTGGGTTGCCATTTACTCCCCCAGGGGATCTTTCTAACCCAGAGATGGAACCCTGTCTCCTGCACTGGCAGGTGGATTCTTTACCACTAGTGCCTCCTGGGAAGCCCTCTCCAGAAATTGGACATATTCTTTCCCCCTGTGTCACTTTGGAGAAGTTATTTAACACCTCTAAGATTCATCATCCTCAACTGTAAACTGAGGATAATAGTATTACATGCTGCTGCTGCTGCTGCTAAGTCACTTCAGTTGTGTCCGACCCCATAGATGGCAGCCCACCAGGCTCCCCCATCCCTGGGATTCTCCAGGCAAGAAGTCGCTCAGTCGTGTCTGACTCTTCACGACCCCATGGACTGCAGCCTACCAGGCTTCTCTGTCCATGGGATTTTCCAGGCAAGAGTACTGGAAGTATTACCTGCTAAGATTACAATAATTGTAGAAGAAATAAGTTCATGCGTATAAAAGTTATATCATGGTGTCTAGAACACAATATAACTTCAACGGGTGCTGGTTTTGTGGGAGTTAGTAATACTAATACACAAAAGTTCATACTAGAGCTTTTTAGAAGCAATATGCTAAATTAGTGTCTTCTTGCCTGAAGCTCCAGTACTTTGGCCACCTCATGCGAAGAGTTGACTCATTGGAAAAGACTCTGATGCTGGGAGGGACTGGGGGCAGGAGGAGAAGGGGACGACCGAGGATGAGATGGCTGGATGGCATCACTGACTCGATGGGCGTGAGTCTGAGTGAACTCCGGGAGCTGGTGATGGACAGGGAGGCCTGGCGTGCTGCGATTCATGGGGTCACAAAGAGTCGGACACGACTGAGTGACTAAACTGAACTGTCCAACTTTGGGCAAAAGAGTTAGTTTCTGGGTACTTGAGTTTCTCCTCTTTTCTAAGGAAACAAAAGGTGGAGAAACAATGAGTTGTTTTTGCAAGCACTGAACTCTGCAGATGAGAAGATGAAAAGTGCCTTTTCAATACACAAATTACCCTTTTGTTTCAAAGCACAGCAATGCAAAGGCAAGTCACTATCTTCTTGAGAGAGAAATGGTCTTTTAGAAAGAGTAGAAGCCATAGAGACTTTTGAAAGTCCTCAAAAATACTTGGATTACACTCTAAAGAACAAAAACCTCTATCTCCATTCTAGAAAAAAAAACAATGAACCACCACATTGAAAAAGCAACCCAAAGTTAGTTTCTCCCGAAGTAATGAAGTTACTAGCCATAAAGGCACAGATATATGTACCTTGTTATAAGTGGTGGGTTTCCCAACTGGTGCAATAGTAAAGAATCTGCCTGCCAATGCAGGAATCTCAGGAGATGCAGGTTCAAGTCCTGGCTCAGGAAGATCCCCTGGAGTGGGAAATGGAAACCCACTCCAGTGTTCCTGCCTGGAGAATCTCATGGACAGAGGAGCCTGGTGGGCTACAGCCCTCGGGGTGGCAAAGAGTCGGACATGACTGAGCAACTAAGCCCAAGGACGATAAATGGTAGGGGTTGGGAAGTAGACACTAGAGAGAGCTGAAACTACTCAATAGTTTTTAAAGAGGAGAGCAAGCCAATTTGATTGTATGATGCGGCTATTGCACTGAGCGGCTTTATGCATTTAGGAACCAGTCTGAGGTTTATAATTAGAAAAAAGTCCAGCCATCCAGTCATATGACTTTGGGTAAATCATCTTACTTTTCTTAGGGCTCAATTTTCTTGCCTGAAAAATGAAGCCTTTAGGTGAATACTTTTATGGTTCTACTGGGCACACTACTTGTTTTTTAAAAAAACATCATTCAGTGAAAAATTTGAAACATGTAAATTGTTGATAGAACAGAGACTTCTGGAGGATGTAGAATCGTATTCAAAACGAAATCTAAAGACTGAATTCAATTCTCTGTGTGAGCGCGTGTGTGTTGGAGTGGTTCAGTCACCGACAGAAAGGAGTTTATAAAAAAGGAAAGAGGATACTGTTCGTGACAAGAGAATGAATGTTTATAGTATTGAGTCCTAGATTTCTTGTTTCTGAATATAGCTTGAACCTGCGAGTTCTCAGTTTAGAATTCAGACAGGTGGCATGACACAGTGGAAATAGTACTGAAATAACCATTAAGAATCTGGGTTCTAATAGCTCTTCCGTCTGGTTAGGAGTGTGATATCTGACATGTCATTTCTCTCCCTGGGTATGCTCAGATGTAAAGAGAAGTGGTGGATGACCCCTTCCAGTTCTTAAAGTCTTTGATTTTCTTAAGAGGAGAAAGAACCAATTTTACTGTGTGGTGCGGTTATTGTACTGAGTGGCTTTATGCATTTCGGGATTAATCTGAGGTTTATAATTAGAGAAGAGTCCAGGCAAAACTTTGTGTCTTTTTTTTTTTTCAGGACATTTGAGAGATTTATGACTTTAATTTTATCTCAGTCAGTTATATTCCCAATAATGCTATATACCAAACCCTGCAGAATTCACCAGCTTCTAGCAAAAAATTCATTTATTTCTCTCTAATGCCTTTGCATGTCAGCTAGAGTTTGACTGTTGTTGGTTGGACTAGATTCCAGGTTGGAGGTTTGCTTTGGGTTCCTATATGGGACTGATGGACTCTCCTGAATGTGTGGACTTTCTCAGGGCTGTGTAGACCTGAAAGAGGGCAAGTCCAATTGCTTAGGCAAGTTTCAATTTCTTTATCTGTCTTAGAATTTTATTTATTTAACTTAAAGATTGAGGTATCATTGTTTATAACATTATATCTTTCATGTGTGGATGTGCTATATTGCCCAGTTGTGTCCAGCTCATGGCAGCTCCATGGACTACAGCCCACCAGGCTCCTCTGTCCATGGAATTTTTCCAGGCAAGAATACAGGAGTGGGGTGTTTTTCCTACTCCAGGGGATCCTCCTGACCCAGGGATTGAACTTGTGTATTCTGAAACTCTTGCACTGGCAGGTGGAGTTTCTACCACTAGCCCCATATGAGAAACCCATATATATCATGTGTCAGTTCAGTTCAGTCGCGCAGTTGTGTCCGACTCTTTGTGACCCCATGAACCGCAGCACGCCAGGCCTCCCTGTCCATCACCAACTCCCGGAGTTCACTCAGACTCATGTCCATCGAGTCAGTGATGCCATCCAGCCATCTCATCCTTGGTCGTCCCCTTCTCCTCCAGCCCCCAATCCCTCCCAGCNATGGGGTCGCAAAGAGTCGGACACGACTGAGCGACTGAACTGAACTGAACTGAAATATATTTAGGAAGGGGAACAGACAGGACTCAGATTTGTGGCAGGTGTGGGACAAGGAAGGAGTTGAACCCTAGGTTTCTGATTTGAAAACAGGGGAGTTGGTAGAGACAGATGAAAATAGAAGGGAAAGAAAAAATCGTTCCATTTTGCATATATTTGAGGATTTAGTTTCCCACAGGTTATCTGTCATGCCTTTTAAAAATGAAAGTTGTAAAATCTACCTCAATCGAAATCACTAGGAAATCCTGAGAATAGAGACTCAATTGAGGTTGAGGCCCTTTTTCTGTGCATCTCTGTGGTCAGCAATTTGACCTCCAGTCAGGGAATTCTCTGGCTGTCAGTGGTTAAGACTGCGTGCTCCCATTCCAGGGTTCCCAGATTTGATCCATGGTCAGGGAAGTAATATCTTGTATGCCAACAGTGTGGCAAAAAATAATAATTTTTGTTTTTGTTTCCATTTCTCTAGGAGACATATCAAAAGAGATATTGCTGTGATTTATGTCAGTGTTGTGCCTATCTTGTCCTCTAAGAGTTTTATAATATCCAGTCTTACATTTAAGTCTTTAATCCATTTTGAGTTTATTTTTGTGTATGGTGTTAAAAAATGTTCTATGTTCATTTTTTTTTTTTTATGTGCAGCTGTCCAGTTTCCCCAGTACCATTTATTGAAGAGACTGTCTTTTCTCCATTGCTTAGTCTTGCCTCCTTTGTCATTGATTAATTGACCACAGATGCATGGGTGTGGCGTCCCAGGTGGCGCTAGTGGTAAAGAACCTGCTTGCCAATGCAGGAGACTTAAAGAGACTCAGGTTTGATCCCTGNCCAGTACCATTTATTGAAGAGACTGTCTTTTCTCCATTGCTTAGTCTTGCCTCCTTTGTCATTGATTAATTGACCACAGATGCATGGGTGTGGCGTCCCAGGTGGCGCTAGTGGTAAAGAACCTGCTTGCCAATGCAGGAGACTTAAAGAGACTCAGGTTTGATCCCTGGGTTGGGAAGATCCCCTGGAGGAGGGCACGGCAACCCACTCCAGTATTCTTGTCTGGAGAATCTCATAGGCAGAGAAGCCTGGTGGGCTACTATCCATGGGATTGCAAGAGTCAGACATGACTGAAGCAACTTAACAGGTGCATGGGTGAGAGTAACCAAATAAATGCAATACAACTATACCTCCAAGAGGGTGGCTATAAAATAAAAATGTCAATACTGAGTGTTGGTTGGTAAGAATGTAGAGTAACCAGAATTTTCATACACTGCTGAGTGAAAGCATAAATTGGGACAACTTAGGAAACCATTAGCCAAAAGCATGCGAAGTCAAACATCTGCATTCTCTATGAATCTGCAACTTTACTTCTGGGTTTTATACAAAATGTGTATATATGAGCCCTAAAAGCCATGTACAAAAAATTTCATAGCAGTATTGTTTGTAACAGCCCCAAATTGGAGACAACTTAAATGTCCATCAGCAGTGGAATGAATAAATAAACTTATACTGTACTGTATGTCAATTATATCTCAACAAAACTGGGAAAAATAAGCAATAACCCTTCCCTTCCTGAAGAGGAGCAACTACCTTGCCAAGTATTGAGTTAAAAAAAAATCTGAGATCTCTAAATGATGTCAGTTTCTTATCTAGTACTCTTGTGATCCCATCAAGGACTAATTATAAACTTCTGTAAGGCCTTAACTGTGGGCTTCCCTGGTGAGTCAGACAGTAAAGAATCCCCCTGCCAATGCAGGAGATGTAGGTTTGATCCCTGGTTGGGAAGATCCCCTGGAGAAGGAAATGGCAACCCATTCCAGTACTCTTGCCTGGAAAATCCCCTGGACAAAGAAGCCCAGCAGGCTACAGTCCATGGGGTCAAAAAGAGTCAGACATGACTGAGCAACTAACACTTAGGTGGAAAAAGGAGATGGTGGGGGGAAAAAACGGAGAAGGAAATGGCAACCCACTCTAGTACTCTTGCTTGGAAACTCCCATGGACAGAGGACCCTGGAAGGTTACAGTCCATGGGGTCGCTAAGAGTCGGACACGACTTCACTTTCACTTTTCACTTTCATGCATTGGAGAAGGAAATGGCAACCCACTCCAGTGTTCTTGCCTGGAGAATCCCAGGGACGAGGGAGCCTGGTGGGCTACTGTCTCTGGGGTCACACAGAGTCGGATACAACTGAAGCGACTTAGCAGCAGCAGCAGGGGGAAAAAAAAGAAGGGTATTAGTTAACACATATGATAGAGACAGAGTAAAGGGACAAAGTAGGTGATTAAATAGTGAATCCCACTAGGAGACTGTGAGTAGAAAAAAAGATGGGAGACCCCTGTAAGCTAATAATTACTCAAGAAAGCAGGTTTGCTTCACCACAAAACCAAGCAGGTCTGCTTAAGTTAACAAAACCATGCAACAGAAGCAGGAGACATGCTTCCAAACAATAAAACAATGATGGCATGAGCCCCACGTCCTGGCCGGTGAGCTCAGTAAGCTAATGGTCCCTAGGACACACTCTCTGCATACATTAAAAAAATTATAATTTGTGGACCTAGCTTAATGATGTAGGGACAAGAAAACTTTCCTGCCCAACCTGCTCGAGAAAGACAGAGAAGTTCTCTCCTTCCTCACTTTTTCTTTGATTATAAAACTGTAGCCCAATAAGTTCTTAGGGTGCAGCACCCCCCTTGCCTGCCTGCTTATAAACCTCACAAGTGTCCTATTCTAATTATTCACTTCTTATCTCGCACTTTGCCTTTGGCTGAATTCTTTTTTGCTCAGAGATATAAAGGACTCTGGTGCTGGAGATCTTTGGAAACCCCTTAACGAGACCCAAACAGTTTCACATATAAACATACGCAGGACAGAGCAGAGAAGAATATAAAGGAGAGTCTGTAATTGTCATCTCTACTTGAGTAGAGGTAATGAATAGTAGCCTGTAGTAGTAGAATGAGTAATAAGGCTGAGGGCTTCCCTGGTGGTTCAACTGGCAAAGAATCTGCCTGCGATGCAGGAGACCCGGGTTTGATCCCTGGGTTGGGAAGATCTCCTGGAGAAGAGAACAGCTACCCACGCCAGTATTCTGGCCTGGAGAATTCCATGCACTGTATAGTCCATGGGGTTGCAAAGAGTTGGACACGACTGAGCAACTTTGACAGTAAGGCTGAAGCAGATTTTCATAAGCTCCCTCTTCCATTACCATGTTTCCTTTGCCTTCAGGCAGCAAACCTTCTGGGTGGAGTTTTACCCAGGGGGTGACTTGAACTTTTATTTCTGAGGGATCTGAGCTCCAAGTGGTCTTGTCTTCAAGGAGCTGGCAGTAATCTTCTGATACCTTCGATGCTGAATTCTAGGAGTCCCCAGGGACCCGTTTGTAGTCTTAGTCTGAAACAATGACAGATGAGATGAGAATTACCTGTCCCCAGAGGGTATCTTCAGGTATAACGGAGACCCTGCTTCTTTCCAAAAGATGGTGGCAGATTGATTTAACTGTCCAGGAGGATCATGAGGGTTTCAAAATGACACCCTGCTCAGTTTCTTAGGGTAGCACCTTATCTCAATCAGTATCCTAAATTTTACATGGTACTGAGTTCAGTTTAGTTCAGCTAAGTCATGTCTGACTCCTTGTGACCCCATGGACTGCAGCATACCAGGCTTCCCTGTCCTTCACTATTTCACAAAGATTGATCAAACTCACGTTCATTGAGTCAGTGATGCTCTCTAACCATCTCATTCTCTGCCACCTTCTTCTCCTTTTGCCTTCAATCTTTCCCAGCATCAGGATATTTTCTAATGAGTCGGCTCTTTGCATCAGGTGGCCAAAGTACTAACTAAACTACATTTAACTTGGCAACTTATTGGGCCAATCTTAAGTTTGGTTTTACAATGATCGAAAAGCTATCTAGGGTTAAAGAACAGAATACTAGATATTTCCTAGGATCCTGCTGTGCCCTGAAATGAAATGAGGCATTTGAGGTTATACTCTTTCTTTAAGCTATCCGGTATCACTGAAAACAGCCATTCCACTTCTCAGGCTATAAATTCACACCATTGATTTTCGATGTTGGGGTAATTCCCTGGGGGTCCAGCGGTTAGGGCTTTGAGTTTCCACTGCACGGAGCATCGGTTTGATCTCTAGTCGGGAACTGAGAATCCCACATGCCACTTGGCCAAAAAATAAAAATAAAAACCTGTTGCCTTCTATTCTGTTCTTTGATAGGTGCATTGAATGCTCACAAATCCCTGTTCTCAATAGACAAGAAGTAACTCAAATAGCTATTTAACCCGCCTGAGCTCTTGGCTTTCAGGTTCTCATTTATGAATATTGTGGAATTGTTCCCACCTTTGGCTCTACCTGAGAAGATAATCAAAATTAGATCCCCCATTTTCTGGAGGATTTTTTGCCTGCAACCTACCATCAATATCAATTTCTGTAAGAGTTGTAGCTCTCAACTGAAAGCCTAAGTAGAAAAGGCAATTATTGGAAGGATGTGGAGGGTTCCTTGGTCATGTTCCTATGCCCTGGCAGGCAGGAGGCAGGAAAGAAGTCACTTTTTCAATTTCTGTAGCAGTATGTGAGGGCGCCACTTTCACCTGGATGTAGATAATGGGTGTTTCCTAAACCCAGGGTGGGGATTTCTATGCTGTACAGGCAAAACAAAACATTCCACAATGCCCACTACATTTTCTATTTCTCTCTTTTAGATTTCAGAATTTTTCAGTTCACACTTCTGGAATTTTTCTATGAGATTCTATATTGCCTGCAGATATTTTTCCCTACTCTTTTCCAGTATTTATGCCTATTTTCTTCAATTTAAGTCTGAATTTGGCAATAAGGAGTTCATGATCCGAGCCACAGTCAGCTCCCAGTCTTGTTTTTGCTGACTGTATAGAGCTTCTCCATCTTTGGCTGCAAAGAATATAATCAATCTGATTTTGGTATTGACCATCTGGTGACGTCCATGTATAGAGTCTTCTCTTGTGTTGTTGGAAGAGGGTGTTTGCTATGACCAGTGCGTTCTCTTGGCAAAACTCTATTAGCCTTTGCCCTGCTTCATTCTGTACTCCAAGGCCAAATTTGCCTGTTACTCCAGGTATCTCTTCACTTCCTACTTTTGCATTCCAGTCCCCTATAATGAAAAGGACCCGTGAACTTCCAAATATTCAAGCTGGATTTAAAAAAGGCAGATGAACCAGAGATCAAATTGCCAACATCCACTGGATCATAGAAAAAGTAAGAGAGCCCCAGAAAAACATCTACTTCTGCTTTCTTGACTACGCCAAAGCCTTTGACTGTGTGGATCACAGCAAACTGTGGAAAATTTCTCAAGAGATGGGAATACCAGACCAACTGACCTGCCTCTTGAGAAATCTATGTGTAGACCAAGAAACAAGTTAGAACTGGACATGGAACAACAGACTGGTTTCAAATAGGGAAAGGAGTATGTCAAGGCTATATATTGTCACCCTGCATATTTAACTTACATGCAGAGTACATCATGCAAAATGCTGGGCTGGAAGAAGCACAAGCTGGAATCAAGATTGCTGGGAGAAATATCAATAACCTCAGATATGCAGATGACACCAACCTTATGGCAGAAAGTGAAGAGGAACTAAAGAACCTCTTGATGAAAGAGGAGAGTGAAAAAGTTGTCTAAAGCTCAACATTCAGAAAACTAAGATCATGGCACCCAGTCCCATCACTTCATGGCAAATAGGTGGGAAAACAATGGAAACAGTAAGAGATTTTATTTCTGGAGGCTCCAAAATCACTGCAGATGGTGATTGCAGCCTTGAAATTAAAAGATGCTTGCTCCTTGCAAGAAAAGCTATAATCAACCTAGACAGCATATTAAAAAGCAGAGACATTACTTTGCCAACAAAGGTCCATCTAGTCAAAGCTACGGTTTTTCCAGTAGTCATGTATGGATGTGAGAGTTGGACCATAAAGAAAGCTGAGTGCTGAAGAATTGATGCTTTTGAATTGTGGTGTTGGAGAAGACTCTTGAGAATCCCTTGGACTGAAAGTAGATCAAACCAGTCAATCCTAAAGGAAATCAATCCTGGGTGTTCATTGGAAGGATTGATGCTGAAGCTGAAGTTGCAATACTTCGGCCACCTGATGCGAAGAACTGACTCATTGGAAAAGACCCTGATGCTAGGAAAGATTGAAGGTGGGAGGAGAAGGGGACGACAGAGGATGAGATGGTTGGATGGCATCACCAACTCAATGGTCATGAGTTTGAGTAAGCTCTGGGAGTTGGTGATGCACAGGGAAGCCTGGTATGTTGCAGTCCATCGGGTTACAAGAGTTGGACATGACAAAGTGATTGAACTGAACCGATTTAGGCTTAACTTAAAAAAAAAAATACAACATTGTCTGGATATTTCCAAGAAATGCTAGCGTGTACTGATAGCCAAGTATTCCTGTGTGTTTTATTTTGATGTGTAATTAACATGTAACATTACTTTCAGGTGTAAAACATAATGATTCAATATTTGTATATGTTACAATATCATCTCTACATTAAATCTAGTTACCACTTCTCACCATCACAGAAAAATTTTTTTCATTTGAGGAGAACTTTAAGATGAACTCTCTTAACAATATAATATTACTAACTACATACATGCTGTACATTACATTCCCATGACATTTTATAATGGGAAGTTTGTATCTCTTGACCCCTTTCACCCATTTTGCTCACTCCCCACCCCTTACCTCTACCAGCTACCAATCTGCTCTCTGTAAGCCTGGGTTTTGTTTTTACATATAAGTGAGATCATTTATTTGTCTTTGCCTTATGTCATTTAGCATGATGCACTAGATCTATCCATAATGTTGCAAATGGCAAGATTTTCTTCTTTTTTAAAAAGCTGAATAATGTTCCGTTGTATTTATATACCACAGTTTCTTTATCCATTCCTTTGGTGGACACAGGTTTTCATATCTTGGCTATTATAAACAATGCCTCAATGAACATGGGGGTGCATGTATCTTTTTGAGTTACTGTTTTTTACATAAATACTCAGGAGTGGAAATGCTAGATCATACAGTAGTTGTATTTTCAGTTTTTTTGAGGAAACTCCAAGTCTTCTCTAGTGACTATACAATTTTACATTCCCACCCATAGTGCATGAGGAGTCTCTTTTCTCATCCTCAGCCACACTTGTTCATTGGTCCTCATTTTTAATGAGGTTTTCTGATGAATGTTTTTTGTGATAACTTTAGCTTGAGGTTGTTTTAAAATAATAAATGAGGGACTCACCCAGCGGTCCAGTGGTTAAGGCCCTATGCTCCCAAAGCAGGGGGCATGGGTTCGATCCCTGGTAGGGGATCCAAGATCCTGCTTGCTATGCAATGCAGCTGAAAAATAAAATAAATGTTAAGTCTATTCCTAATTAGTTTAAAATCAGGCATGGACATGATGCTTTGCCAAATTACTTTTAAACCTCTTTTGAAATGCTCCTACATTTTTCCTTCAGTAAATGTGTATAAATAAATGATCTTACCTTAAACCATCTTTGCTTTCTTAGACTAAATAATTACAGTGGGGTATTCTCTGATTTGATTTGCTAGTATTTTATTCAGGATTGTTGTCTCTATATATCTGTGTTATAGGCTATAAGATTTCTTTAAGGTGGGGGTCTATGTTATCTCAGAATTTGCTATCAGGATTATACTAGCTTTTTTAACAGAGGCTTGTAAATCTGCTGTTTTTTATTGTATGTTAGAACAGTTTACTGTGTGAATCATGCTCCTTGAAGATTAAAAAAAAAATACTTAACTGTAAGTATAATAGAATGTTATGCTTCTTTGGGAGAAATATCTTGACAACTACTTCATTTTCCTTTCATGGTTATTCAGATTTTGTCTTGGTTTAATTTTCACAATTTATATATTTCCTACAAAACCATGCAATCACAACTTTAAAATTTGGTATAAGTAATAATCGCATATGGCACTAGTGGTAAAGAACCTGCTTGCCAATGCGCAAGACTTAAGCTTCGGGTTTGATCCCTGGGTCAGGAAGATCTCCTGGAGAAGGAAATGACTGAAGTGACTTAGCACTCACACGTTGAACATCTACCATGTTTAAATCAGCCTGCTAAGCACTGGAAGTGATAACATCCCCACAAAATACAAAATGCCCTCCTTGTTGCTTTATAACCTAGTTTTTAGCTGATATACATAAAGCAAAACTTGCCACTAGGAAAAGCACAAAAATATAGTTACACGTAAGGATAATCACATAAATTGTGATTTCATCAGTTTTAAGGAGCTCTTGGCTTTTTATGACTTTTGTATTGTCACTCCATCAGTCAATAGAACTTCATGGACTCCACTCTTTAGGTATGCAGGTTTTCATTCAGTATTTAAGGATGAAATAGTACTTATCAGATAGATCATACTCTTGCCCATAACAGAGAAACTGTTAGTACGATGTTGTAGGAAACCTTGCTGCATTGAACAAAACAACATAGATGTTTTACACTGTAAGACAATTATAAAAACCCGTTTTAATCACAACTTTGATGCAGCCACTTTCTTAAATTTGGCTTTGTGACATGCCATGCTGCTGGCATGGTAACTGGTTGCATGAGAAAGCTACTCTAATTCCTTTAATTATGTATCTTCTGCCTGGACACTCATCTTTATTCAGTAGTTTTAGATCAGAAACACTGACTGTTGCAAAACATTTAAGAAAAGAATCTAAAAAGGAAAGAAAAGCATCTCCCACCACTGAGGCTATTCAAAAGAACATTTATTATAAGCTCTGAAGTCAGTTCCAGAAACATTTTTGAGCAACAATAGCCCTACTAAGTGAAGGATGATGTTCATTTGGATAGAAATGTCATATACTTTAAAAAGCATTTATTATAAGCACATCTCATGCATTAACTCCCTACCCTAATTCCACCATTTCAATATTCTGTATATTATTTCAATACTCTTAACATGACTTCTTTTTCTGAATGTAGCATTCATAGGATGTTTCTAGAATCTAAGCACCATGTTTGTTCTAATTTGAACTATGATCTGGGTCTAGAATCTCACTGTAAATTATCCTGTATTGGACTAACCTAACTAATCCTCATTAAAACAAAAATCAAAAAGGAATATGTTGGCTAATTCAAATAGCAGCTATAGGAAAAGAAAGAAACATGCATTTTCAAAAACAGCTGATGAAATTATAGAAAAACAAAAATGGTCTTTAATGGTCTGAAGAAAATGTATTTTACAATTCAAAATTATACTTGATGGATGCACAGACTCTTGGAAGTTTTCAAGAGCAGAAATGATACAGTATATACTAATTCAAAAGAAAAATACATTTGTAAATTTGCATCATTTCATATGCCTAGTTAAAATTCTGATGTATTAAAAAAAAAATCATAACACTGGACCTGGGCCAGTTGGTATGCATAGGTAGATTTAATCACAAGCTTTACTTCATGATATAAAGGGTTCAAATGGAAAAATTTTAGACAATTCGGGTTAATAAGTCATGAAATTTGAATTTTTCTTATCACAAGCTATCATCTTATGCATGAAGTGAAGTTGCTCAGTCATGTCCGAGTCTTTGCGACCCTGTGGATTGTAGCCTGCCAGGCTCCTCCGTCCATGGGATTCTCCAGGCAAGAATATTGGAGTGGGTTGCCATTTCCTTCTCCAGGGGATCTTCCCAACCCAGGGATCGAACACGGGTCTCCTGCATTGGAGGCGGACACTTTAACCTCTGAGCCACCAGGGAAGCCCCCATCTTATGCATACTTCTGTAAATAATGAAGCAACAGATGCTGTCACAAATGTCTTAGCATATACATATCTAGATAAATGTAATACTTTTGTATTAAAAATGATGTAAGCATCTAGAAAGAGGGGAAAACTCCAAATACTGATACAGTTGTGTCTAGATTAAGACCAGTTCTACCTCAAAGCAATTTAAAAAATTTTCCAAATTAAAAAAACCGTGTGTGCAGGGGGAGGAAATGTGGAGAAAGGAAATGGAATATTCTACAAGGCATTTTGAAACAGTCTTGTTTTCAGCTAAAGAAACATCAGAAGCAAAAAAATTATGTATCTAATTCAGGATAAATTAATAAACTTGAGCATAAATGAAAATTGAATTTTGGATTGACCTGGCATTGCATATTACTAGTAGGGAAACAGCATATAAATTTCCCTTTGTATCACAAAGTTAATGATGACCATAGCTAAAATGGAATTTTCTTTATATAGCAGGCAATAGAAAACAAGGATTCTAAATTAATCTACTTATTTAGTACTGATGTGTAATATTTAATGTCTAATCAAAAGCAGCAAACACTGAAATTTATAAACTTAGAAAATGCAGCAAGAAAGCTTTTTTCTCATTTATAATTCTTCTGATCATCTGCAATATTACAATTTTAGATTTAAGCAACATCAACACACACAATCTTATTCATTAAAAAATGTAGCAAATGTCACCCTATCAATGTGCAGCCTCCTAATTTCCTAGATGTGAAATTAAGACCCAGTCACTTGCTCAAGATCACATGGCTTATTAGCACAAGGTGTTAAGACTTTTTAACTCTTAGTTTGGTGCTATGATCTACCAGAATTGTTTAGACCAATAATTTGTTTAAACCAACAAACCACTGGATATACTTAAAGAGTTTAATCTAATAGGAATACAAAATCTTAGCACAATTGACTAGCCTGGAATTAAACCAGATTAAAAATTGCAAATCAAACACTATATATAAAATTGATGGTATCTATTGATTTCCAGATCTTATATTTTACCAAAATTAGATAAAACTAAATAGAGGCTTTTGAACTGTGGTGTTGGAGAAGACTCTTTTGAGAGTCCCTTGGACTGCAAGGAGATCCACCAAGTCCATTCTGAAGATCAACCCTGGGATTTCCTTGGAATGATGCTAAAGCTGAAGCTCCAGTACTTTGGCCACCTCATGCGAAGAGCTGACTCATTGGAAAAGACTCTGATGCTGGGAGGGATTGGGGGCAGGAGGAGAAGGGGACGACAGAGGAGGAGATGGCCGGATGGCATCACTGACTCGATGGGCGTGAGTCTGAGTGAACTCCGGGAGTTGGTGATGGACAGGAAGGCCTGGCGTGCTGTGATTCATCGGGTCGCAAAGAGTCGGACACGACTGAGCGACTGAACTGAACTGAACTGAACTAGAGGCTCAACTTAGCACTGCTAAGTCTAAATATATCCCAGCTTTGTTAATTTGTACGAATTTTCCTCTACATAGGTAGGAATTATGAGGGCTAAACACTCTTCAATCTTCAACAGCAATTTTACAGTATTTCTCAGAATATCTGTACTATTTTGAAAGAATAATAAACTTAGCAAAATGATTCAGAGCTAAGATGACAGCTCCATACATAGCAAGATGTCTCTAAATCTATTTCTATTTAACGTGAGCTAAATTTACTGCTTAAACCGTATCTCTCAATATTAACAGGTCTTCAAGAGGAGATCTGCCAATAATTATTAAGAAAGATAAGCAATCTAAAATGCATAAATAATCTAGACAATACAAACTGAAATACTAACTGAATAAAACAAAAGGATTTTGTGGTGCTATTCTCTGTGCAGAAAAATATACCGGGGAGATGTGCACATAATTCGAAGAGTAAAGTAATTAGCAAGGTCAGAAAACCATTAAGGTTTCAATACTATATAAAATCGTGTTAAACTTAACCAAATAAAAATTCCTACTATTCAGTCATGTGACAGATGTACTCAAGCAGTTTCATACATCCTCAAAATAACAGAAAATTAAGGCTAAAAAGATCAAACACCAAGTGTTCATTAAACCTTTCAGTTAATAATCTTTATTAACATGCAAGTATCATTTGCCACAAGATACAGTTTTCCTAATCTTTCAGTTCTTTTTCAATATTTTAAACTTGAGGTTACTTCTGGATCTAACATACAAAGTAACCTACTAAAGTGGGTCAAAGTTAAACTTTATTCTAGCTATTACCTTGACCTTTAAGATCATCACTTAGACTTATAATTGGCATTATTTGTCACCAAGCAGCAGAATATAATTCTTGTACTTGATATACTAAAATATGTACCAGTATGTCTTAAGAACTTACTAAAATATATGCAATTAACATTTATATTTAATTATTTTCAATAAGCTGGAAAGTACGTTAGGTCTTCTAAATGGAAAAATTACTTTTATAGATCTTAGTTGTTTATGGTCTTTGCAGGTTCCAGAAAAACTGGTCCATATTAAAGCAGTCTCAAAGAAGCTGAGATTTTAATTTATAGACCCTGTAGTAACAGCTTTGTTTTGCTACTAAGACTATAGTAAATCCAACTCTAGTGCTTCTTTCCCCATGACTAAGCAGAGACACTCTTACAGTTCTTAAAAAAAAATTTTTGTCTTAGTATAGAAGCTGAAAGACCTCTTTTTTAAGTTTGACTTCAGCAGAAGACCCAGATTACAACATCCTGTCTACTGGGCAATGCGTTAACAGAAGATGATAAACTATATCAAAGTGCATTATAAGATCTGCACTGCATCTCTTCAGGTTTCAGTATTTTATAACATTTCAGCTCAGTGGAGGAAGACTAACATAGTTCGGAGAAATCTTGTTCTTAGGATCTACATGAAGTTTATGAGTCTTTTAAAGCATATTTAAATAATGAGAAGGGTACCTACAAGGGACTATGTAAGAATGAATATTGCGAAGGAAACTTTATAGTCAATGAAAGTACAGTACTTTGGATTGGCCGAAATGCACAATGTACATGAAACCAAATGTACGTGTAGTTTACTTGTTGACCATGTGGCTATAGTTCAAAAAGTCCCTGCTCCAAAAGCTGTACCTAGTACTCTTTCAAAACTGATTTTAAATAAAGTTCTTAAATTGTAGCAATAAACAAAAGGACAAGATACACTTAATACTGCAGTTTATCAAAAGACACATAAGAAATTTCAACTCTCATGTCTTTGACAGTTATAAAAATCAATATTTTGGCTAAGTTATAAACATGTTTATAATGCAATTATATGCAATTGCATAACTCTAGTAATGCTAATGACAGCTATAAGATCAGAACAANTTATCGAGCCCATCTTTGCATGAAATATTCCCCTGGTATCTCTAATTTTCTTGAAGAGATCTCTAGTCTCTCCCGGTCTAATGTTTTCCTCTATTTCTTTGCATTGATCGCTGAGGAAGGCTATCTCTCCTTGCTATTCTTCGGAACTCTGCATTCAAATGAGAATATCTTTCCTTTTCTCCTTTGCTTTTCACTTCCCTCTCTTCACAGCTGTTTGTAAGGCCTCTTCAGGCAGCCATTTTGCTTTTTTGCATTTCTTTCTCTTGGGGATGGTCTTGATTCCTATCTCCTGTAGAATGTCACAAATCTCCATCCATAGTTCATCAGGCACTCTCTCTATCAGATCTAGTCCCTTTAATCAATTTCTCACTTCCACTGTATAATCATAAGGGATTTGATTTAGGTCATACTTGAATGGTCTAGTGGTTTTCTCCACTTTCTCCAATTTAAGTCTGAATTTGGCAATAAGGAGTTCATGATCCGAGCCACAGTCAGCTCCCAGTCTTGTTTTTGCTGACTGTATAGAGCTTCTCCATCTTTGGCTGCAAAGAATATAATCAATCTGCTTTTGTGTCGACCATCTAGTGCTGTCCACGTGCAGAGTCTTTTCTTGTGTTGTTGGAAGAGGGTGTTTGCTATGACCAGTGTGTTCTCTTGGCAGAATTCTATTAGCTTTTTCCTTGCTTCATTCTGTATTCCAAGGCCAAATTTGCCTGTTACTCCAGGTGTTTCTTGACTTCCTACTTTTGCATTCTAGTCCCCTATAATAAAAAGGACATCTTTTTTGGGTGTTAGTGCTAGAAGGTCTTGTAGGTCTTCATAGAACTGTTCAACTTCTGCTTCTTCAGCATTACTGGTCAGGGCATAGACTTGGATTACCATGATATTGAATGGTTTTCCTTGGAAACGAACAGAGATCATTCTATCATTTTTGAGATTGCACCCAAGTAATACATTTGGGACTCTAAATATTTAGTAGGAGATGCAAATTTAGATGGGAGGTTTGGGGAGGTCCCTTTGAGCCGACGTTAAGCTGTGACTGGTGGTGATTTTGGCTTTGGTATAACTTATCTCGTAGTCTGTATCTGCCATGACTTTTCCCCATGATTTCTGGTTGGCAGCTATGGCTCTGGTTAGCCATCTACATTTTTGCAGAAGAAATCAGCATGAGGAAGCAGTGCTTCCTAGGTATTGCAGGACCATCAGCGTAGACTTCATCTCACATCCACTTCATCAGAACTACATCACATCTCCACCTATAGATGGAGGGTGATGAAGGAGAAGAGGCTGGACATTCATGCCACAGCAAGCAAGAACAATGTCTTCAAAGCTGAGAGAGAAGCAAGTTTCAAGAAGGTGATTTGGCAACAAAATCAAATGTCACGGAAGTGGAGAAAGATGAGCTCTGAGACGAAACTATGGATTTGACATTTAGAAGGGCAGAGACCCTGTCCATTGTGCTTGCCACTGTATTCCAGGCACCTTCTCCAGCGCCTGGGACAGAGCAGGCAATTAATCACTGACGGGAGAAATTAATCTGGTTGCAATGTATTAGATGTATTACATGTATAAAGGTCTCTATTGATCACCCCGTATAAATTAAATTCTAATTTTCTCTAAGTAAATTCTTTCTGAAAAGAGCGAGCATCTGGAGAATTATGCTTCATATGTACCTCAGAAACCTATTAGGAGGAATAGACTAAAACTTAAAAAAATATATATTTCCCTAAAGCTCAATGAAACAAGAGAAAGGAACTATCTGGAAGAATTTGCTTACCTCTGCCATTTTTCAGTAGGGACAGATGGTTTGTAGACAGGGAAAAGCTGTTTATGTATCATTAGAGCTATTTATTTATATGCTGTTTTGTTATAGGAAAGATTGACCACAGAAATTTTCCTATTTCTCTGAAAGCCATTTATGTTATCAAATGTGTTCAGTCAGTGTCATGTTCACCTGAGAGTTTAGAGTTCACAAAGCATATTTAAATATAACATCTCATTTGGTTGTCTCAACCATATGGGGGGTTATTAGGGCAAGAGTCTTTAACCTCTCTGTTTTATCATTTAAAAAAATTCAAGAGATTTTAAGTAATTCACTAAGAAAATCACACAGTGCTCAGAGATTGAACCAGGATTCAAACATGAATTTTAATTCCTAATTCAGCATTCTATCAGGGGGCAAATACATTTTTGAAATACTCGCTTCTGTTTTTTCTGCTGAGATGAAAGGGGCCAACCTTTCTATGTAGATGAGAGTATTAATTGCAAGGCATACTTTATTCAAGGATCCTGTGTTAAGTGATGTTTTTCATGTAGCGTAGCTACAAGGATAATTTCCTTTTCCACTGGGGAGTCACTGATCGGGCTGTTCTTCATTTGTGGTATCCTTTGCCCATGTTCAAGTATTTATTGTCCATGCATTATTTTAGTTGGAAATAAGAAAAGACTTCACAGAAGAGGCAAGTTACAGTATATGAAGTAACTTGATCTGGCTTAAGACCTGACTAGAATTTAACATCTCAGGATCCAGGCTGTAACTCCTTAAGGGAGCACAGCTTCCCTTGTGGACATTCTGTCTTTCACTCCTACTTTACCTTTCTATCTCAGTTTCAAAACCGAGTTTTACCTGATGTCCTTCTTTCCTTCTGGCATTTTCCGTGGCTTACCTTTTGTAACCTGTCCATGTACTTTGAGCCCTTCTAGGGGAAGTGTTGATGTGTTTACTTGGACCTTTTCAATTGTTGGCCTCATCTTCCTTGTGACCAATGGCAGGATCACGCACCTCAAAAAAGAAAAGCACTAACTATAAATCTATCTGTGGTCTGTAATTCCAGGGTTTTATTTAGTGAGCAAAACAGACGAAGAAGAGAAATAACTCACTTTTCTGTAAAAGATACCTAAATGAGAGCTGCTGATCCAGGTGAGTGATGGAGCTGAGGGGCCCACTTGTCACCAGGTGACTTTGGAGGTTATGGCTCTGTGTGCTTGAAAAGCCTTGCAGGTGGATGTGTGCAATAAATCAAAACTAATCATATCCTGTAGAGAACAACAGCTGTGTCTATGCCCTGATAGGGTTATGTTGACCCTCCCCAGTGGGCCTTCTAGAAGTGTTAGGCTTGAGGACTTGCTAATGGCTCATCTAAAACAGCTTTAGAATCTATTTCTTAAAGTTTTAAACATTTATTTTATATCTTCCTTCCAGGGTTCAGGTTCTGGCTTATTCATTCATTCACTCAACAAACTATTCTTAATATTTTCTAGGTGTCAGATGCTGGCCAGTAAGATGAGAAGATGAACTAAGCAATGTCTTTATAAGAAACTTACATCTGGTAAAAGCAAAACACACAGGTCATGAAAGAAAAAAAATGGCACAGGAATATTAATAGTATTTTATTAATATATTTAACAGAAAGAAAAATAAGAGATGAATCAGAGGAGTAGGTATGTATAGAAAGTGCAGGTGAAAGAAAGAATCAGTACAGATATAGTATACTCACATTCTATATTATTGACAGCTTTCATTTGCAGAACACTTTTCTTTGAAAATAAATGATTGTTTGCAATGATAGGCAGCTAAAATTATCTAGTCATAAGGAATCAAAAGAAGAGTGAATTTGTTTGAAAAGTATAATTACTGAGTCTTACAAATAAGCAAAACCCAGCAATTATAAAGTGATGAATTTGTTTGTCTGCATCTAATGTGCTTACCCACATTAGAGTCTTCTGTACAGTTTTTGACACTAGAATTTGAGAATAATATGGAAAGCTTGGAAAAATTCAGAATAAGAGTTCAAAAATTGATTAAAGCAAGATCCTCAAAGTACAGTACAAATCAGTACAAATCCTTGAAGACAGTACAAACTGGCTTGAGGAGGGGTAGGGGAATTTAACTCCTCAAGCCCTTCAAATAAGATGCAATGCAGGGTGCAATACAGGACTTCCCTAGTGGTTCAGACTCTTAGTGGCTAAGACTCCCCCTCGATGCAGGGGCCTGGGTTGGCTCCCTGGTCAGGGAATTAGACCCCACATCCCACAACTAAGAGTTTGCATGCTGCAACTAAAGATCCTAGATTTTACAACTAAGACCCAGTGTAGCCAAATAAATAAACATATTTTTAAAAGAAAGATGCAATGTAAGTAAAACAGTGAGCTCGATATTCACATGCAACTCCAGGACAAAAGTTGACGGACATCTTTGCCAGCCGACCAGATTATTAGCCCCAGCATCCTCACACAGAGAAATTCTAGAGTCTCCATATGTTCCTAAAAGATGGAAATGAGATTTATGAGGAACATCTATGGGATTTTCAACATCTGCTTCACCCTAAGTGCTTTAGTCACTCAGTCGTGTCTGACTCTTGCGACCCCATGGACTGTAGCCCGCCAGGCTCCTCTGTCCATAGGATTCTCCAGGCAAGAATACTGGAGTGGGTTGCCATTTCCTTCACCCTAAGTACTCAAATATAGTTGTCAGAATGAATGAAGATGGTGATGAGAAGTGACTCAAAGACTGACTTAGCAATTATTTCTTGTGTGTCCTTTGTACCTGTTTTTGATTTTAAGTAGAATGTTATTGTGAATTTATTAATGTTGTTAGGAATCCCACCCCCCTCCCCCTCTATTGTCAAAGGGTTCAATATGCAAAATAAAGGATTTGAGGTAGATAGACGGAGTATTTCCTGATAGATATGGTGGATCAAAAAAAGTACTGGCTGGTTAATTTACAGAACTCTTTTTTTTTAAAAGAAGAGTAGATTTTCAGTAGTCTGGAATAGTTTTAGAGAAAAATTTGACGGACTATTAAATTCCTTTCTGCCCTACAATGTAAAACTATATCTACATGGAAAACAATGATATATGAAAAACCGTAGGTTCATGAATCATGAGGATGAAATACTTATTTCATCTGTTCTCAAGCCATCTGTATTTCCTGTATCTGCATATCCTATTGCTTAACTAACATGTCTCTGAATGTTTTCCTTTGTTTACTTTAACTTGTTTCCATTGAGATGCTAACGCTAGGGGCTGTGGGGGAAGGCAAAGATTACTAAGAAACGACTGTTCTTTACTTTTTAAGAGCATGCAGCCATGTTGGAAAGAAAACTATGAACTTAAAGGGGCATGAAACTTCAAACTCATGATCTGTAACAAAACACATTAGTCAATGGGCTTCCCCGGGTGGCTTAGTGATAAAGAACCTGCCTGGCAATGCAGAGGAGTCACTGAGTTGGGCAGATCCCCTGGAGGAGGAAATGGCAACCTACTCCAGTATTCTTGCCTAGAGAATCCCCTGGACAGAGGAGCCTGGTGAGCTGCAGCCCATTGTGTTGCTAAGAGTCAGACTTGACTGAGCATGCGTGTGCATTATTCAGCAGTTCATATCTAACCTTTCATTATGCTGGACATCCATGCTTCCACTGGGCACCTCCCATGCAAAGAATGAGTGATCTGGGATTACAGGCTATTTAGCCAGTGCAATTTTGTCTGTTAATAGTTCCATTTACTCACCACACACACACATGCACACAGAGAAAATTTTAGCTGATACAGCTTTGGAGGTAGTTGTTTCACGGTGCCTTAATCCTGCATAGTTTTTCCTCCCTTTGGAATGCAGTGGTATGTTGAAGTGAAAGCATATTTCGACTTCCCACAAGGGTGTGGGCTTCTCCCTGGGTTTTCACATTTTCCTTTGTGCCTCATGTGGAATGGCTTGTGGAGACTGCAAAAAAGCAGAGGCTGACGCCTTACTCTGCTCTCCTCCCCTGCTCCCTTCCAGCTCATCATACTCTTATATAATCCAAGAGAAATCTGCTTTTGGTTAGAATGCAGTTGAGGGAAAAGTAAGTTTTTTTTTTTTTTTTGGCAGGGGGGTTGGGGGAGTTACTTTAAAACGTTCCAAGTTTGTATGAAAGTTCTGTCAAGGCAACAACTTAAATGGAGACAGCTGGAAATCATTAAGGGGAACTTGCAGTGGACAATGATTAAAGCAGGATGGAATTTCCACTCTCTCTCTTTTTTTAATGATACTTTGAGCAAGTTAGTGTTGCTTTTGAAACTTGAATTAGTCCTCTGACTATGAGAGTTGGAAAATTATTTTATTCCTCTATGTCCTAGAAACCACTCCACTGATTTCAGAGACTGTTACTGCAAATGAATAAATGAACACTTTTGGAACAACTGGTGCTTGGCAGCAGTATGCCTCATATTTCATGATTATCCTTGCATCTTCCTGGTCTGAATCTGATTTGAAATGATAGCCACCGAGGAACTTTAAGAACACTTTGTGGCTACTTTCCTAGTCTCAGGTGGTAACAGAAGGCCACTTTTTAAGGTGCCAGTTTTTACCTCCCACCTTTCTTCTTTAAGGGTCATGCCACTTTTAATGACTAGAAATAGTTGCAAACAAATCATTTCGAGTTCTTCCCTCCTCTCCAGATTTCTAATGGTTCAGACTGAGCACACACACATATGGGTTCAGACACAAGGCATGCTGGGATCTCACTAGCAAAGGCTGCTGGGTAGAGGCTGAAGTCAGATCTGGGAAAGTCTCCCTGGCTGCAGGCTCTTCCCCATGGGTGTGGCGGGGTTGTGGGTGGATGTTGCTACAAAGAGGTTGAATCTGGTCAGTGGGGCAGGGCAGAGGAAATACAAATGGTGGACAGAATTTGTTGTCAGGCCAACAGAGTCTAGGAGATCAGTCAACTGAGAACGTGACCCTGGCTCATGGCAGGGCACATGGACAGAGGGTCCAGGTGTCTCAGGGAAAGCAGATTATCATCACAGTCAAAAAACCAAACCGGTCAGACTTCCCTGCTGGTCCAGTGGTTAAGAATCCACCTTGCAAGGCAGAGGGCATGGGTTTGATCCCTGGTCGGGGAACTAAGATCCTGCAGGCCCATCCTGCATGTCACAACTAAGACCAAAAGCAGCCAAATAAATAAGTATTTAAAAAACCAAAGTGGGCAGTTTGAGCCATTAGGAGGAGCCATAGGGGAAGGGATTAAGGGAAGGAGAGACCAAACTTAGCCTCAGCTGATACTGTACTCTGGGCAACAGAAGGAGTTCCTGCTATTGTTTGTCTGCTTGAGTCTGACTTGGGGAGGCATTGGGCTAGAGAAACTGGGAGGAAAAGTTTCATGACCTATCCCTAGCTCATCTCCCCCCTGAACCACATTGATATCCAACAGCTGTGTGCTCTTTGCCTCATTCTTTCTTGGAATACCAGTCACGAAGACCAGATGACAGAACTCCTTGGAATTTTGATGTGGCAAAATAACCTTGTGGTAGTGAACGAGCAAGCCTCTTCCAGTGGACTCACAAGACAACTTTAATATTTTCCCCACTTCCTGTTCCAGCTTGCTCAGCGGGACAGGTTCTTGTCTGGTCCTGAATGAATTCCAGGAAGGGAGACCTTTTGTGCTCTTCCAACCAAGGTCCCCTGGAGAAAGGAGTGGCAACCCACTCCAGTATTCTTCCCTGGAGAATCCATGGACAGAGGAGCCAGGCCGGCTACAGTTCATAGGGTTGCACAGAGTCAGACATGAGTGAAGTGACTTAGTACATACGTGGTATCAAACTTCTCAGTGGGCTTAAGAATGTTTAGCACCCGTCATCCTGAGACATCTGTAAAACCAAAGATACTCAATTAAAAAAAAAAAAAACTCATTGGGGTTTCTCTGTGGCTAAAGTCCAGTGGCTGAAACTCTGCACTCTTCGTGCAGGGGGAGTGCCCTGGTTCAGTCCCTCATCAGGGAACTAGCTCCCACATGCTGCAACTAAAGATCCTGCATGTTGCAACCAAGACCAAATAAATAAATAAAAATAAATTTAAAGATCTCGTTAAAACCTTACTCAGACATTAGAGGTATATTGTTTCTTGGTGGCAGAATTATCCAGAAAGAATGAGAATTTTCTTTACCCTCTCAGGTTCATTAACTTTGAAGACTTTAAAAAATTAATATATTCTCATTATTACCACAGAAGTCCAAAGTGCTAAACTAAACTTCTGTATATGAATCTGTTACTAAGGGATAATTCTTATTAAGAGTAACAAAATGAAATGCTAATTTGGCAGATGTCTTAAAGCCTTTACTTGGGTAGACAACTATTAGATTGATTAAAGAGAGTTTTGCACAAGGACAGTCTACTAATTTGCTAAGCATTGTATCTCAAGGTTAAAAAATCCTGGCTACATTTTAAAGCAGGGAAGATCAATTAGAGTGTTCATTAGATTCCTGTTTACACTTTAATTGTCAACTCTGTTCATTTGTTGGAACGCTTTTTTAGTCATTAGTGTCTGTCAGTAAGAAATATGTCTTAATTTCACTTATATTCATTTATTCATCCTTTCATTCAATCAACAAACATTAATAAAGTCCAAAGCACTTTGCCAACTTTTAAAAATATACTGATGAAAAAGACAAATGAATATGTCAAGGACATATTCACCTCAAATTTTCATATAAACAAAATTAATATAAAAGTATTAGGTTATACTTTTCTAACCTAAGTATTAGTTACCTTTTGCAATAGAAGTACAATAAAGAACTCTAACAAATGTAAAACCTAATTCTTCTTTTCTCTGTGTGGTTATTAACCCATTTATTTTTAGGTTTAAGATAGCTAAGTGTGTTTTATTTGTGCCTTACACATGTTATAGATTGGAGAGCTCTTGAGAATGGTGCTATGTATCTTCGGATGCCTTCTGTAGGACTATAGGATCCAGGGTCCATAAATCCTCCCCTTTCTGTTCAGGAGAAGAAGGAGCCTGGCTCATCACTGAAAGGTAGAGAGTGGCTGCTGCTGCTACTAAGTCGCTTCAGTCGTGTCCGACTCTGTGCGACCCCATAGACGGCAGCCCACCAGGCTCCCCCGTCCCTGGGATTCTCCAGGCAAGAACACTGGAGTGGGTTGCCATTTCCTTCTCCAATGCATGAGAGTGAAAAGTGAAAGTGAAAGTCACTCAGTTGTGCCCAACCCTTAGCGACCCCATGGACTGCAGCCCATCAGGCTCCTCTATCCATGGGAGTTTCCAGGCAAGAATACTGGAGTGGGGTGCCACTGCCTTCTCCAAGTAGAGAGTGGAGCCAGCTGAATTTCCCGGTTTCTGAACGGAGTTCCTGAGTAGAGCAAGTAGTAGGGCCCTTATAAACGTGAATCTTCAGAGGAAGACTCTGAAGAGCTCTCCAAAGTCTCCAGTGTGTTATGTATATACCTTAGGTGCCTTCAGATTTTTAGCCTAATGTCTGATCCTTTAGACAAAGAACTCATCTCCCACTTTTCTGGTGCTTCTGGACAAGGTCTGGGCCAGCAATTAGGCTCAGCAGACCTGCTGAATATACGACCTGTTCATTTCTGAATAGTTAGAAATCAGAACTGTACCATGAGATTTCTTCTCTTGGATTATAATTCCCGGGATAAAATAATTTTGCACTAGAAGTTGAATGCTTATCATTGAGTTTGATCTGATAGATTTAAAGTACTTTCTTAAACCCAGCATAGTATTCTTCAGGACAGTTCACCTATAAAATGGGAGGTTGGTCTCAATGATGTCAGGCCATTTTCTTCTCTATTAATCTGATTCTAATTAGGAAAAAAAAGTGGTCCAGATAATAACGTTAGTTGAGAGATATAGCAAGAGATAATCGAAGAGAAAGTCAATCTGCCTGCAATGCAGAAGACCCCTGTTCGATTCCTGGGAAGATCCCCTGGAGAAGGGAGAGGCTACCCTCTCCAGTATTCTTGGGCTTCTCTCATGGCTCAGCTGGTAAAGAATCCACATGCAATGCAAGAGACTGGGGTTCGATCCCCAGGTTGGGAAGATCCCCTAGAGAAGGGAAAGGCTACCCACTCCCGTATTCTAGCCTGGAGAATTCCTCATGTGGTTGCAAAGAGTCGGACATGACTGAACGACTTTCATTTCACTTCATAGGTTTTCAAAGAAAGATGGAATCATGAACTGGACACCATCTACATTTTATAATAGAGGTGTCATGTAAGTTTTACTTTTTTGTGAAAAGCCCTTCTTTGAGAAGAGGGCTCATGGCTTATTCATCCTAGTGATAGTACTTGGGCAGTAATAATAAAAAATAATTTGTATTAACTAGAACTTAATAGGAAAGTTAAAGCTATTGTTCACTATTGAGAGGGGAGTTTAGTTCTATAGAGACTTTTTAAATTTTAATGGTCTGTGTAGGTAGGAAGGGTTGATTTTAGTTTTTTTGTGGTATTAAGTGGCTCAGTGGAAGAAGACACAGGAGACGAGGGTTTTGATCCCTGGGTTGGGAAGATCCCCTGGAGAAGGAAAGGGCAACCCACTCTAGTATTATTGCTTAGGAAGTCCCATGGACAGAGGAGTCTGGTGGGCTACAGTCTGTGGGGTTGCAAAGAGTTAGGCATGGCTGTGTATGCATGCATGCTCACGCTAATGAACAGATTAGAGAATTAAGGCTTAAACAGTGATGGAAAAAAAGATACAACTTGGACCAGGAATTAAGGGTGAGATGATCTTAACTTCATTTTGAAATAGTGAGTGCAATAGAATTCTTCTGGCAAGGTTATTAAATTGTGGACACATGATTGATTTCTTAAAAAAAAATGATGAAGCTGTCAAGGACGGCAATGACCTCTGGATCTTCCTATATGGTTCATCAGGTCATTCTCCAACAACAGGAAATAATATCATGAGAAAGGAGGAAAATGGTCCCAGATTGATCAAATCATGGAACGTCCTATTCACAGACCTCACCATTCTCTCTCAGTCACATGCCACAGAGGCACATTTGGACTTACTTTGTGATTAGAATTGCCCCTTACTCAGCGGGCCTTTTAAAACTGCATTTTCTCTGTTCAGCTGAATTACAAAGGTTTTTCCATCAGTAAAGGTACTGAACTTTAAAGAGTCCCGTTTTCTCATTTAGTAGTTGTAGCGCTGGTGTCAATGTCCCGATAAGCCTGGTGTTGATAGCCAAAACAAGAGGTGGCTTTTCTTTCAGCTGAGTTCACGTGACTTGAAATTGCTTGATTTAAGGTTCTGTGATTTCCTATTCTTCACTAGCATTTATGAATTCAACTTCCATTTTCAGATTTCCAGAGGCCACTTGAGGGTTTAAGTAATGCCTTTAATTATAACTTAAAGTATAGGCAATTGCATTTCATGAAGCTAACAATTATCCAGAGTATATTATTAGAGAGTGAGTTATTGAAGTCTGTATAGTTTGTAAAAACCCATCAAAATAACTGGGGGAGAAAAGAGAGAAACTAGATTGGAACAATGAGGCTTGAAAACAACTTTGATTATGTCTGGAGTTTACACGGTAATGAGTCCTAAATCTCAGGCATTAGGTTCTTTGTTAAAATCCTTACAGTCTCTCCTGTTTTCCCTTATTCAGAAATAGAGATGTTGGCAATGTTTTCACCTGCTTTAAAAATATAAACACTGATGCGGCAGTTGACTGTGCTTTTCAAACTTCACTTTATATAATTCTTAAAACTTCCCTGTGACATAGGTGATAATGCTCCCTCAGGAATTCATCCTAAGAGGAGGTGAGCAATTTGCCTGAAATCACATGCTTATGAAGTAGCAACACTGAATTGCAACCCAGATCTTCTGCTCTAATATTGAAACTAAAAAGCCCAATATATGATGAGTGACTAGATTGGTAGAGCATTTTTCAGTATTGAGGCATTTTTCAGGTGTGTGTGTTCTTTTTTTTTTTACAAATTTGAGAAAGTAAATACTCATAAGAACAGTACTGAAAAATAAATACATGGATTTAAGAATCCATGTGAATTTTTTTAAAGCAGCCTGGCCCATTTTTTTAGGCATGCCCACATGTCCCAACACCCTAAGGGTGATGATTCTGATATAAAAAAGAGAAGATGTGCCTGGAGTCAGATATGGTTTGAATTCTAACCATCATTTGTTGTCATACTTTGGGCAAGCTCTTTGGTTTCCTTATTTGCAAAATGGTTAAAGTAATAGCAACCTTAACAGAATTTTTAGGAAGAAGTGAATGAAATAGTATTTGTAAAGTGCCTGCCATTCCAGGCATTAAACAAACGATGGCCTTTCTAGTTAGAGTAGAGCCAAGTGGGGCATTATTTCAACTTAGCACTTCTTACCCCTTTTTGAAGACAGTTTTAAAATATATCACAGAGGGTTTGTGATCATTTAAGTGACTCAGGATGCATTTTCCTGATTTTCAATACAGTGGCTTTCTAGCTGTATTTTTATTTTAAAATCTATGACAGGGAATGGCTAAGCATCAGCATGTGGATTCTTTACCCCTAGATCCCCAGGGAAGTCCAAGGTTCTTGGACATGGGTTCAATCCCTAATCTGGGAAAATTTTACATGCCTTGGGACAGCTAAACTCGTGTGCCCCAACTAATGAGCCCATACTCTCCAGAGCCCATCCTCTGCAACAAGAGAAAGACTGTGTGCAGAAATGAGGACTCAGTGTAGCCATAAATAAATAAATAAGTGTTTTTCATATGTCCATGAACCCTTTAAATTCATAGCTGTACTTACCCTTTGTTCCTATTCTATACAGTTACCTTGGAGTAAAAGTAACAGCATGTCTTCCAAGCTCAAAGATTGTTATAAGTCGAAGAGTAAAATCTTTCAGTCGTGTTCAACTCTTTGCGGCCCCATGGACTGTAGCCTGCCAGACTCCTCTGTCCATGGAATTTTCCAGGCAAGAGTAGTGGAGTGGGTTGCTATTTCCTTCTTCAGGGGATCTTCCCGACCCAGGGATTGAACTCAGGTCCCCCGCACTGCTGGCAGACTCTTCACTGTCTGAAACACCAGGGAAGCCCTATAAGTCAAAAGAACCTTCCAATCAAGTTTGTGACTACTTGAGATGTTAGTCTGATCTGTTGACCGCGGTCTTTTAATGGAATAGCAGGAGACTAGTGCTGGAGTGGAGAAGGCAATGGCACCCCACTCCAGTACTCTTGCCTGGAAAATCCCATGGATGGAGGAGTCTGGTGGGCTGCAGTCCATGGGATCGCGAAGAGTCAGACACGACTGAGCGACTTCACTTTCACTTCTCACTTTCATGCATTGGAGAAGGAAATGGCAGCCTACTCCAGTGTTCTTGCCTGGAGAATCCCAGGGACGAGGGAGCCTGATGGGCTGCCATCTATGGGGTCTCACAGTGTCGGGGACACGACTGAAGCGACTTAGCAGCAGCAGCAGCAGTGCTGGAGTGCCTAAAAGTGGCATTTTAATCTCCTTCGCAATGGAAATTTGCAGTGAACACCTCCGGAGGTGGTAGTTTGGATGTTCCTTCTTTCATCAGACAACTTAGCTGCACACTGTAGGCATGTAAGAAGAGTGGATCTGCTGGATCTCACTCTTGTCTTACCCTTTCCCTCCCTCCCCACCTTCTCCTCTTCCTCCTCTTCCATCTCTCCATGTCTCTGCTTCTTTTGTGTCTACTTCTGTGCAGGGTGATATTTCTAAACAGGCCTGAGGGCATGTTAGTACACCGGTGATATTTCTAAACAGGCCTGAGGGCATGTTAGTACACCGGACAGCGGGTCAATTGTCAGGGCCAGTAGGAAGCAGGTACCTTTTCCATCTGTAGAATTCCTTAAAAAACAGAAAAGAAAATGTAGAGCTGATGCCTTTAACAATGATGTCTGGGTAAAATCAGCCAACATTTGTTTAGCACTTACTATGTGCCAGACGCAATGTACTTTGCATCATTTCACACATTGCTTATATCAACCTTGTCATTCTTGTTCAGTGGCTAAGTTGTGTCTGGCTCTTTACAACCCCATGAACTGTAGCATGCCCGGCCTCCCTGTCTTTCACCATCTACCACAGTTTGCTCAAGCTCATGTCCATTGTCGGTGATGCCATCCATCTCATCCTCTGTCACCTCCTTCTCCTCCTGCCTTCAATCTTTTCCAGCATCGGGGTCTTTTCTAATGAGTTGACTCTTTGCATCAGGTGGCCGAAGTATTGGAGCTTCAGCATTGGTCCTTCCAATGAATATTCAGGATTGATTTCCTTTAGGATGGACTTGTTTGATCTCCTTGCCGTCCGAGGGACTCTCAAGCGTCTTCTCCCATACCATAATTTGAAAGCATCCGTTCATTCAGTCTTCTTTATGCTCCAACTCTCACATCTGTACAAGACTACTGGAAAAACTATAGCTTTGACTAGATGGATCTTTATTGGCAAAGTGATGTCTGCGCCTTTTCCGCCCCCCCCCCCCCCCCCCCCC
>SJYA01000661.1:130126-150159 GCA_006410615.1 Neotragus moschatus
CCTTGCCCCCCCCCCCCCCCCCAGTATGCTATCTAAGTTGGTCATAGTTCTCCTTCCAAGGAGCAAGCGTCTTTTAATTTCCTGTGCCTTAGTGTCTTTATAAGAAGAGACATCACACTTTTTTCCTCTCTGTTCGCATTGTGGGGAGGCGCAGTCTGCCAACCAAGAAAGGAGCCCTTGCTGGAAACAGCCTCTCCCAGACCTTAGGTCTTGGACGGTGAGCCTCTGGAACTGTGAAAAAAATAAATTTCTGTTGTTTAAGCCACCCAGTATATGGTATTTCTTTATGATAGCCTGAGATGATCGATACAAACCTTAACTGTGTCTCTTTTTTATAGATGAGAAAACTAAGGCTTTGATGACTACATTAAGGCCTTCTGATGGTGTTCTAAACCTGCTTGTGACCTCTTCCAGCTCAGGGTGAGATGTGAGGGGCCACTTTGTCAGTTTTCTCCAACAGCAGTCTGCTTCCATTTCTCCCTCCTATTTTTCTCATCTTCCATAAAAGTTATTCTTGCTCTGTACTCAGCCCTCTTGATTTTCTGGTCCTTTCAAAAACTTCATCTCCCACACACACGAAAGCATTTTTTAAATTACCTGGTTGCGTGTATTTCCTTTCTTGATGTTGAAGTTCTCTCTCTTATCAAGCATGTCTTTTCCCTATCTCTATTATAAGGCTGTTTCCCCAGTGTTTCCACTTGGATAAACATCTCCTGAGAGATGTTGTTTGCTTGGGTTTTTTTTTTTTTTTCATCTTTGGTAAAGTTCTTCGTAACCTGAAGGCAAAGAGTAATAAAAAAATTTGCTGTTAAATTTTGTCATTTTCCTAAGTCAAGTTTTAGTGACTCAACCTCCACTTAATATCCATTTCTTAAAGAACTTAAAGATGCTTTATTTTATGTTATTTTAAAAAGGCATCCTATCTGTTTCTAGCCTATTTTAATTACGAAGCAGTCTTTTAAATTTCGAATTCCCCACCCGTGGGGTTGCTAATGTCCCAGTAGCTTACTGAGCTGCCAATATCACACACAGTAATGAACAATAGACATATTTTTAGTTGTGAACACACAGGGCTAGCCCACTGTTTACATCACTCATCTCTCTCACGTAAAAGCAAAATAAAAATATTCCCCATAGATCTTCTGTCTTACTGATTCTGTAAGTCGTTCTCTTATTCCCTTACCTAAACATGTAATAAATCAGCAGGTCCTGGAGATACAACTTCTTCAAGGGTCTCTGGCAATCTGCCTTCTTGTCTCCAGCTCCCTGCCACTATTCCAGGCCCCCTCACTGCCACCTTGCTTTTCTTATTTATAACGTTTCCATGGCTTCCTCTTGAACAGAGAGTAACATATGAACAGTGCAGAGTGCTCGTGATCCTTCAGGCTTTCATTCTTAATAGATAAATTCAACTTTTTATTTTTATTTATTTTTTTGTCTCTTTTATTTATTTATTTATTTTTAAATTTTTTTTTCATCTCAAGTGTACATGAGTTTCCAATCTTGAACTCCCCCCCCCCCCTTCCCACTCCACATCAGCTCTCTGGAAATTCAACTTTTTATTTTTTTAAACTGTGTTTTGTGTTGAGGTATCGCTGATTAACAATGTTGTGATGGTTTCGGGTGAACAGTGAAGGGACGCAGCCATGCATACACATGTGTCCATTCTCCCCCAAACTCTCCCCACCCCATCCAGGCTGCCATGGAACACTGAGCAGAGTTCCCTGTGTTATCCGGTAAGTCCTTTTTGGTTATCCATTTTAAATATAGCAGTGTGTACACATCCATCCCAAACTCTCCAGCTCTCCCTTCCCCTCATCCTCCCCTCCTCAAGCAACCATAAGGTTGTTCTCTATGAGTCTCTTTCTGTTTTATAAGTATGTTCATTTTTATCATTTCTTTTTAGCTTCTACATATAAAGAATGTCACAAGGTTTCTCTCCTTCTCTGTTTGACATACTTCACTCAGTATGACAATCTCTAGGTCCATCCAAGTTGCGACAAATGGCATTACTTCAATCATTTTAACGGCTGAGTAATATTCCACTGTATATACGTACAGTGGAATAGTATCTCAATGTCCTTTTCCCCACCCCATCCTATGCTTGGAAATTTTGAATAATTGATTCATTCTGCATGCATTGCCAGCCATGTAGCAGATATTTTGCTAGATGCTGAGGATACCGTGGTGATCAGAAGAGAGGTGGTCTTGTCCTCTCGGAATGTGCAATCTCCAGGGAATATAGAGTCTGCAGGGGGTCACCTTGGAGAGGGTTATGTTCTATAGCAGGGGAGTTATGGCTTACAATCAGGGAACATGGTAGTGACATCTGACTCAGATTTAGTTGAGACCTAAAGGTTGAAAAGGCATTATTCAGATCCAAGGTTTGGGTATTGAGAAACTGCTTTAGGCAGAGAAACTGCTTTAGGCAGAGAAACTGCTTTATCATTTGCAAAGAGGAGAAACAGCAGCTTATTCCTCCTCGCAGAACAAAAAGTAGATCACTGTGACTGGAACAGAAGTGGCTAGGGAGACGTGTTTTTAATCTAGCACGTATTTGGTTTTATCACTCACATCACTGTGTCTCTCTCCTACTAGAAGACCACCTCCGATAGGGAAGAGATGATATTTATCTTTATAACCACCTGTGTTTAGCAGTTTAGCAAAGGGCCTATTATTAAGTGGAAGCTCGGTCTGGAACATTTTCTAATGTCATCCTTTTGAGAAGTACTAATATGTCCTATTTTTCTCCCAGTCAGTAGAACATCTTGGTTCACTCAGGCCTTGGGCTTGGGGCTGTCTCGGTGTGGATCATCTTACTTCAACATATCCACTGAGATATGGGGTTAGGAAACTGCCCTGCAGAGTTCTGTTTATTTAATTCCACAAACTGATATAACAATCAAGTGTGACTTATAGGAAGAGTGAAATCAGCACTCGGTATCTGTTTTGAGTCTCATGAATCTGTGGCTGTGCTGGGTGCTGGGTCTGTGTTCCTGTAGCCTTTTCTCTGGCTGCAGCAAGCAGGGGCTACTCTCAGCTGCTATGTATGCTCTTCTCATTGCTGTGGCTTCTCTCATTGCAGAGCACAGGCTCTAGGGCATGTGGTCTTCAGTAGCTGTGGCGCACAGACTTAGATGCTCCTCAGCACGTGGAATCTTCCCAGATCAGGGATCAAACCCATGTTTCCTGCATTGGCAGGTGGATTCTTTACCACTGAGCCAACAGGGAAGCCCCTTGACTTTTTTCTTTTTCTTTTTTTTTTTTTTTTAAATCTTTTTGAGAGTTGGATGAACAGGACTTGGGGGAGAAGGGTGCGTTTTGAGTGTTCTCTTTGCTGAAGGTCAGGTGTTGAAACCCTGCTTCAGGTTCCTTTCTGATGGTCACGGCCAGAATTCACCCTGACCTCACTCTCCTGGTAGCAGCCTTAGATCCCAGAAAAGCGGCTGCACAAGTAAATTTGAAGAGCTGTATCACAAGCATCCAAGCCAAGCTTGGCATGACGTGCCCTTGACTGGGCATAAAATCAAAAGGACACCCTACCACCTCTGCACTTAAGTGAACGCCATGCCTGACAGGCAGAGCCCTGCCCCTCTGGCGAGGGCAGTGATCAGGCTGTAGGGTTTGGGCACAGGAGTGCATGTGGTTCACCCAGGGCTTTTTCAGCTGCCACCAGTAAGGCTCCGGGTTAACAGTGTAACACTGAGCCATCAAGGTCAGCAGGAGCAAACTCCTCAATCAGAACTGTGTCCTCGTAGGGCCACCGGGTTGTTCAGCCCACATGGAAAATTGTTCAGTCCCCTCTGGATCAAGAATATTTATTGAGGATCGACTGGGGACTTCTCTAAGTGTTGAAGATATACAAATGACAAGGCAGAGAAAATGTGTGCCAACATGAAGCTTATTTCTTAAAAATAAGTACATATCCAATATCATTCCAGGTAGAGATAAGGAATTGAGGTGTTTTTAAGAGTGTGAGCATTGTTGGGGGCTGTTTGAGACAGGGCTTCAGGGAACACCTTTCAGAGGGAGGGACACTGAGCAGAAAATGAAATGAAGAGAGAGTGTGACACCCATCGCCACGTGGTAAGAGTACCCCCCGGAAAAAGTGGCATGAGGCCTGAGGAGGGAATGAGTAGGCCTATTGAGGCACATCAGTACGGCCTAGGGGAGGTAGTGGGAGGTTGTTCTGGAGAGACAAAACAGGCAACGGATCCTGAAGGGCAGTGCAGAACTGGAAATCATCAGAGGGTTTGAGATTTCTGTTTTTAGACCATCACTGGTGCTGTATTTGAGGGTGGCAGGGGTAGGGGGCTTGCAGCGGTCCACAAGAGAGGCCCATTCATGTTGATGGCTGTGGGGAGGGTGGCTGGATTTAGGATAAGCTCTGAAAGTGGGGCTAACAGGCCTGGATTGGATAAGGGGTGTGAGGAAAAAGAATCAAGATATCGTGGTATGGATTCTTCCCAAGTGGTCCGGTGGTTAAGAATCTGCCTGCTTAGTCAGGACTGTTAGTCACTCAATCATGTCCGACTTTTTTGTGATCCCATGGACTGTAGTCTGCCAGGCTTCTCTGTCCATGGATTTCTTCAGGCAAGAATACTGGAGTGGGTAGCCATTCCCTTCTCCAGGAGATCTTTCCAACCCAGGGATTGAAGCCAGGTTTCCTTCATTGCAGGAGATTCTTTACTGCCTGAACCAGTCAGGGGGCATAGGTTCAATTCCTGGTCTGGGAAGAGCCTACATACCTCAGGGCAGCTAAGCCCTTGAGCTGTAGCCACTGAGCCCATTCACCACAACTACTGCTAATGTCCAGCTCCTCTGGCTTCTAGCACACACACATTCTAGGGAGCCAGCACCAAGCACAAGCGACTTTTACTTCTAGGACTTGATCCATGCAAAGGATAGTAGAACCTTGGAGAAAGAGGGACTTGTTGCTTTGTTAGGAAAGCAGGAAGTCATGGTTGCTATGCTTTGAGGTAGAGATGTTTGTGGCTCAGAAAGTAAGGAACCTGCCTTCGATGTAGGAGACCTGGGTTTGATCCCTGGGTTGGGAAGATCCGCTGGAGAAGGAAATGTGAGCCATTCTAGTACTCTTGCCTGGAGAACCCCATGGACAGAAGAGCCTGGCAGAATGCAGCCCATGGGGTCACAAAGAGATGAATATGACTGAGTGACTAACACTTTTACTTTGTTCTGTTTTTCTTTCTCAGTCCTGGACTTACTGGTTTCACAGTATCACACAGATGCACCAGAAAGTGCCCCAGATGGGTGAGGTATAAAGCAGTGAGCTGAGAAAGCTTAAAAAAACAAAACAAAAGAAAACAAAACTCTTTGGCATATGGCAGCAGAACTTGGCAGAAAATGGCCAGTCTTCTGAGTATGTTGGCCTTAATGAGAAACCCAGATGCTCTCTCTCTCTCTCGTTTTTTTTTTTTTTCCTCTTTTTTCCAGAATATATTTAAAGGCTTTGAGTCTTCATAGTGCCTTCCAAATATGTGCTTTTCTTTTTCCGTGGGTTGACTACTAGCCACCCTAATATTTTCCTCTCTCTGGACTTACAGGCTTAACTCAAAGTTGAGGAATTGATATAAAGCTTCCTATTTCTACATGTTGAGACTGAATCACTGAGTCAGGGTGGGGTACTTTTCACATTATCCCCATCTGCCTCCCCCAGCCAGCACCAAGGAGAGAGTTCCAGGCAGACACACTCAGTCGTCGACTGGTTTGAGAACAGAGGAAGCACTAGCCATTTGGTCTCTTCGTGTGGGTTACAGTGGACTGTCCCGTGGGTGAACTATGTCTTCAATTACTTCTTTAGTCAAGACCATCAGCCTCTCCATTCTCAATCCGATTTTTACACTGAGCTTTCTAATGGCAGGCAAAAGGTTATAGACCAACAAAAAATTGTAAGTGTGGAAACAGTCTCTTGGTTCATTTTCCTTGAGGGTTCATGCGTGTCTAGTTCTTCCCACTAGTGGCGCAGAACCTACCTGCCAGTGCAAGAGACGTGGGTTCAATCCCTGGGTCGGGAAGATGTCCTGGAGGAGGGCATGGCAACCCACTCCAGTCTTCTTGCCTGGAGAATCCCATGGGCAGGGGAGCCTGGCAGGCTTTACAGTCCGTAGGGTCATAAAGAGTCAGCTTCGACTGAAGTGACTTAGCATGTTTGCACAGTATATGTGTATGGGGTGGCAGTGAGGAATACTGGTGATGGGATTTTTTTCCTATTATGCCTTCAAAGGAAATGAACATTTGATTTCAACAGCTTCTGTCTAACAGAAGCTTAGACATCCCTGAATGTTACATTCCTGATGTTTGGAGATTTTCATTGTTTTGCTAATTGCACTAGTTTCTATTGCTGCGTAACAATTCGCCCTCCAAACCTAGAGGCTTAAAATAATAAACATATGTAGTCTCATAGCTTCTATGAGCCACACATTCTCACAATGCTGCAGTCAAATTGTTGGCTGGGATCCAAGTCATTCCAAGGCTTGACTTGGGGAGAATACACTTCTAAGCTCACTCTCATGGTTGTTGACATGGTCATGGTGGTTGCTGGCTGGAGACATCAGTTAGTTGCCATATGGGTTTCTCTTCAGGGCTTCCCTGGTGGCTGAGAGGTTAAACTGTCTGCCTGCAATGCAGGAGACCCAGATTCGATCCCTGGGTCAGGAAGATCCCCTGGAGAAGCAAATGGCAAACCACTCCAGTATTCTTGCCTGGAGAATCCCATGGAGGGAGGAGCCTGGTTCCATGGGGTTGCAAAGAGTTGGGCATGACTGAGCTACTTCACTTTCACTTTTCAGGGTCATTTGCAATATGGCCATTTGTTTTTCCTAGGTCAGAGACTCTGAGAAAGAATGAGAGATGAGTCATCTTTTGGTGACCTCATCTTGGCTGGTGATATCCCATCACTCCTCTGTACTCTATTCATTGGAATCACTTAAGTCTGGCCCACAATCAAGGGGAAAGGATAATACCAGGGCTTAAATATTAGAAGGTGGGGGTGCTTGGGAGCTATTACAGAGTCTCCCTAGCATATTAACTTAGTAATTCACAAGTAAGTATTCATTGAAAACCATCATATGGAAAACCTTGACCTATGTATGGACTGTGGTTTCAGAAGGGTCCCAGATGCAAACAAAATGCAGTGTACTTTATTCCTGAAAACAGGAGTTGTGACCTGTCTGAGAAGAAAGTTTTACACTTTAAAAATAGTCTGCCATAAAATGTCAGTATATGTTAACTGCTCCGAGAGTTATGGAGATGGAAGAACTCACTGTGGAGACAATTTAGGAGCTGTATCTGAGCTAAGAGAGCGACAGGTTCTCCTCTGACTCAGTGGCTGCCAAGTGAGATGCATTAGAGAATGACTACCAGAGACCCATTTGGAACCAAACACGACAAACTGAATAGCTTTATTTCTCTCCTAAGACATTTCAGCAGTCTCTCGTCGTCTGCTCCAACAACTCTCTTCTGTTCCACCCCACCTCCCCGGCTAGGGTGGGGAGCAAAGGAGAGAAAAGATGAAGATAGAAGAGCTTGTCGTTCTTAACCATGGGACTTGTTTTTCTGATCTTGCTGCTGATCGTTTTCTGAGATGATTTGCTGTGGAGCTCCTCGCATCTTTACTGTTTGTAACTGGGAAATAAATGATGACTAGACTCATGTGTTTTGTTTGTTTGCTCACTTGCTTATTTTGCTTTCAGAAAGTCTGTCCGGGGCTAGCCTCTCATTTTTGTCAAGGAGGAGATAAGGTCCTGAGAAGTTCAATGACTTGCTCATGTTTTCCAACTTTCAAACTACTGCTCTTTCCAGGAAGTCCACACCGTAGACTCTACCTGGAATTTTTTTTTCAATCCATTACATTAGGTATCACTGGAAGACCAGTGACAAGGATTGTTCTTACATGATTTATGAGTAGTCATGTCAGTTTTAGAGGTGACTCTTTTATTTGCCTGTGCCAAATGGTATTCGTAGTTTTTTGAAATTATGATATATACTACATTACCATTTATTTCATTGAGATTTAGATGTTCTCCTTCAATGGACTACTCAAAACAGAGAATACTACTACAATTCATTTTAGTAATATCTGCTTGCTACTGTGGACACAAGGAAGCATTAAAATTACATGAAATTGAAATGGTCTTTGAACATGAGTTTCAAAAGAAAGCTGGTTTGCATTTAGTAATGATGGAAATTCAGATGTGGAAATTCTAATATGGAACATTTTCTTAAGCAGTTGGGAGCTTCTGACAAGTTTTATATATCAAAATGCCACTCTAGGAGGGAAAAAGTCAAACTTTTTAATTGGAGATTGAAGAAATAGAGTCTTTATTAAATATAGATTTACATATGAATTTCAAACAATGAAGCTTCTTATTTTGATTTTTGAACTTCACGTGAATTTTCCAGGAGATACCTTCCAGACACAGAGAGGAAATGAAATAGCATCATCACCTCTTAACTATTCCATTATCCCCTCTGTACTTTCTTTTTTCTCTTCCTTAATTTCCAGAATTTATAGTGCTATCCTGAACTTTCATAAACTGTAATATTCCTGCAGAAAGTGATAACAGCCATGTTAGATGCTGGGAGTTATTTTTTTTTTTTTTTAATAAAAGTGATATACCATCTCTCCCTAACAGAAATCTCAAGCCCCAAATTAAACACAGGTAACTATTCCAGATGATGTTGATACTGGTGTCATTACTTGGTGTCTAAATTTTTTAGGAGAGTAATGGTGGGTTCAATTTTACCGTGACAGAGTGATCTCCAGTGGAAACTGTCAAGCAAAACTGATAATTAAATAAAGACGTGTAGTTCTGGTCGTACTGATTTATGAAACGACGAAACCCTTTATGAGCACCTGTGAGGAATGATCTTAAGCGTTTTCAACATCTTTATAATGCAAGATGTTTTCAGAGGTATATTATCTTATTGCAACCCTGGACTTTTCCTCTCAGATGTGATTATCTTCTCCATTTCACAGAAGAGGAAACAGAAAGATACATGACTTACCCATGGTCACACAGTCACTGGAATTGAATTCAAGGTTTCCTGAGTCTGAAGCCAGTGCTTTGTCAATTACATGCTTTCAAGAAAGTGATGGGGATATCATATGCAAGGAATGTAACATTCTCCCACAAACATACAAGGGGACAAACACAGACACGAAGTGCAGTATTTTCCCATGCCCCGCACTTCCAGACCATCACTGTCCCTTCATCTCACCCTATGCTTCCATGTCTGTGATTTTGCTATCTTTTGTTCTTTAGACGGGACTGTCCTTGGTCTATTCTAAGTACTGTTTATGGTCTATCTCAGATGTTGTACTTTACTGGGTAACCTCTCTTGATTTGAGTGGAGCGCTCCCCGCCTTAGTCTAGAGCCCTCCAAACAGGGTCATTTATGCATGACTTGGGACGCAGCATCGTTTTGTAACTTGTGTTAGAATTGTTCATGTTCACATCTGTCTCTGCTTGGGAGGGTCAGCCTCACAAGCACAGGGAACATGGTTTATTATTGTTATTTTTTAATTTTAATTTTTTTTACTTTACAATACTGTACTGGTTTTGCCCTACATGGACATGAATCCACCACAGGTATACATGAATTCCCAACCCTGAACCCCCCTCCTACCACCCTCCCCATATCATCTCTCTGGGTCATCCCAGTGCACCAGCCCCAAGCATCCTGTATCCTGTATCAAACCTAGACTGGCGATTCGTTTCTTACATGATAGTATACATGTTTCAATGCCATTCTCCCAAATCATCCCACCCTCTCCCTCTCCCACGGAGTCCAAAAGTCTGTTCTTTACGTCTGTGTCTCTTTTGCTGTCTCGCATACAGGGTTATCATTACCATCTTTCTAAATTCCGTATATATGTGTTAATGTATACTGTATTGGTGTTTTTCTTTCTGGCTTACTTCACTCTGTATAATTGGCTCCAGTTTAATCCACCTCATTAGAACGGATTCAAATGTACTCTTTTTAATGGCTGAGTAATACTCCATTGTGTATGGACCACAGCTGTCTTATCCATTCATCTGCTGATGGACATCTAGGTTGCTGCCATGCCCTGGCTATTATAAACATGGTTTATTTTTTCTGGGCTTTCTTATGACTTGTATTTACACAGAAGGGGCTAGGTATATATGAGATGAATTGAAATACTTGTAGGAGTAATTTACATCAGTTACAATCCAGATTACTTCCCCTGCTTGAGCAGTAACGTTACGAACATGTATGCATTTGTAGGCACTCAGTTGTGTCCCACTTCCTACGACCCTGTGGACTATAGCCCACCAGGCTCCTCTGTCCATGGGGTTCTTCAGGCAAGAGTAGTGAAGTGGGTTGCCATGCCCTCCTCCAGCTCCTCTGGATGATCAGGTGGAAATTACGGGAAATGGCAGACAGCAGTGAAAGAACTGCCTGTGACAGGTGATGGTAGTAAGAGAGTACAAGAAGGGGAGACTGAGTTGTTCTGTTAGAAATACTCATTTGCATTGCTGCAAATTGCGTTGTCATACTGAGTGAAGTTAGAGAAGGGGAGATATCCTATGACACCCCTTTATGTGCAATCTAAAAAGAAATGGAAGAAATGAACTTATCTACAGAATAGAAACAGATCTGCAGACTTAGAGAATGAACTTATGGTTGCTGGGGGAAGGATGGGGTAAAGGGATAGTTAGGGGGTTGGGGATGGACAGGCACACACTGCTATATTTAAAGTGGAAAACCAACAAAACCCTGCTGTGCAGCACAGGGAACTCTGCTCGCTGTTATGTGGCAGCCTGGATGGGAGGGGAGTTTGGGGGAGAGTGGATACACATGAATTAGTGTTTGCTGTCCACCTGAAACTGTCACAACACTGTTAATCAGCTACATGCCAATGTAAAATGAAAAGTTTCTTCAAAAGAAATACTCTTCCTCTTTCTGCTGCTTGCTCTAGTAGCTTTCCTGCCAGAATGGAAACCCTGTGAGATCATCCCCAGCTGTGTTCTCGGTGCCTAGCAGAGTGCAGGGATAGAGGAGGTGCTGAAAAATATTTGTTGACCCAATGACGAATGCATGACAGTTGAGACGCTCACAATAAGAGTAGAAAAGGGGAACACATGTCATGTACAGATTGTTTACTCACTGATGATGGTCTGTGCGTGAAGTGTTTTGATTTTTTTAGTGTGTATTTTGGGTATTTGATGCCTTATGCCTTTTGTAAATTTTGTATTTTTTTCGCTTCCATATGCCTTTCTGTTTTTAGTTACCTTTCTACATTGCCAAAGCAAAATAAATCCAACAGCTGCCTCCACTTGAGTTTCCTTTACTATTGTTTTCTCATCTCCCATCTCTTTTAAATACATCCCAAGTATGTTTTTTGGCGGGGGAGGCAAGAATCTGCAGAGAAAGCAGACAAGTCGATCCATCTTGTCGGCAGCACAAAAATCTACTCTTAAAAGTCTAGCAGTGGAACTACCATACCTCCACTTTTTTCGCAGATACGTTGCATGTTAACTTTCTTCTTCAACACCATCCTAATTATTTTCTCAATTTAAAATAAAATCAGTAGGGAGGTTTTCCTTCTTGAGATAGATATTAATTAGACTCATCTAAATTTTTTTTTTGAAAGAGGGAATCCCTAAATCTAGGTAGGAAGCTTTATTTAAAGTATTCTAGATGAGAGTGATTTATATATATTTAAAGAGGGCTAATTTAAACACTTTAATTTGTACTCTCTTAAGGGAAATGAAGCTCCAGTATATGTGACTTTCATTAATGACTTTACCATAGAGATATAAACCAAAATACTTAATAGGGAAAATTTAATGATTAATTAATTGATCCTCATATTATTTGCTAATGGGTATTACACGCTCGTGAAAGCCATCCTTTGTGTGCTGTCTTAGGGGAAAGATAAGATGTTAGAATAGATCAAGCCTTGTCAGCTGCTGGTAAGGCAACCAGGGTCTCATCTCTGAATATCGCAGGTGAGGTCTCTTTTTCAGATCATGAAAAGTGAATAAAACTGTAATTAGATGTCAGGCTAAAACATCATTTTATGTAGGAACTAAGGATGAGGTTGTCTTTGATACAGTAATTGTAATAATAAAACCAATGTACTGTATACATGCAAGGAAATTAGATCATTGGAAGGCTACCTTATGGTATCTTATTGGCTGTGTTTTCATCTAGTAAATTAGTGTTTCCTGATATTTAGGATCAGCACACAAATACAATCACAAAGTGAGCCTGAAATTTCATAAGATATGGTTCATCCTTTTATTATATTTTTATTAGCTTTTTAAAGTGGATAATGAAGTACTGCTGCTGCTGCTTCAGTCGTGTCCGACTCTGTACGACTCCATAGACGGCAGCCCACCAGGCTCCCTTGTCCCTGGGAACCTCCATGCAAGAACACTGGAGTGGGTTGCCATTTCCCTCTCCAATGCATGAAAGTGAAAAGTGAAAGTGAAGTCGCTCAGTCGTGTCCGACCCTCAGCGACCCCATGGACTGCAGCCTACCAGGCTCCTCCATCCATGGGATTTTCCAGGCAAGAGGACTGGAGTGGGGTGCCATTGCCTTCTCCATAATGAAGTACAGTCAAGTGCAATTCATGTGTCACATGTTGCTTTTGTATTTGTTTAGCTTAAGAGAAAGGGTTTTAAGTACCACCTCTGCCAAATATATACTGACAATTCCCAGATTTTCAAGTCTGGCCTGGACTTTCTCCTGTTTTCTGGACTTGTACATCTACCAGCATGTTTGACATATCCAGTTATGTGTAATAGCCACCTCCAGCTTCACGTGGCTCAGTGGAACTCCTGATCTATCCCACCTCCATTCCTGCTCTCCTCACAGTCTTTCTCCTCTTAGTTAATCACAGCATCATCCTTCCAGTTGCTCAGGCCAGAAACTTGGGAGTCATCCTTGTCTTCTTCCCTTTCCCTCACACTCCATTCCTCAGGTTTCAGAGTGCACCTGCAATTTGCCCATGTCTTACCACCCTCATCCTACCCCTCTGGTAGAATTTCTTGCCTGGATTATTTTGGAAGAGCCTTTGAGTAATCTCTCTGCTTTAATCTCCCCACCCACCCCCCCCACCGCCCCTGAAGTCTGTTCTGACAGCAGCCAGACTGATTCTTTAAAGATACAGACATACCATTCCTCTGCTGGAGAACCACAAGGGATTCTCCACATTAATTAGACGAGATGTGAAGGTTCTCAGAATGGCTGCCAAAGCTCTGCAAAATCAGCCCTTTTATTCCTTCCCTGAACTTAGCGCCAACTACTCTCTACCTAGTTCCCACTGGATCAGCCACACTGACCTCTTTGCTGCTCCTGGAAAGGGCCTCTGCATGAAAAATTCTTGCCCAGATACCCTCCAGGCTCACTTCCTCTCCTCCTTCAAGTCTTTCTTCAAATGGCATCTTCTTAACAAGGTCTTCCCTGATGCCCTTTGAAAATGACCATCTGTGCCTCTAGGGTGAAAAGAGTACATCTTGTGCCTGCACCCACTGGTTGCCTTCATGTTCTAGACAGTGAGTTTATTTTCCTTAAGTCTCAGCTTTCCCATTATAGATTTACAAGCTGAAAGTTGTTCAGTCGTGTCCAGCTCTTTGTGTCCCCATGGACTGTACAGTCCATGGAATTCTCTGGCCAGAATATTGGAGGGGGTAGCCACTCCCTTCTCCAGGGGAACTTCAAAACCCAGGGATCGAACCCAGGTCTCCCACATTGCAGGCAGGTTCTTTACCAGCTGAGCCACCAGGGAATCCCAAAAGAAAAGGGTTTACATTTAGGGGTTTAGGCAAAATGTCCCACAAAGCCCATTGGGCTCTAAAACCTTTAAAATTCCACGACCAGTTTGACACTGATAAACCAGTTAGACTTGGTCTTGAAAAATCTATCATCAGTGAAAGATGTGTGCCTGCATGCTAAGTTGCTTCAGTTGTGTCTGAAATCTTTGTCACCCTACAGACTGCAGCCCACCACACTCCTCTGCTCATGGGATTCTCCAGGCAAGAATACTGGAGTGGGTTTGCCATTTCCTCCTCCAGGGGATCTTCTGGACCCAGACATCAAACCCGTGCTTCCTGCATCTCCTGCACTGTAGGCAGATTCTTGACTGTTGAGCCACCGGGGAAGCCCTCAGAGGGATACAGACCCCATTTTCCTGGAAGCTCAGCTCCTATAGGAAATATTAAAAGGTAACGTGGGATGCTCTCTAAAACAGTGGCTACACTTGTGAAGTAATCGTGAAAGCCCGTTTGGTTTTGCTGGTCCCAGTTTGCTTTGGCTCACCAAACCACTGGAAGGCCTTGAAAAAGGAAACTGAATCCTCTAGTCATTGGTTTAATCATCCATAGAATGAGGCTCTTGTTCGACAATCTCCAAGTTCTCTTCCAGATTTAGAATTCTCCCTTAGTCATGACTCTCCATCTAGCCGTGTAAAATATTCACACGCAAGTTGGAGACGCAACTCCTTTGGCTTTGTGTAGTGTGGCGCCATCCCCATTGAGAATAATTGTAGGTGTTTCTTATACTTCTCTTTGTGTGCCTAACTACCCTGCAGAGGCTTCAGAGTTTTGATCAGAGAGATTGTAGCTCCAGGACACATATCTGTACATTCATTTTCAGTGTTAGGTAATTATGCCAAAAAAGACAAAGTAGAACGCATAAACACATTAGCTCTTTTGTCTCCAAGTGTCTGAAAAAGTTCTTGTTAAACTGAGACTTTTGTTATGTCTGATCATAATGATCAGAAGTTTGTAGATATCTGAAGGCGTGCATGCTCAGTCGCTCAGTCATAGTCGACTCTTTCCAGCCCCGTGGACTGTAACCCCCCAGGTTCCTCTGTCGATGGGATTCTCCAGGCAAGCACACGGGAGTAGGTTGCCATTTCTTACTCCTGGGGATCTTCCCAACCCAGGGGTCCAATGTGCCTCTCCTGAATTGGCAGGCGAATTCTTTACCATCGAGCCACGTGGGAAGCCCAGATATCTGAATATTTGTTGTTTTTTTTTAATTTTTTTAAAAAATTATTTATTTATTTTTTAATTTTTTTAATTTGTTTTGCTTTACAATACTGTACTCATTTTGCCATACATTGACATAAATCAGCCATAAGTGTACCTATTCAACAGGTTTTGGGAGGGAAGCTTCTTTTCTAACATGCTCATTGCTTTCAACTCTGAAAAAGATCAATTTTCTATTTTCCTTTACAAAGGATACTAGTGAATAACAACTAATTTAACTTATCAAATTAATGAGTCTTATTTTTTCTTTGTGAACTCTACTTAAACATAATTATTAAACTATAGTCTTAATTAGTAAAGACTATTAAAGTGAAGAAAGAGTAAGGAATAAAAAAAGTAAAGAAATAGTAAAGACTATTTCTGGATGGAATTAAGGCAAATGATTTTTTATAATCAGTGTCTTCTAAGTGTGTGAATACGTACAGCTTCTGGGGTGTGAGTATATGACTAACCAGAAGGATTGTACAAAAAGGATACTTTCTGCTTTTATTTTTTCCATGGCACTAGAGGAAAAAAAAAGAAGGGTAGCTGAGAGGTATAAAAGCTATAGCTGATGCAGTTTTGGTACTTGAGGACACAGTGTTTTGAAATCTACATTTGTATGGGTTTTGAAATATGTTTGAGGTGTTACCCAACAAAATCTCACAAAGTTCCTTTGAGAATAAAAAACTGACCATTCTTCAGAGGGCAGAGCCTGGAAAATGGAAGCAGACATTCTCTAGAACTCAACCACTCAGCATCGGATTTCCTATTGAGTTCTGGGACTAATGCCATCTCTGCTTTCCCTCCTTCATTTATTTATCAATTATATATTGTTCCAAGTTAGGCTTTGTTGAAGCCTTTGAATGTGATTGTCTTGTGATGGAAAATCCAGCAGGAACGGCGTATTAAAATGCCCAAGGATAAGCCAAGAGGTCTTTAGTAACACTGGTACCTTCTAGCTCTTCTTCTGTTTCATATAGAAGATATTTTGTGGCAGCGTGGACCTAATTGAAATCATATCTCACTGCTCTTGGTGTTTTCAGGCAGGCAGACAGACCAGTATAAGCTACACTATAGAAACTTAACACTTATAATCTTTTTCTCCTTATTATCGGGGAGGTTTTTTAAAAGACTAAAAGCTCACAAGAAGTTGTAGAGCCTGAGAAACACTTTGTTCTAAATTCCTGGAATCATTGTATGTTTTTCCTTGTAGCCAAAATTTAACTTTTTTTCTTTTAAAATTCCTTTTAAAAGTAATTTCCTCTCAATACACAAAAACACATAGTCTTATTTATGGGGATTCTTCTCACTTCTGATCAATTGTTTCTTGTTGCAGTCTTATTCTCCTCCTCCAATCAAAGATGGGGGTCCCACCCAGCAACTACAGATATTTGATCTTGGTTGGACAGAGTGCCCTGGCTTACTCTTGGCCATCACCTTTCCTCGGTGGTTGCATACTGCCACTTGGCCTCATGTCTCCTTGCAAAGGTTCTTGTTGAAAAGGGCAAGCGCTCTGGGGCTGTCCAACAGTCCTTCTGAAAAGATTTAGTAATCTCCACTGTAACCGAGGGGTTTCCCTGGTGATTCAGATGGTAGAGTCTGCCTGCAATACAGAAACTCAGGTTCGATCCCTGGGTCAGGAAGTTCCGCTAGAGAAGGGATTGGCTATCCACTCCAGTGTTCTTGCCTGGAAAATCCTGTGGACAGAGGAGCCTGGTGGGCTACAGTCCATAGGGTTGTCAAGAGTCAGACATGACTGAGTGATTTTCACTTCATTTCACTTCACTTTATTGTAACCAGGACAAATTTCTAGGGGAGAATAAAAGCCCAATCCTTGATTATCTCCAATAAGCTTTGTTTACTATTATATATATAAAAAAAGTTTTCTAAGCACAAGCTATGAAAATGAAAAATAGCAGGGAAAATGGGAAACTTGCTCTTTGAAGAACATATTAAAAAGCAGAGACATTACTTTGCCAACCAAGATCCATCTAGTCAAAGCTATGGTTTTTCCAGTAGTCATGTATGTATGTGAGAGTTGGACTATAAAGAAAGCTGAGCACCACAGAATTGATGCTTTTGAACTGTGCTGTTGGAGAAGACTTTTGAGACTCCCTTGGGCTGCAGGGAGATCCAACTAGTCCATCCTAAAGGAAATCAAACCTGAATATTCATTGGAAGGACTGATGCTGAAGCTGAAACTCCAATACTTTGGCCACCTGATGCCAAAGAACTGATTCATTGGAAAAGACCCTGATGGTGGGAAAGATTGAAGGCAGGAGGAGAAGGGGACGACAGAGGATGAGATGGCTGGATGGCATCACTGACTCTATGGACATGAGTTTGAGCAAGCTCTGGGAGTTGATGATGGACAGGGAAGCCTGGTGTGCTGCAGTCCATGGGGTCGCAAAGAGTCAGACATGACTGAGTGACTGAAATGAACTGAACCCTCATTGGAAGGAAGAAAGGACTGAATAGATGAGGGAAGAAGTGGAGAGAGGAATCTACAAAGGAGATAAGTGAGGGGAGAAAGAAAAAAAATAAAAGGAACAAGGGAATGAGAAAGGGAGAGAAGGTGACGTGGCTGCTGGTAACATTAGTCTCTGAAACCAGCTGGAATATCGTGTGTCTCCCAGCTTCTGCATGATGAATAAAGGTTTCCCAAATGATATAGGTTTCCTTCCAAGAGGGAGGAGGCCACGTTAGCAGTGATTCCTTGGAACCACAGTATTGCAGACTGCACCATCTCACTGCATGTTTACCAAAGAGAAAGGGGGTGGAGTTGCCTTTAATTATTAACCTTTAAAATGTCTTTATTATTTGTGGTCATGGCAAAAGTGAAACTTATATTCATAGACAATCTCAATCCTTATTTAGTTCTCACTTTTAGCCTCTCCCTACTAAACCTTTTTACTTGAATCAAATCCAAAATTTAATAGATGTGCAGCAGTTGAACCAAAAGGAGAGAAAGAAAAAGAAGTCAGGTCCTGTGTGAGAATACCCCTGGTGAATCCAGAGGGTAATCCTTGGAAATGGTCTGTACGGACATCTGGGCAACCTTCTGCTGGCTGTATCAGAGGAGGATAATGACTGTATTTCATTTCAGTAGTTCCAATGAGACAGGATGAAGTTCATTCCTCTATTATATTCCTCAGTCAGCCACAGTATTTTTATATAAAATTAACTGTTCTTCAGTCAAATCTAAGATGACTTGTTAAGCAGTTCAATTCAGTCACTCAGTCATGTTCAACATTTCACAACCCCATGGACCACAGCACGCTAGGCCTCCCTGTTCATCATCAACTCCCAGAGTCTACTCAAACTCATCTTCATTGAGTCAGTGATGCCATCCAGCCATCTCATCCTCTGTCGTCCTCTTCTCCTCCTGCCTTCAATCTTTCCCACCATCAGGGTCTTTTCCAAATGAATCAGTTCTTCGCATCAGGTGGCCAAAATATTGGAGTATCAGTTTCAACATCAGTCCTTCCAATGAACACTCAAGACTGATCTTGTTTAGGATGGACTGGTTGGATTTCCTTGCAGCCCAAGGGACTCTCAAAAGTCTTCTCCAACACCACAGTTCAAAAGCATCAATTCTTCGGTGCTCAGCTTTCTATATAGTTGAGCTGTTAAGGAGTGTGGAATAGTAAATGTTGAGAATGCTGACAAATTGATCTGGAATTTGATTTTGGTTCTCTAATGCTTAATTTTAATGGATTATTTTTTAAAAATCTGTATGTCTCAGGTTTTTCGTGTTTGAGATTTATGGTGTAAATCTGAGTCATAGTAAAGATAATATGANATATAGTTGAGCTGTTAAGGAGTGTGGAATAGTAAATGTTGAGAATGCTGACAAATTGATCTGGAATTTGATTTTGGTTCTCTAATGCTTAATTTTAATGGATTATTTTTTAAAAATCTGTATGTCTCAGGTTTTTCGTGTTTGAGATTTATGGTGTAAATCTGAGTCATAGTAAAGATAATATGAATTGAGTTTCTAAAGCTGAAGGTAAGGGACTTCGCTTGTGGTCCATTGGTTAGGACCTTGCCTTCCAAGGCAGGGGATGTGGGTTCAGTCCCTGGTCAGGAAGCTAAGATCCCACATGCACTGTGGCCAAAAATCCAAAGCATATGACAGAAGCAATATTGTAATGAGTTCAATAAAGACTTAAAAAATGGTCCACATCAAAAAACAAAAATCTTTAAAAAAAATCAAAAAAATAAGGATTGTAACTACTGCCAAACAATAGAGGAAGAAAAATTTTCTTGGCATTTGGTTTTTTTTATTATTTTTTTTAATTAAAAATTTATTTATTTATGGCTGTGCTGGGTCTTCACTGCCGTGTGTGGACTTTCTCTAGTTGCAGAGAGCGGGGCGCTACTCTCTGGTTGTGGTGTTTGGACTTCTCATGTTGTGGAGCACAGACTCTAGGGCACCTGGGCTTCAGTGGTTGTGGCACAGGAGCAAGTCACTCCACTGCATGTGGAATCCTCCTGGACCAGGGAGTGAACCTGCGTCTCCCCTTTAGGAGGCAGATTCTTCAACATGGAGCCACCAGGGAAGTCCTTGGCATTTCTCTTTTAGCACTGAGATAGAGGATTGGCTTTAATGGCTCAAATCTACTATTTAAATATTACAAGGAGTGTTTAGTATTGTCCTGAAATATCTTAGGCATTCAGTATTTGTTTAATGTATGAATGCCAATTGTCATGATAGAGAATGTAAAATCAAATGAATCTATGAGACATAGTTTGCCTGCTAGTTCTCAGACGTCCATGTTGAAAAATGGCAAGAAAAATGAGGTGTCTTATTCTTTGTCTTGGAAATGCAAATTGATATGTGATTGAAACTATCATTGTTTTGGCAGGTAAGGGAGGGCCGAGAGGAGCTACTCCACATTCAAGGTCAGGAGAGGTGGCCGTGAGGAGATATCCCTCATCCAAGGTAAGAGAAACCCAAGTAAGATGGTAGGTGTTGTGAGAGGGCATCAGAGGGCAGACACACT
>SJYA01000662.1:0-22941 GCA_006410615.1 Neotragus moschatus
CCACCTGATGCAAAGAGCTGACTCATTTGAAAAGACCCTGATGCTGGGAAAGATTGAGGGCAGGAGAAGCGGACAACAGAGGATGAGATGGTTGGATGGCATCACTGACTCAAAGGACATGGGTTTGGGTAAACTCTGGGAGTTGGTGATGGGCAGGGAGCTCAGCACCTCAAACCGGTGCCTGTGAAGACCTAGAGGGCTGGGATGGAGTGGGCCAGCGAGCTTCAAATGGGAAACTTATGGATTCATGTCATTGTTTGGTAGAAACCAATGCAACATTGCAAAGCAACTATCCTCCAATTAAAAATAAATTTAAGAAAATTTTTAAAGTTTAAAAATAACACACACCAAAAAAATGCTAGCTGTCTCTTCATACAGAGAAGGCAATGGCACCCGACTCCAGTACTCTTGCCTGGAAAATCCCAGGGATGGAGGAGCCTGGTGGGCTGCAGTCCGTGGGGTCGCAAGAGTCGGATAGGACTGAGTGACTTCACTTTCACTTTTCACTTTCATGCATTGGAGAAGGCAATGGCACCCCACTCCAGTACTCTTGCCTCGAGAATCCCAGGGATGGAGGAGCCTGGTGGGCTGCTGTCTATGGGGTCGCACAGAGTCGAACACGACTGAAGTGATTTAGCTTATCTCTTCATAAAGCCCAACTTATCTATTTCTACTTTACCCGGATTTCAGAGCAAAAGCCCCAGCCAAGAATAAAATAGCTCTTTGACGTCTTTGCTTTCCTGTGCATATATATACATATGTATATATATGCTACCCTGGTAGCTTAGCTGGTAAAGAATCCGCCTGCAATGCAGGAGACCCCAGTTTGATTCCTGAGTCAGGAAGNATCTATTTCTACTTTACCCGGATTTCAGAGCAAAAGCCCCAGCCAAGAATAAAATAGCTCTTTGACGTCTTTGCTTTCCTGTGCATATATATACATATGTATATATATGCTACCCTGGTAGCTTAGCTGGTAAAGAATCCGCCTGCAATGCAGGAGACCCCAGTTTGATTCCTGAGTCAGGAAGTTTCCCTGGCGAAGGGATAGGATACCCACTCCAGTAATCTTGGGCTTCCCTGGTGGCTCAGATGGTAAAGAATCCACCTACAATGTGGGAGACCTGGGTTTGATTCCCGGGTTGGGAAGATTCCCTGGAGGAGGCCATGGCAACCCACTCCAATAGCCTTGCCTGGAGAATGAATCCTCACGGAAAGCAGAGCCTGGCAGGCTACAGTTCATGGGGTCACAAAGAGTCGGATATGACTGAGAGACTAAGCAAGAGGCTTTCAGAAAAGGAGGCAGAAGCAGGATTTCAATGTAGGTTCTAAGTGACCACTGTTTGTTTGTTGCTGTTGTACTATACAATTATTTAGTGAAAGGTAGGAATCATTTGCTTGACTTAATTGGTGAATCAAGTTAAGAAATGGACTCAAAGTCATTAGCCTGGACTATCTGTCAAATTGTCAGTCAAGCTAATGCTCTGTAAAATGTGAGAAAATGCACAATATTCCATACAGGAATCTGGCACCATAAGATCAGGCAAAATTTCATAGTGTCGAGTTCAAAATAAGGCACATGGGAAAGAGCAATTTCATGTCCTTTGTCCTGATTTTGTAATTTCTTACCCAACTCCCATATTTGAGGAGGCAGTTTTGCCTCGGTATGAACTGTGGAACTGGATCGCAGCTGATAAGCTGTGAAATAATTTAACCACTTGGGAAAAAAAGAATTTTAAAAAGACCCCAAAGTTATCACTGTCATGACAGGTTAACAAAGTCTTCTGTTTGCTGTGAAAAGAACTTTAAAAAGCAAATTTCTGGGCAGTCTAAAGAACTGACTATATACATTAAAAGCGTGCATGGAGTGTCTGGTAAATGCCAAATTCATTAAGTAATTATCTCATTTAATTTTCACTTAATATGCCTGTGAGGGCAATGCTATTATCATTCCTATCTTACAGATAAGGAGAAGAAGGCTTAAAGAATTTAAATGTGTTGGTCATGATCACCAACAGAGGGTCAGCAGGCAAATCTAGACAGGCTGACCCCAGAATGTTCATTCCTAAACAGCTCACTCCAGTGTCTCTAATAGGAAAGAACCCTGAAAATATTGAAGTACTATTAAATACCACCAGCAAATTCTGCTAAAAGATTATGAGCTTTCACTCCTAGAGATATTTAAGATCTGATTATTTCAAAGGAGAGAAATGGAGAATTTTATTTATTGTGTGTTTCCTTGGCTACCAGCTTGGTAATATTACAGTCTTAAAGTCTCTCTGTGTGTCTGTCTGTCTGTCTTCCTCCCTCTTATTCTCACCTTCTGGGTTTTGGAAATGTCAGTTCTTTCTCTCTGATTCAAAGCTGTGTATCTAGGAGATATTCTCTGTGTAGCTCAAAACTGTCTCCTTCTTCCACATTCAAAACACAGCCTGAGGTCAAAAGCACGATGCCCTGACCAACAGCTCTCAACATCCTGGAGAAAATCTATATGCTGCACCCATCATTGTTGCCCAGTGAAGCCTTGTAAAATGCTCTCCTTTTACCTGCGTCACTGAACAGACGGTTTTGCTGTCCACTTCAACTGTTCTGGCACGAAATCCACAAAGATAGCATTGTGCCAAGCCCTCAGCTTTGGACAGGAATATCAGCGACATCTACTGTTTGACTCTCTGTATTAATTCCCCCTGACTTTAGAACTCTGGCATGGAGCCTAAGGGAGCTAGCCAGACAATCTGAGCATCACTTCACCACGATGAAACAGAAGTGTCACGAATGAAATATCATGAAGATAGTTCTCCCCCAGGCTTTGTGATAATCAGGGAGAGTGGAACAAGGCTGGCTGTCAGCCCCCAGAACAGGTATTGCTTTCTCTCTACCAGGCTCTTGGTTCCGCATGAAAATATTCCCTGGCAGGTCCACTAAGCAACCCTCAGAACATGCCCAGATGCACATGGATCTGCAAGAAGCAGAGTTAGCTTATTATTCCAGCATTCTGGATGCAATGTCAGAAGCCCATCACCAGTCAACTGCAGGACAGCCCATACATTATAACCTACTCAAATGTCCATTTTTTTTTAAATGTATGCTCTAGCTTGGATCAAATAGGATGTGCAAATATTGTTAACTGTTTTGTTTATGATTAAACTAAAAGCTGAACAAGTCTAGCAATTCTAAATTACGATCTGTATATTTAGGAAACCTTCCAATTTCATCGCAGTATTAAAATAGTATGGAGAGTATAATATTATCCATATATCTATCAATCAAAGCATAAATATCATGCCAATTGAGGACATGTCTAATCATACAGGCAGCATTGAGAACATCTTCAAGAGATCTTGGTTCAGAAAGAAGCCACTAGAACAATCCTTCCTTCTTATGCATATAAAAAGTAGTAATGAGGCATATATTTACAGGGCACGTTTGTGCAGAAAGGGTGTAAAATGACATTTTTTTAAATCAGTTCAGGGTTTTTTGTCTGACAGTTCTAGTAGGCACAGCTCATCAGTGGGAAGAACAGACAATAAGCAGAAAAAATCAGACACCTTTCAGGAAAGACCTTGAGAACCCAACCTCTGCTTTCTACGACTGTAAATTAAGGAAACCTGGCAGAAGAAACTGGGCTGCCCTCACTGAGGTTCACTGGCAGAAATGAACTCTAACGGCCCCCAAGAGAAATGAAACAAGTGGGAAAGGGCAGTTTGTCCTGTTGACATGGAACCTCAGGGTTCATCAGCAATGGCTGAGAATTGGAACTGGAAGCCCTTTGGGACCCAAGAAGCATTTGTGATGTAGAGGACGTGAAGAGGGAAGTTCTTTCATACAAAAGCCACTTATAAGGAGCCACTCTGTTACCTAGTCTTTTTACAAGATATTGTACCTGCTCTGAAGATTATCACAGTGATGATTGGGATGGGGGAATATCAGACACCGGCAGTTTCTTGTGGTATTGTGCTTAGTTCTCTCAACAACTCAGTAAGATTGATGTATTCCTCATTATTTTCCAGATGAAGAAATCTAGGCAAAGAGAAATTAATCTGTAATCATAGGAGCAAACGATGAAGCCGAGACCTTGATGAGAATTCAGAGGAAAAAGGGAGACAGTAGCATACAAGTCAGCTTAGGCAGGTCAAGTACTGGTTACTGAAAACATAAGGGCAGGGTCTGTGTGAAGCAAGTGGGGTATGCAATTAGAATGAATTAATAAGGGTAGACAGGTTTGGCAGAGGATTTTATAAGTGGACAGTGCAATCTGAAGAGGAATTATTTTTTTCTTGATGGTAGAATAATAATAACTTCCTAAAGATTTAAGATGTTTACTCCTTGGAAGGAAAGTTATGGCCAACCTAGATAGCATATTCAAAAGCAGAGACATTACTTTGCCATCAAAGGTCCGTCTGGTCAAGGCTATGGTTTTTCCAGTGGTCACATATGGATGTGAGAGTTGGACTGTGAAGAAAGCTGAGCGCCAAAGAATTGATGCTTTTGAACTGTGGTGTTGGAGAAGATTCTTAAGAGTCCCTCGGACTGCAAGGAGATACAACCAGTCCATTCTAAAGGAGATCAGTCCTAGGTGTTCATTGGAAGGAATGGTGCTAAAGCTGAAACTCCAGTACTTTGGCCACCTCATGCAAAGAGTTGACTCATTGGAAAAGACTCTGATGCTGGGAGGGATTGAGGGCAGGAGGAGAAGGGGATGACAGAGGATGAGATGGCTGGATGGCATCACTGACTGGGCGTGTGTCTGAGTGAACTCCGGGAGTTGGTGATGGACAGGGAGGCCTGGCGTGCTGCAGTTCATGGGGTCACAAAGAATCAGACACGACTGAGTGACTGAACTGAACTGAACTGAGAGATTTAAGGATTTATTGCCATATTACATTTAATCAATGCCTTTTTATGAATTAAATAAACATAGATTTTACTGCACTGATTTTATACCATTGGAAAATTAGAATCTATATTCTTTTATAAATTAAAATCTCAAAGCACTAAGTTAGAGAACAGGATACTTTAAATTCCCATCACTGTCTTGGATATTAACTTAGTAAGTTTCTTATATTTTATATCAAAATAACAGTATATTAATATAACAGAATACACAATGGTATACTATGACAGGGCTGTTAATTTCCTTTCCCAAGATCCAGTCTCTGCATTCACCTTTAGTAACAGAACTCAGTTATACAGTTATATATATTACATATATATATAGTTTTTTTATCTTCCAGTTTTACTAAGATATCATTGACATACTTCATAAGTTTAAGGTGAACAGCATAATAATTACTTACATCATGAAATGACTGCAGAATCCAGTTGCATTGGGGCAACCAAGTTACTATTCAAGAGACTATATTTTGTGTAATTTTTTATGAATATGGACAGCTCAAGTCCATAAAATGAAGTAGAGAACTTGTGAGCCTTCTTAGAAGGTATAGATTGTCTTTGACTCCTAAGTATGGCAGAGTAGCAAAATAAAGGGAGACTGGATCCTTGACAATCATTGGAGTCATCACAGTGCCAGCAGCTGGCTCCCTGTATACTCCTCTATAAATTAGTAAAGACTCTCCTGGTGTTAGCTGCTTTTACTTTAGGTTTTCTCATTTTATTTGGCCAGATCTGATCCTGACCAATATAGAACTAATTAGATTAAATCATCATTGACTTGGCTGTTGTTAAATGCTAGATAATCTTCAATTAAAATTGTAGTAAATGATAAATAGACGATTCGAGTAATTTAAAATTTATAAATAGAGTTTGTAACTGAGTTTGATCCATGAGTAGCACATATAATAATGATTTGAAAGCTGATTTGAAAAAGATGAGTCAAAATTAGGTAATAATAGATAAAAATTGTCCTGAATTTCTTTCACATTTTAAGTACTTCCCACACAGAACACAAGCGATAAAGACAACAGAATGTTTGGACTATTTCCTTACTAATTAATGTTCTTACGATTAAAAAAAAAATGTTCAAATGCAACAGAAATGCACGAATTCATTTTAATGTCCAGTATTCATTGATGTATCTATTCTTGTCAAATTATTGAAGAAAATGTGTTATGTCTAAAGATAATATGATTCTTGAATATAATTCTTATGATAATTTCAGTTCAGTTCAGTCGCTCAGTCGTGTCCAACTCTTTGCAACCCCATGAATCTCAGCACGCCAGGCCTCCCTGTCCATCACTAACTCCTGGAGTTCACTCAGACTCCATCAAGTCAGTGATGCCATCCAGCCATCTCATCCTCTGTCGTCCCCTTCTCCTCCTGCCCTCAATCCCTCCCAGCATCAGAGTCTTTTCCAATGAGTCAGCTCTTCACATGAGGTGGCCAAAGTACTGGAGTTTCAGCTTTAGCATCATTCCTTCCAAAGAAATACTATCCATTAAGTTAATAATAAAATAAATAGAAAACTATGGAAAAGTCATGAATATCCTTGCTTAAATTTTGCCCCCAAATTTTGCTGCAGTTAGGCTCTGATTTTCTGTTTTACCATCTACATGAAGTTCTTCAGGTAATTTCAGACAGAGGGAAGATCTCAGATACCCCAGTCACAGGGTAGGGTACTCCCAGAAAAAAGGAGCAAGGGTCACGGAAAGGCCATAATGCTAAGCAGGGTGCCCTGCATACTTAAAAATATGCGTGTTAATTGGAAGAATGAAAAAATAATTACGTAGAGAACGTAGATAACCAAGCCCCATCTCTTGTCAGTGAATGAAGAAGGAAGCTCCAAATAGTAACCTCCTTGGCTCCAAAAAGGAACAAATCCATTTAAACTGTCCCTCTAAACAGAAAGTGTCATTGGCTTCCTCACTTTATCTTGCTTTATGCTCTGTTATGGAGTGATTTCTCTAACCCCACAATCTCAATCGTCACTTGTTTATAGATGAAACCCAAAGGTCCCTCTCCAGGTCCCACTCCTGCCCTGTATTCTAGGTCTGAGTAATTTATTATCACTTGGATGCCAAACAGATCCCTGCAACCCAAAGACATTAAAAATGAAAAATAAATATTTTCTTCCACCCTTCTCCCAGCTCACGCATTCCCTACCATGGTTACATCATCATCTTTACTGTCTATTTCTATCCACTCTCTCTCATCCCCTCACGGACTTACTTCTGCAAGACTCCTTTTCTTTATCCCCTCCTTTCAATTGTCTCTGCTAATGATCAAAATTAGCCACCATCACCCTCATCTCTTACTAAAACACTGGACATTCTTCTAACGCGTCTTCACCCCTCCCGTCCCTTTCCCCTTCCACTGAGGACAAGTGACCTAAAACCTAGATCTGATGATACTTAACCTCTCCTTAGAAGACGTCAATGACAATCTGTCCCTAACCCCCTTTATATTGTCACTTCCTGTCATTCATTTCCCATGACCTTTACTCCAGCAACATGAAGCAATTCACAGCTCTTCAAAGGAGATACCCACTGGAGCCAGGCGTGTATGGCTTGCCTGCTGCTCTTTGCCCTGCATGAGACACTCTCTTTCTGTTCCCCCTGTGTGGTTCCCATCACCTGTACATGTATGCCTTTTTCATGCTTCTCTGTCGGGATGAATTGTTCGCCTTTGTACTCTAAAACGTTTAGTACACACCCCTATTCAAACACTTATATTTGTATGGCACTTAATTTTTTACTTTCGTTTCCACCTCTAGGCTGTCAGTTCTTTGAAAGAAGACACCATATTTTACCCAATTTTATATCCTTAATATAGCACATCCTCCCTCGTACATGGTAGGTGCTTGATTCTTCTGAGTTGATACAAAATGTACATACTGTCACATTAACTCAAAGGTTTTTGTTTTATACATTTTTCTTTCTCTCTGAAAATTACCCATCACTTTAGGTTTTTTTTTTCTCAAAAGGTAATAACTTGAAATAACGAGGGAACCAAACCTGGGAGACGCCTGTACTGCTATTACATGTACACAGCACATTTTAAGTGCATCCAGCGCTTAATAACCACCCTAATTATTTATTAAAAATTTAACTCTCTTTTCCAGTTAGTTAAATTTGAATTTGGTAGAGCTATCCAATTTTGGCAGATAAGCAGCTTTTTTAAGAGTAGGTATGTATGTTAAAAGCTGACTGGATACAACATTTGCAGCAGCAGTTTAAATTTCTCTACCTACTTAAATACATGGCAGTATCACCTCTTTAGCACAGGAAGGCTCTCCCAAAGAAAGAAGGAGACTTAGTCTATTGCCTCTGAAGGGGAAAATCTTAAATAATTTAGAGACTCGTTATTTTTTGCTTTAATATCCACATACTTATAGATTGAAAGTACCCCTCTTTTAAAAAACAAAAACATAAATATTAGAAGAGTCTATAGCGTGATGTTTGGTCTTTCTAAATAATTTATCCCACTATGAGCAAGTGATCTGGATGTTATGCCAGCTAAGAAATGCAGAACCCTTATTGCTTCAAACACTCTCATTTCAGAATGTATCAATACCAAGACAAGACGTTCATTTTCTAGGAGACATTTGTCTTCCTCTCTGTTCTGGGATGTAAGTGCTATTTTTGGAGTACACAAGCAGAGTCAGACACGTCTTTATAGATGATGTACAGAGTCTCTGGAACTGCTGATATGATTCTGGAGCTTTGGTCACAAAGATGCCACACTCCAACAGGCATCAGTCTACTCAAAGCAACACTCTTGTAAAGGGACATTCAAATTTGATTGGCACCAAAATTTGATTATAATATATTTTTTTTTAAATGGGGGATAGGCTGTAATTTTTTTAAACCTTATTTAAGTATTTAATAACACAATATTTAAACATACCAAAGAAATACCAAAAACTTAATTTAACAGCCTTCCATATACCTACCACCTAGATTTGACAGGTGATAAAATTCTTGGGCAAACTCCAAGAGATGGTGAGAGACAGGGAAGCCTGACGTGCTGCAGTCCATGGGGTTGCAAAGAATCAGACAAGACTTGGCGACTAAACAGCAACAATATTTTATCACAAATTTACTTTTTTTTTTTTAAGAAATAAAACTATACTGATAAATCCCAAGTCCCACTCCCCATCCTTTCTCCCTTTCTCTCATTAAGCGATAATACACTAAATAGGAGTATATCTTATTTATGGATGTACCTAAATCATAAAAATGTAAAAGACTTCTTTTAACTAAAGACAGTAAAACAAAAAAAGAATGGGTTCATTCAGAATTTGTGAAGCTATACTCTAGAGTCTAGAACGGAACTTGGCAAATTTTTTAGGTTAAAGGCAAGACAGTAAATATTTTAGGTCTCTGTTTCACCTACTCAGTTCTGTTTTTGTAGTGTGCAAGTGGCCACAGAAAATACACAAATGAATGAGAATGACTGTGCTCCCATATAACTTTATTGCCAAAAACAGAGGGCAAGCTGGATTTGGCCCATGGGCTTTCGAATTCTATTAAACAGTTAGCTGAAATACAATTAGCTAGAGAGTGAGTTATTAATAATATTCACTACAGTTCTTGTAATAACTTCTCTAAAAGAAATCAAAACTGTCCCCAGGATCCATTCTCTCCTTCTTTTATAATGATACCACTGCTAGTATATGGTGGACTAGAATAACAGATGGATTTCCCCGTATGACTTTTCCAGACTCATATGTTGTTTGTGGCCATATGACTAAGTTGTGCCCAATGAGCTTAAGTGCAAGGTCACATGGCAGCTTCTGTGAGCTTTCCTTAAAAGAAAGTTGGCACACGCCTTTTGGTGCTTTTTTCTTTTACTTCCTGGATCCTGCTGCTGGAAATGTGGTTGCAGTCATTGGAATTCTGTTTTAGCTCATGAGGACATGAGCCCCACCAGAGGAATGGAAAAGCAATGAGTCCAAACAAACCCAGATCTCTGGTGACTTGGCAGAAGGAAATCTTCTTATTGCCCATCTCAACAAACTTTAATAATATTAATCCAGAGTTATGTGGGATTCTTGTGCATGCGTTATAAGTCCCTTCAGTTAAGTCTTACTCTGTGCGACCCCATGGACTGTAGCCCAGCGAGTTCCTCTGTCCATGGGATTCTCCAGGCAAGAATACTGGAGTGGGTTGCCATGGCCTCCTCCAAGGGATCTTCCTGACCCAGGGATCGAACCCATGTCTCTTATGTCTCCTGCATTGGCAAGCGGGGATTCTTGCAGCCACACCTAATTCCTACTGATACAACTTTCAGGCCTACTCGGTAGGCACTGGACGGAATCTTCAGATCCACCTAACATCAATATTCTTGTCTAACAGAATGTCCTCTCCTTATCCAAACTCTGCATGGCTCACCTCTGTTCATCATGGAAACTGCTAGGGGAGTTCATGTTTACTTATATTAGAAAGTTAAACAAGGAGGCTTCCCTGGTTAAGGGAAGGAGGCTTCTCCCTAGTTGTTAAGACTCCCGGTTCCAGTGCAGGGGGTATGGGTTCAATCCCTGATCAAGGAGGTAAGATCCCACATGCCTCGTGGTTAAAAAAAAAAAAAAGCAAAATGAAACATAAACAGAAGCAATATTCAATAAAAAAATTCAATATTCAAATATTCAATATTCAAAATTCAATAAAGACTTTTACAAAATGGTCCACATCAAAAAGAAAAATCAGAAAAAAAAAGAAGGTATACAAAATTATACAAAATGTAAAGAACATGAATCTCCTCTCTACAACTCTTGAAGGCATAGACCTAAAGTGGTAGCAGAGACTTTCTTTTACTGCCCTGCTGCTGCTGCTGCTGCTAAGTCGCTTCAGTAGTGTCCGACTCTATGCGACCCCATAGACAGCAGCCCACAAGGGTCCTCCATCCCTGGGATTCTCCAGGCAAGAACACTGGAGTGGTTGCCATTTCCTTCTCCAATGCATGAAAGTGAAAAGTGAAAGTGAAGTCGCTCAGTCATGCCCAACTCTTAGCGACCCCATGGACTGCAGCCCACCAGGCTCCTCCATCCATGGGATTTTCCAGGCAAGACTACTGGAGTGGGGTGCCATTGCCTTCTCCGTTTACTGCCCTAATGCTGATTAATATAATACCTATAGCAGATTCATGCAAATGCTAAAACTTTTAGCGTGCTTTGTTCTAAATGTTTAGTGCCTATTACCCTAGAGAACAGACTCTCTTAGCTACACTCACAAGTGTTGTTTCTACACAGGAGCCACTATCACGGTTGATGTTATTCGTGCTGCCATAGTAGAGATGGAAGAACACAGAGTCTAGACTGGGAAAAACCTGGAAACAGTTATCCCAATGCATGAAAACCAGGTCATCCATGCTTTGAACTTATCATATTCTCTCCTAGCTATAACACCCTGGGTTTGAAATAGTTTATTTCATATTTGTTTTCTTTTTAAATTTTTTTTAAATTGTGGTAAAAGTCACATAATATAAAGCATGCTATTTCAATCATATTTAACTGTACAATTTAGTGACACTAAGTACATGCACATTGTGCAACTCTTACCATCATCCATCTCCCAAATTTTTCACCTTCCTAAACTGAAACTCTATCCCCATTAAACATTAAGTCTCCATTCCTTCTCCCCAGCCCCCCACCCACCTTCCAGGGCCACTGGCATCTACCAGTGTACTTTCTGACTCTATGAATTTGACTCTTCTAGGTATCTCATATAAGTGGAATCAAACAGTATTTGTCTGTACCTAGTGTAAATTGGAATGCATTTTTAAGGTTAACTTAATATATGTCCTATAAATATATACACTACTGTGTATAAAATAGATAATTAATGAGAACCTATGGTATATCACAGGAAAAATTAAAAGTCACATCAGTTTATAAACCACTCCTCCTCATCAGATCCTAGGCAAAGACTGGAGGAGGTAAGTTGCAAAGAGAATTACAATCTCAATTTAAATGCAACTGAAAATAAGAGAAAAATAAGCAGATACAACTAATATTTCTAACATGGAAAAACTACTGGGGGGAAAGGAACCAGAACATTAATGTTGCTTATCTTTGACTGGTGAAGTTACAGGTGGTTTATTTCTTCCTTTTTATTTTCTAAATATTCTCCAACAAACATTTATTACTTTTGAAAACTGAAAAAATATATATTTCAAGTTCCTGAAAAAACTCGATTTAATAAAGAAAACAAGTAGGAGAATGAAAAATATGAGAAAAATCAACACGGCACAGAAATAAAAGCAAATAATAGACCAACAGTTTTCTTTTATCTGCAAGAAAGGAAGGCAAGAAAGATGTGGCTACCCAAAGAGCAAATGATTTTCCTTTGGTTTGTTTTAGAGCTCCAATCCAATTAACCTTCCAGTTTCTTATTCTCTGAGCCTTTGAACCTCAGTTTTCCCTTCTATGAAATTGCACCCATCCCTTAGTACAGAAAATTGATGTGACAGCTCTTGAATTTCCATTTCTAACAAATGAATAATCAGTTCCAATCATTATAGTAGCAGATTTCAATTAATTCATGAAATGCAGTATGGCCACTGAGCACTCGTGTTGAGTGGGAAACAGAGATGAGTGGGAAAGTCTCCCTTGACTCAAGGATGTCACAACTGAGTTGGGAGGGTTAGAAATAGACCTGAATCGCTTCCGTGCAATGTTCCTCATCACAGGAACAGAGTACAGTGGAGTTCAGAGGCAGACTAAGAAAAGTTTTACAGGACAGAGTATTCCAGTGTAAAGACGTAAAGAAACACTCTGGCAAGGGGAGTAAAAATGCTGAATTCTAGAGTTGGCTGTGCCAGTAGCAATGTGGCACAGGACAGGGTTACAACCCTAAGTTTCAGATTCATCATTTTTCCAATTAGAAGGATTTTCCCAGATGATCTCTAAGATAACTTCTGCTTTTATAACAAACACTTATGTAGTGTTTTATGTGAGAACTGACCTTCATAACTACAGATAAAAATTGTGCATGTGTGACNATTAGCTTTGCAAAACAGCTTTGCAGTTGAACTCAGTATTCTCAGTGGGCACTCATTTCTACTCAGTATTTTAACATAGGTCAAAACATCCATTGGTCGGGATTTGCTTTGGTCCCATGCCTCTAATCTACAGTTCATTTCAGAAATTATAGTCAATCCTTGTGAAGTACTCTAAGGTTATTTATTGACCATACCGACATACCCAATATGGTAAACATGAAATCTTTATTATAACGTATTCACAAGAACACATAAATAATCTTAGAGTTGTTTTGTTTCATGATGCTCAAAGTCGAAGAAAACTCTATTCTTAGTGAACTTCTCAGATTCTTTCAATTTTGACATGAATGAAAATATTATCTACTGCTGGTTTTTATTAGAGTAAAAATGAAATGGAAATAAGAGACTGGTGATGTTTTCAATGATAACCTAAACCAGTGTTCTCAACTCAGGCTGCAAATTAGAATCAATGGGAGAGCTTTAAAAAAAAAAAAAAAAAAGATGCCCAGACCCTACCGCAAACCAATTAAATCAGATTATCTGATGAGGGGGTTTCCATTGTGATGGCTTCTTTAATGTGATTGTAATCTGCAGCCGTGGTTGGGAACCACTGACCGAGGTGGTTCCCGTCGGGTTTGGTAGAGTCGGGTGATGTCGGAGAGTCTTGGAACATAAATGCCATCTGTTCTATTGTGGGTCTAATTTTATTTTTAATATTTATAACCTTATATCCCAAATAGAAGAAATATATATTTTTCCCCCCATTGATCGTAGATGTTTAAACCACAATGGTTTCTGTTTTTTTTCCTAAAAAACAAACTATTGAGTCTGAAGTCCAGAAAAATGGTTTAATAAATTAACTCTAGCTTTAAGAGCTACTGGAAACAATGTTTTACCAAATACAGAATTTGATCTCCTTTTTGCTAAGATCTATATGATGTGTATGCAAACATGTACCCTTTTGAAGGCAGAAAAGAAGAAAATAGTGCCATGTTTCTCGGCACACCAAATAGCATAACCCGGTGCCAACTATAGTCTAGTATTTTCACGTAAATTATTTTCTTTAAAGCTTACAGTAGCCTTGTGAGGTACCAGCTTTTCTTTTGATTTTACCCGTAAGGAAATTAAGGAAATTAACCCATTAGGTTAATGAACTTGTTCAAAGCCACTAACTGAGTAAATCTAATATGTGTTTGAACCCTGGTCTTCTAAGTTCAATGCTGTTATAAAATATAGTTAATACCCATATTTATATATGTACATCTATTTAACTTAAAGGCAGCATTTTTCACAAAGCAGTATTAATTAAGAACGCAGATTCTGACAGGGATCTCCTTGAGTTTCATGCCTGACTCTACCATCTTCTAGAAGAAGCTGTATGGTTTGGGGCAAATTATATAACCTTTGCGTATCTTAATTCTCTTCATGAAATCAGGTTTTTCTAATGAGAATTAAATGAATTAATGTTTGTAAATCACTTTGAGTAGGTGCCTGGTACATAGTAGGTTCTGTGTCAGTGGTATATTTTTAAAATGTCATTTATTCAAAAAGTATTGTGATTATTTATGATATTCCAAGCGTTCCATTAAGCCTGAAGGTACCTAGACAATAATGACCCAGCCTCAAGGTCAATAGAGAATGACCAATACATAAGTAATATTCCACTCAGGTATGAGATTTTATTCAACGTTTTAATTATAATTAAAAGCACTATTTTATGTGACCACTCTGTGCTTTTCAATATTGATATGATCTTATAGAAGTCTATATAATGAGTATTACAAAACAAATTACAAATGAATATTACCAACCAAGTGATAATATTTTGTGTTGTCATCATGGTATCGTTTTCAGTTCTATCAAAACACAGAAAATAATATTAATTTATGTTTCTGTCTTCACTTTATGAGTGTAGAAAACTAGTAATATGGAAAGGTGTTAAGTTTTTATAATTTTATTTTAGCAATGAAGAATTGAGAGGGGGAAGAATTGGTAGAAAATGTCATCAGAATCTATTTCTCAATATTTGCAAGTGCGGTTTTCTTGAATTGTTTTTCCGAAAAGGGTGTTGTCTGTTTGGAATGTAGTTTAGTGCCTTTTTTTTTTTTTTCTTAAAAAAAATTTTTATTGTCAGAAGCATGGATCAAGGAGTGTAGTTAAAGGTGTCTAATACCCAGCTAGCCAGCCGGCTCTGCAAGACCATTTCTCATGGAAGCTGACTGCGCTTCTCCCACTGTACCTTCGGCTCCATGCCCTTGACCTGCATTGCAGGATACCCCAGGGTTCCTCTGGGTACCTGAAGTATAAGATTATGTCTTTGTTCAAATGAAAAACCTCTCTTTATTAAAAGTAGCATATGAATTGGTATTCTCTGTAGAGGAATCATACAAATACTCTAAACCCAAGGAGCTGTTTCTCAAAGAAATAAAAGTATCTGGCTCCATGAAATATTTTCTGCTTTTGCAATCAGTATTTAACCATTCTATTTCATTAAAATTTTTGTCTTAGCAAGTCTTGCTTCTGTCTTAGCAGGTCTCAAGGCTACTCCAGATTTTTCTCATGGAGGCTGCATTTTTCTTCTGCGTAGTCTCACTGCCACCCCTCTCATTTAAGCTTTATTACCTTTAACAAAATACTTAAATGTTCCCCTAATATTCAGCCACGTTTAGTCTCTCTGTAATGCATTCAGGGTTACACACACACGGTCAGACTGGTTTTCTAAACTCCTATTTTGCTCCCCTGTATTCGTAATTATTCAGTGATTGCCCTGAGAGCCTAAGACTTGGAACCACTCTTCAGCCTAGCATGGAAGAGCTTTCATGATGTGATCTCACTTCATCTTTCCTATCTAAGCCAAGTAGAAAACCTCAACAGCTTCCTAATTCCAGTTCCAAAGCCATAGTGATGCCACAAAAATTGAGTCCGGTCTCTACTTCATTTTCAGCCCTTATGAAAATTTTCAGCGGGCAACTGGAATTGATATTCTGTTGCCTCAGAACTGGGGTATGGGTGGGAGGGGGCCCCTTTACATTAATGGTTTAGTTGCAGAGCTTCTTTACTCTGGTTTTAGTTTTTTTTCCTGCAGCCCCGTCCCCAATTCTTGCCTTTTATTTGTCTGGTAGTTCAGAATTTGGCGTTTCAAATATCACCTTCCCCTGCCCTTCAAAATATATTCAACATTCCCCAGTAACACGTCTAACAAATTACCATCCTCATAGCTTTGTTCATATTTAAAAACTCAATAGAGTTTGCTGAATGCCCATTGCTGTCCTTGTCCGGGCATATTGTGACAAATTACAGTTCCTGGCTCCATGGGAGACTGGAAGAGTCAGACAACCCAACAGACAATCACGGACCCGTGGGGTAAGTACTCCAACAGAGAAATGCCAGTGAGCGCTGCCCAGGGAGGAACAACCCCGAGCTGGACACCGTGGAAGCGTTCTGAGGGAGGTGACCCTAAATGGGGACATGATTCAGCATTTAAATGACAAAACAATGAGCCAGATAAGCAGGGGAAGAGATGAGCTGTGTTACAGGCAGGACAGCAGACAGTAAAAAGCCCTGGAGGCTTGAACCAACATGGTGATTTGCGAGAAGCCACAGGTATCCAGAGGCACCCAGGAGGTATCCTGCGATGCAGGACACGGAGTCGAAGGCCCCGGGTCGGGGAAGAAGCACCTATAGCTCCGACAAGATCCAGTCTTGCCGAGTCCACCTGGCCTTAGAGCAGTACAGAATCTGCCTTCCTCTTAATTTGTATCCATCCGCCTTCCATTCTAATACTCGTCCTATCTTCCAGCCAGACTGATGTGCCAAAATGGCAGATCTGATTATTTAAATAGCCTCTTTAAGCTCTTTCAAGGATCCCCATTGTCCTCAGGATGAAATGCAAACCCTTTAGCACAGTGGCATGGAAGCTTCTTGTGACCCTGTAGACCTTGCCGGGACTAATCAAAATACCTTCTGCAGTAACAGAGGGGAGAAACAATTAGAGTCACCTTGGTGGAGATAGAAAAGAAAAAGGAAAAAAACAAAAAACAAAAACGGGAGCTTACAGGGGTCTGCAAGTGTAGTTGATGAATGATAGAAAAGTGAACTAGGAAAAGTGAGGGAAAGGAATGATTGTGTGATCAATTTCAAGTTTCTTTCAGATTATAGGAGATTATACAGATTACAGGAGAGATGGATGTCCTTCACATAGGACAGGTAATATTTTGGGAAAGGCAGATAAAGAATTTAATTAGAAATGTGATGCATTTGGCTTATCCAAGTGGCAATGTCCAATAGAAGTAGATACAGAAATGTGTTTCAAGAGTGAATTCTGTACTAAAGGTACAGGTTTGGGAGACAATCATGTATCTATTTCAGCTGATGGTGTAGGAATGGAGTATATAGCCTATAGAGAAGTTAAAAAAAAAAAAAAAGTCAAAAATGAAGGGACAAAACCAAGCAGAAAAATAAGAGCATCTATTCGAGAAAGCCAATTTTTTTAAGGGTCAGTGGAAAACGAGCCTGCAATAAAGATAGAGATGAAAGGTTAGACGAAAGGAAGAAACACAGAAAATGTCGTATTAGGGAAGCCAGAGAGGATAAAGTGGGCAGGCACCGAGACTCAAGGTTGCGAGTAAGTCAAACGGGATAAGGATTGAGAGACTGCAACAGGATTTAACTAAGAACAAGAAGTGAGGAAATGCAAGCATTGAGTGTACATGACAATTTCAATCAGTTTGATATGTACTCATTACTTTATCTCCCCTTTTTGAAATCTGACAATTCCCAGTAGTTTAACTTGAATACTGCTTCTTTTTAAAGTCTTTCCAGTGGTCAACTCCCTTGCTTTCAAGCAAGATATCACACCCTGTCGTATCTCTTTACTTGGGGCTTCCAGAGGTAGCGTGCATGCACACCTGTGTGTGTGCCTCTGTGTATATAAAGTATTCTTCCCTTTTGTCACTCATTCATTGAAATAAACTCTTAATCTCTTTGATATAACAGTGTATTGGGGGAAAATATGAGTTTTATAACTCTCTTCCCTGCAAAGATTGCAATCTAGAAATATCCCCTTTCAGCACCCAAATGTCTCCCAGAATATGTGTGTACTTAGAAGCTGCACAGGTGAATTATACAAGTGAAAGATGCCAGTTTTGGATCACAAAGTATACCATTTTGTATTTGTTTAATGACATTTTATTCTCCATTTTCTGTTGTGGAATATCTGGGGTTTTTTTTCCCCCTGCTGCTGCTGCTAAGTCACTTCAGTCATGTCCAACTCTGTGCAACCCTGTAGACGGCGGCCTATCACGCTCCTCTGTCCCTGGGATTCTCTAGGCAAGAACATTGGAGTGGGTTGCCATTTCCTTCTCCAATGCATGAAAGTGAAAAGTGAAAGTGAAAGTCGCTCAGTCGTGCCCAACCCTTAGTGACCCCATGAACTGCAGCCTATCAGGCTCCTCCGTCCATGGGAGTTTCCAGGCAAGAGTACTGGAGTGGGGTGCCACTTTTTTCCCCCTACTGTACTAAAATGGACAATCACATATTTATCCCATATCCAGCACACACCAGAGACCATCTCTTCTCTTCGTGAAATGGGTTAAATTTACCTAAACATGCCATGGTTTTTTTCCCCCTGTTATTTTGTTACATTGAGACTTGTTTTTCCACCTTTATGGTATCAACTCAATATTGCTACAGATTTTAGCCCCTTCTCTCTCAAATCAATAATCCATTCACATCTCAGAACTTCTTACATCCACACGCTTATTTCCGGATTGAGTTTATGTTGATTGGAAGAGCCAAATCTGTTTTCTTCATTGAGCATTTAAAACAGAATTTACCTATTCAGAGCATAGTATTTTGTTTAGGCATGCAGAAGCATTTCCCACCAGCCTCTTTACGCTTTCTTAATCATAGAGTGGATTCTTCTACTTCTCCCATGCTTCTTGCATTAGGCAGAAGCTACTTAAGTAGTATTTATTTTCTGTAGAAAAGGAAAAAAATAGAACTGACCTCTCTCATGTTACCAATATGGACTGACATCCTGGGAGCAATTAATTCTCAACTGTTTGAATAACTGATCGTCAGCAAGTTAATATCTTTAACACGTTAGGAATATAAATAAAATAATTACGTATAATTCATTGAAGTCCTACTGTGCTGGAGAGAGTGATGTGCCGTCACTTCTCATGACAGTCCTATGGAAGATTATCGATCCCACTCCATAGGTGAGGAAGCAGAGACACAGAAAGCCAGCGAGGCTCACCAAGCTTCTCAGAAGCGGCAGAGCTGGAACTCAAGCCTGCTTGCCTAGTGCCAAAAGGTTGGTTTATTTCACAACTGCAGTCAAATGAAATTTTGATGACAACTTAGACATCTTTTATTAGAATTGTATATATAAATTGTCATGAATGATCAGAGCCTTTAGTAACCAATGGAATGGGGAGCGCCTCTCCATGGACATTTAAGTCGGTCTCTCTGGAGGTGTCAAGCTCAGTTTTCACACCCGCTAGGGTTTTAGGAACTAAGCCTCTCTCAATAACCAACGCCCAGGAATTTGGACGCATTCGCCTGAGTTCTGAGCCTCCCTTGGTTCACGCCATATGCCAAGTGGGCATTCTAGGTAGCTATGTATATATGTAGGAATTTCCTGCACAGCAGTGAAATGTGACATTAGTTCTTCTAGGACTGTCTGACCCAGCCTATTTCTATGAACTAAGCAAATTAATTTGTTGTAAACAAATATGAATTTGGTGTCAGCTGACTATGAAAACTGTATTTATCTCTTTCTGGAGCCCAAAAGTAATAGCACTTACCCCAGGACTAGACTAGGAAAAAATTATCACTTTGATGATAATTTCATTTTTAAAGGAAAGTTCTGCCATTTTTTAGAAATTTCCTCTCTGGTGGGGTTTTCATAAAGTCAACTTGGGCAACAAGGGGAAAAAGGACAGGTGAAGTGCACTGCTGCCAAATTTAAATTTCAGAGGGACTCAACTCATACATTAACCCAAACTTCAGCATAATTATCTGTTGCTAACCTTAAGTCTGACAGACAGAATTCTTACAAGCAGGAGAGTGTAGAAAATGTCAGTGTTTATGGACATTGAGGTGGGATCTCTTTAGCCCAAGATTCAGAGAAGTTCCCACCCGGCACAGAGAGCACAATAATGCAAATTGCTTTAACACCTCATTCCCTGGACCCACCACAGGGCTAAAAGGTCAGGACAATATTAGAACACTTTTTCATCCCTAACATCATATAGACTGCAAAAATGGCATTAAGGCAAAAGAAAAAATCCCAGCAAAGTGGTGAGTGATCACTGTTGCTCGAGGGCCAATTCAAGAACAACGAGACTTCACAGGCTTGCTTCTTTTCCCCATTCAAAACAAGAATGATTTTATTGCCTCCAATGAGGAAAACGTATATTCTTACAAATTAGATATATCACTTTAGTGAACAGAAGGTCAATGAGAAACTTGGCCTTTCTTCGTAGCTGCTGAAATGTTAATAATTGGGGCAGGTTTGAGTAGTGGCAACTTGGAGTCAGCATATATCAACGCTGGAAGTTGTCTCTCTGAGCTGCATTTTAATTTGTGAAAAGGCACTCCTAGTATTTGAGGTGATGCCGTACGCTTTCTCGGTAGCTAATATTTTATCCATATTTTTGATGTGGAGTCGAACACTTTCACTAAAGAGCAGACTGAGGCAGAGATGACATAGTTCCCCACCAGTACATGACAGTGCTGCCCTATAAACTCCAGCCTTCTGACTCCAAGCCCAGTGCTCTCCCTGAAGAGTCGGCAAAAGGGTGGGGAGTCATGAACATTCCCAGGCAAATATTTGCAGGAATGTACTTAGAGATGACCACATGGAGCGTTAAAGACATGAATAAGAATGGCCCTGGGCTACATTCCATAAGAGGCACAGCCTGTCTCTGGAGCCCCCTCCCTTCCCTTACTTTCCCAAAGCCCTACCGCTCATGCTCACGGTGTTCCCCTTTACTCCAGAAACCTGTTCTCCTAAGAAAAAGCCCCACTGCTTGTCTTTCCAGTCTCCCACTCAACTCCCTTTTGCCCCCACCCCCAAATCAATTGCTTTTCCTTTATCCTAGTCCTACAAACCCTGCCGTCTGCAGATGATCAAGTAGTGGCATAAACCCTTACTCTCTTCAAGAAAACAACAATTGCGTTATCAGTGATTCAGGAGGGAATTCTTGAACCTGGCATTCATTGACATGTGTTATTTGACCAAATCAGTTTAGATCTTTAGTATCAGGTTTGAAGCTTGATGCTACCCTGGAGCATATTAAAAGCTCCAAAGTCCTATTTGCCCTGTATCCTCCACGGGCCGTGTAACCAGCCAGGGTCATCCCTTGCAGGGACTGCGCCCCTGGCTCCTGGCTGGCCTGCTCACTAGGCCTTGCACCCTCCCTTAGGTAGTCTCTGCTCAGCACCGGAAGTAAACTCCTAGCATGTGGATCAGAGCAGGGTCCCCCCAACCCCCGCCTCGGGCAGCATCATTAATGGTTTCCCACCACACCCCTGCTGCCTGACTCTTTGTCGTGGCCTCTAGAGAACCATACCCAGGCTTGTAAGAGCTAATTTTAGTCTGTATTGCTTTGGAGGATATGTGTTTTCTTTAAAAAATCTAATCATTTTTATAAATATTCATAATTATATCTCTGTTCACAGCCTTGGTTGAGTGTGTAATTTTTACCAACCAAGATTATCACCTACCTGCTTTGCTGCCTATATATAAAGACAGGCATTTCTAAGTAAAATGCTGAAGAACCTTCCATGAATTCTTTGGTTCAAATAGGATTTTTCACTAAGTATTTCAAGTTGCAATATGCAAAACTAGCTGAAAAAAAGGCATTCCATCACAATAACCAACTTGTACATGGTAGGTTCTTAGGAATTAAGTTTTGGTGTTGTGACTGATAGGAACAAAGTCCAATGTGAAACTTTCACCAATATCTGATTCACAACAAAGTGTGTAATTTTTCATTTTCAGGGAAAGTTATATATTAAAAATTTTCAAGGAAGCTTGGTTATAAAATAGATGTATTGAAATATTTCAATAATAACATCTAATAATTACATAGCACCTACTATGAGCCAGTATTGTTCTAAGCCTTTTATAGATATTAATATATTTAATCTTCATAGCAACATTCTCAGGTAGGTACAATTATTATCCCCTTTGCACAGTAAGGAAACGGAAGCACATAGAGGTAAGTTACTTATGGAAGAACACACAGCCAACCCAGGACAGAATTGGAAAATGAAGGAGGTCTGGCTTCAGAGAGTAAGTAAATCCTAAAAGAAAAATGTGTTTATTGTACATTTATGGTAAAAGCTTAACAGTCAAAGTGTTGTTATCATGATATAAAATGTCAACACAACATTATAAACAACTATACTTCAATAAAATAAATTTAATAAATAATGTAAAATGTCTTTCATGTTTAAATTTTTTTCAACAGGGGATCCATGGATTTCTCTCTTTTTAGAAAATTAAAGAAATTAAAGTGGTTTTCCTTATTTGTTTGAAGTCTTAATCTCTCCAGCTGTCATAGGATGCACCGAGGTGATAGTATTCCACTGTGGTTTATAAGAAGGGGAAATTATGCTTTGCCAAGTTGACATCTCATTCATAAAAAGCAGAGCCAAATGCAAAAACTTTGTTCAATTATTGTAAAGGTGCAGTTTCTACTTAAAAACAAAAGCAAAATTTTGTCTTCGCAAAATATAGTTTTAAATAGAATTTCAAAACTATATCTTGATTACTTACATGAAAATTAGTCAGAAACCCATGATATGTAGGGTTTTAATGATGTGGAGGGAAAAAAAAATTGCTCTAAAAATGGCGAGTACAAATACACTGAATTTTAATCAGTCTAAAAATGGCCAGGTTTCCAATTCACTCACTTGAAGATGATAAACTTTCCAAGACCTATTTTGGAGCATGGCAACACTTTTCCACGTGTTGTGAATGGTCTTATTTCCCTGCAAGATGACCACTTTGGCACTCTGTGTACTTGTGCG
>SJYA01000662.1:23123-127078 GCA_006410615.1 Neotragus moschatus
GGGGGGGGGGGGCGGGGGGGGGGGGACGGGAATCTGTTCAGATAGTAAGAGGAAAATCTGTGTGTGTTTCCGCGTTCAAGCTGCTCAGCCTTTTGCAAGTGATTTTTATTTACCATCTCTGATATGTTTTTAGCTTATTTACCATATCTGCAGTTATTTTCCTTTCTAATATCAATTTTAGCTCTTCTGTTTACTATTTAAAATTTTTTCACATATTCTATTATGTGATATGTTTCAGTCTACAGCCTTTTTTCCCCTCCACTTTTATGGCTCATTTTAAGAATAATGAAAGAAAGAATGGAAAACATGTGTTTCGGGGGTATTTCACAGAATATTGATCTAGAACCTAACTGCTTCACATTAGCCTATCCAATTTCACTATAAATCAGGTCATTTTTCCAGCAGTAGGTTATCATTTTAGAGGCAAGGGAAATGAACGTACTGTAAAGGAAGAAGGTTTAATCCTCCAAAGTTGTATGAAGTGTAATCACATTCATGGATGGGGCGGAAACGTATATATAGCACAAGAAGCAGTTTTATTTTATTTCAATCTAGTTGGAAAAGAAAATCTACTCTTAATATTTATTGTGTCAATTTGATATGATACTACGTTCTAAGTACTCAAGAAAAATAAAAGGGCTCGGGATCATCTTTGCCCTTTATCAATCTCAAAATATTACAGAGAAATATTTATATTACCCTCAGTTAAAAATATCCCCTGAGAACAGAAAGAAAAAAAAAAAAGAAACAAATTACTCGGTCTTTAACACAGACACTTGTCTTGAATACTTTTGAAGATTGATCAGTGTCTGTAGCAGAACAGAGTGCTTATCATCCTATTCTGTTTAGGGAACCTTCAGATAGGTAAATTAGCCTAATCAATTTAGCAGAAGCCCAAAGTTTCATAGACACTGCCTTGTAGAATTTATTTAATCCCCAGCCTAAGTTCTTCTCTGCCAGAAAGCCAAAGAACAGTCTGGCTTACAGACTGAAGAAGAGCTGACTGACTCTGATGATAACAGATTGGAGCTGGAAAGGTGAGATGGAACCTTTCTTTGTTGATTTAACTATTTTTTCCCAGCCCCCTTCCAGTCTGTACCACCTCTTAGCATAACAAGGACAACACTTTTAAGTCCTTCTTTGTATTTATTTAAATGCCCAGCTAAAAGATTCAGAATAAAACCCAAAGTTTTAATAACACCAGGTTTTGACAGTAAAAGTCGTCTCTCAGCATCCATTTGTCATGTGTGCCTGTTCCCAAATTTCATTCAGACTCTTAACACCTAGCTACAGTTCTGTTCCTTTAAGTTGGTCCAAGACGGGCTAGTGTGTTTGATGGATTTGCAAAAGAACGCAACACCTTTCTCTCTCACAGTCACTTGCCAATCTTCCAAAACTACCTTTTCCCCACTCCTTAGTATGTATCTTCTTACGGATAATTAGAGAAGATCTTAGCGGTCCTAATCCAACCCCTTCATCATACAGATGAAGAAATAAAGGAAATATGACACCTCCTGTATCACATAGATATTTCCCTTTATCCCCTTAGTCAGATGTTTTGGGGGAACAGGAAAACAATAGCTGTTCTAGTTTCATACCATGGTGCATTGAACAATTTTTAGATTTGGAGGTATGTATTAGAAAGAAAATAGGACATTCTCTATCAAGGAGAATTCTCCATCAGATCATAGCCGTATAAGCTGAATTTACCCTTCCTTTTGATCTCATCACTGTCCAGAATCTACAACTGCCAGATGCCACCCCACAATAAAGAAAAGAAAGGGTCGAGATCCAGACACAACCCCCGTTGTGTTCTAACTAGCAGGTAGAAATGTGGGGAGCTAGATGGCACCTTGGGGGACCCCCTGAGTTGTCCAGGCTGATGGACATGAAAATAGACTTAGGCAGCAGAGAAAACAATCTTATCTGTTCTTAAAATTATTCATTGTTTCCAAGCCGGAAAAAAAAAAATTTCTCTTGAATCTCTCGTCTTTTTTCTTTCATCTTCACAATACTTTTAAGCTGAGCTCCGAAATAGGTATTGCTGAGTTTTTAAGTGATAATCACGAATGTGTTTTGCTTTTAGGATTTTTCAGTGTGCTTGTTTAAATAACATTCAAACTTTCCCAAGGCAGTTTGCTGATGGAATTGTTTTCAGGTGCATTCAGGACCTTAAGGGACAAATAGATGGGACAGGTGAGTTTTTAGGCAGATGATGGAGGGATTGGCTGGGACAGAGTTTCAAGTACAACACCAAAGAGGGGCTTGGAGATGTCAAGGACCTCCTGCCAACTGTGCATGCACTAGGGGAATGTGGAAGGGAAATGCCGCAAAAAAATACTAAGGACTACCATGTATTGTGCTTTTGATAAATGCCTTTCTATGCACCAACACGTATTCTCTCACTTAGGCTCCACAACAATCCGGCAAGCTATCTATTTTTATTTCCATTTTACAGATAGGTAAACTGAAAAACAAGCTAAATAAATGAATAATAAGAAATAAAGATAATTATAATTATTAATAATATGATAATAATAGATTAATTTTAAAACTAACATTTTGGAGGGCTTACTATGTTCTTAAGTGAACTATCCCATTTAATACTCATAATAATCAAGGCATTATTATTATACTCTTTTTACTTCCCGGGAATAATGAGCCTTAGAGACATAAGGAAAGATGATGTAACTGGAAGCAGAGGCAAGATTTAAATGCAAACAGCCAAACTGCAGAGTCCATGGCAGAGCGGCATACCATCCTGTACTGTGAAAAGCAGAACATACTTTCTTACCCAGGTCTGTCTGCTGCTCAGTCATGATTTTTCACAGTCCCACATGGTCTTTAAAATAGGAGTTCTCAAATTTCATCTGATGACCCATGTGGATCCGTGATGAAGTTTCACTGTCTGGCAGCAAAATTAAAAAGCTCAAAGAGCATGTCAAGAGTTTGTCCTACCACTAAGTGTGTTCAATTTAAAGGATTGTGCTTTGTTCCGAGATATACTCATCCCTTTCTGGAGCAAAAAAAAAAATCCATTTTTTTAAATCTAATGATGATAAGAGTTGATGACAGGTTTTTTAAAAGATTCTTTATTTAAAAGTTATGAATTCATCAACCCTATGTCCCCTACCTCACATTGGAGACAATGGGAGAGGAACTGTACTTATTAATAAATTTTGAAATCAAGGCTTTTCTGAAAAAGAATGCTGCTAGGGATGAAGAGTGGTACAGAAAGCAAACTCTGTAAAATTTCCCAAGATTAACCCTTATGCTAGTAAGTACCACTTTATAGTTTTAAAAAAATTTTCAAGGAAACAGGTTATACTTGAAATGGTATCAGTGAATACACATATCTTTACAGTATAACCCTCTTCATATACAAAACACCTAAGCCTTGGTTGCGTGAAGCACGCAGCATCTAGGAAGTAAGTTACAGTATCTCATTTGATCCCCACTCAACACTCTGTGATGTAGTACATGCTTTAAAGGATACAGCAGAATGTACTGCTTACTAACAATTTTTGGCCTTGCTTAGCTAACTCCACATCCTTTAAAGAAGGAATCATTTCCATCTTAAAGAATTACTTACAGATTTACTATAAAGTAGGAAATGTGTCAAGAATGATGCAAGATAAACAGCAGTCTGTAACTGCTAGCTACTTTATAATTGGTTTGATCCTCATTTTATAGAAAAGAAAACTTTAACTCAGGTTAAAATGTGCGCTAAAGGAGTCCATTTAGTTTAGTAACAGAGCTGGGGCTTGAGCCTAGTTCTGTTCACAGCCTAAAGCGTCTCTTGGTTACCCCTCACCCACAATTTTATGTGAACCCCAAACCTTCTTTCTGCTATCCCACACCACAATTCCACCAATGGCAAAACCCTGAGAAATCCCACTGATTTAAATGTGCCTCCATTATTCTGTAGATGTATGTTTTAGACTATCGTCCATATGGGCACAGTACCTAAGTTTATCAGTAGGAAAATCAGATGAAATGAGAATGATTGATTGCATATATCCATCCAATAAAAACATTGAAACAAAGACAAGTGGGAAAGGAAATTGTAAAGATTACCAGATGATAATAAAAAGTAAGATCTCTCAGGACATGAAGGAGGGAGTCACTGAAGGTCATCAGTTTCATGGGAAGATAAAATTTGAAAGTGGATCCGTGACTTTTATGGCTATAAAAAAAAGACCTCATTGTGTGACTAGTCCAGAACTAGCAGATCCGTTTTTCTAAATTACAAACACTGATCATCAGTGTGTTGTTTATTTCTATTTAAGTTACCTGAAGAGCAACTTCATCTCCCTAGAAGACAGCGTGGTGATTGCCAATGGAAGATTAGAAAAAGTAGGCATTTCAATGATTGCTCACAAAGAAGCTTTGTTTCCATCATAATGCTAAAGAATAAGAAGTTTCTGTCTTTTTAAGAAAAAGGAGAAGTATGACTTGTTTCAGTCCTCAGGGCACGTGAATGAGGAAGGAAAACCAATTCCTTTTCTTTCAGAGGGGTTTTCTCTTAATATAGCAGGCTCTAGTTTAGAGTTCCATCTCTTGTTTTGAGCTCATTAGTGATCTGGATCTTAGATAGCTGCTTCTAATATATTCAGGGACAAGTTTATAGGAATACGCCATGTGTCGTGAGAATAAATACCTTGAACTTAAAGAATTTTAACAAGTATTGTTTCATATCTTCCTGTGATGTGGGGTATAGTTGTGCAGCAGAGAGCTTGTCACATGGTCTGTCAGCCACCAGACAGGGAGGATGACAAGGCTGGACCTCCCAAGGAAAGTTGTTCAAGAGACAGGGACACCAGTGAGAGAAGGAGACAGAGAAGGATAACAGTTAGGAATCTCAATGATCAAATGCACTGATTATGAAAAGGGCTTGAAAATATTTGTATTCAAAGGCCAACATATTTTTTAAAGATTAACTTTGCTCCATGGACAGTAAAGAGTACAAATATTCAAAGTGTTTTTTTCAAGTACCAGGTCTTTTTGCCAGAAACTTTTCACGAGATGAGAAGTGGTGGAGGTTAGTCACAGCATTTACCTTTGGGCCTTATAGATTTATATTAGGTAATAAAAATGCTTTAGACTAAATAATCGAGCTGACCACTAAAGGTGAAAGTCCCAGGAGGTAGCTATTTTTCTTCCTGAAACAAATGGCAGAATAATGTACTTTTAAATAGTACAAATAATTAAACTGTTGTCATACCTTGGTATACAAAGAAATAAAGATCCTACCAATACGACAGCTTTGGAAACTATGACTACTGGCATGATAATTATATGAAAGACGGAAATTGCTTTCTTCCTTTCTAAAAACTGGATACAGGGCAGTAGTTATAAGGGTGTTTTTATTTTTGTTTTATGTATTCTATATTTGTTTGTTTTAACAATAAAAAAGTTTTAAGAAAAAGTAAAAATATGGATGTAAAAGAGACTTAGATTTAAATTTGTTTATTTAAACCACATGTATTAAGTGCTCACTCTGGACTAAGCATTGTTTTTGACAATTGAAATACAGTAATAAAAGAGACAAGGCCATGCTTCCCAGGAAGTATTCTAATGCAGAAGATGGGTGGTAAACAAGGAAATATAACCCAAAAGATTAAAAGGAGTCAGGATCTTGCCTTATCAAAGGTCAAAACATGTCATGAAGTGGAAATAGCTAACATACCATGATATAGACACAGAAAAGCATAAACAGATGAATGGAACTAGATAAAGAGGCCAGAAACACCTCGAAATTTAACACATGATAACATTGGCATTTCAAATCAGTGGTGAAATGATGAGAAATTCAAAATGCATGTCTGCATTGCACCATACTCATAAAGACTGATGTATCGCAGGTCTACGTGTAAAAATTAAAACTATAATTGTACTAGAAGGAATAAAATGTATTTGTTACTACTTAGGTGTTATAATTCTGAACTTAATACAAAACATCCAAAAGGTTAGGAAATAAAAAGTCCAATTTAAAAAAAAAAAAGATTATAAATCATGGAAGATGAACCACATGGCCAAAGTTATTATAATAAGGCATTTAGCCACACTAACAATCAAGGAGAAACAGGTGATTTTAGTATTACTTGTCAAAATTACAAATGCTCACCTGCTGTGGCCTAGCGTTTCTGTTTATCATCTACCCTAGAGAAGTGAGGGTCTTTCTGTATACATCCTTCAATACCTCTGTAATGTTCCTGGCAGTGTTGTTTGTAATTCTTCAAAGATGGATACTCCCTAAACACCAGTCAATAGGGGAATTGGTAAACGTATATGGCATACGTGTATCGTGCAGTACAACACAGTCATTTGGAAAGAATAAGTCTATATGTGCCTGCCTGCATGCTGAGTTGCTTCCGTTGTGTCTGACTCTCTGTGACCCCATGGACTGTAGCCCGCCAGGCTTGTCTGTCCATGGGATTCTCAGGCAAGAATACTGGAGTGGTTGCCATAGCCTCCTCCAGGAAAGTGAAAGTCGCTCAGGTCAGTTCAGTTCAGTGGCTCAGTCGTGTCCGACTCTTTGCGACCCCATGAATCGCAGCACGCCAGGCCTCCCTGTCCATCACCAACTCCCGGAGTTCACTCAGACTCACACCCACTGAGTCAGTGATGCCATCCAGCCATCTCATCCTCGGCCATCCCCTTCTCCTCCTGCCCCCAATCCCTCCCAGCATCAGAGTCTTTTCCAATGAGTCAGCTCTTCGCGTGAGGTGGCCAAAGTACTGAAGCTTCAGCTTTAGCATCATTCCTTTCAAAGAAATCCCAGGGCTGATCTCCCTCAGAATGGACTGGTTGGGTCTCCTTGCAGTTGCTCAGTCGTGTCCAACTCTTTGCGACCCCGTGGACTATATAGTCCATGGAATTCTCTAGGCCGGAATGCTGGAGTGGGAAGCCTTTCCCTTCTCCAGGGGCACTTCCCAGCCCAGCGGTCTAAGCTGCCTCTCTTTGTCTCCCGCCTTGGTAGGCGGATTCTTTACCACTAGCACCACCGGAAAGCCCTAGATCTATATGTACTGCCATGGGAAAATGTTTGTATACTAAGATAAGAAAGTTTCAGGGGAATATATTTTGATAGGCAGATTTTCTGGTAGAATTGTGTGTTCTACACATATCTATATGCACATAAAAATATCTAGAATGGTAAACCTCACATCATTCATGGTTTCCACTTCTGAATAGTAATATTGGAGAAATGGGATGAGTATGAAGGATAACTTTAACTTATATAATATAAGATAAAGTAGAAAAATGTTTCCTTCAATTTTGTTAAAGGCAATAAGAGAAAAAGCAGTGGCGAGTTTTTAAAACAAATTGTAATTAAAAATTAGAGAACGTATTGAAGATGTCCCATGTCAAACAGCATATACCATATTCTTCTTGAATACGATCTTTGAAGGAAAATGCCCATGTTCGTTTTTTGAACTGTTTGCAGGATATAGTATTTAAGTTAAGCCATGCATGGTGAAATATCTGTTCCAAGTGCTTGACCACCCAATTTACTGAATTCAGTATTACAGATTAATTTTATCCATTTTTTTATATTGGAAAATATTGATTTTTAATTGAACAACACTGAGCACATTTTCTTTTCCTGAGTATTGCTTTGTCCACTAATGTTGAGTGCCTCCACACAAAAGTTTAAGTTCATCATGAACTAGCCCCCCCCACACCTTTTTTTTTGGTTGGTTTAGATTCTCTTATATACTTACTAGATGTTAACGAAATACGTATTAGGACCAGTTGCAGTTGTAGTGGTACATTTACCCTGAATTTTTACTACAAGCAAATATGTATTTTATCAGCATCTTGACTTTATTATGTGTCCTCTTCATATAGTTCTGAAAAACTACAAGCTTATTTTTCAAGGTTTTAATCATGTGCGCCTCTTCTCCACTGAGATTCTAATGAGTCCATGTATAATGCTAGAACTAGAGAACAATCATAAAATATGTTGGTATAGTTATTGAAGAAAGTATATTTTAAAAACGACAGTAACTAAACTATTTGCTATCGGCAACAATTAATTTTCTTTCAGTGTATTTTGTAATTATGAAAGTCCAAATGCTCTTCCATATAGTCTATAAACAGAAGATAAATTAGGAAGCCCCTCGATAAAACATCAATTTATAGAATATCTAATGAGCAGTTTTAAGTAGTTTCACTTAGAGTCTTGTTGTAGTTCAGTTATAAACATTCTTGTTTTTCTGTCAGTAAAGAGAATTTGCTAGTTCTCTTGGGGGGAAGACTATTTTACTCAATATTTTCCTATGCTTTCTTTAAAGTTAATTTATTTATTTTAATTGGAGGCTAATTACTTTACAGTATTGTAGTGGTTTTGCCATGCATTCACATGAATCAGCCACGGGTGTACATGTGTTGCCCATCCTGAGCCCGCCTCCCGCCGCTCTCCTCACCCCATCCCTTAGGTTTGTCCCAGAGCACCAGCTTTGAGCTCCCTGTCTCATGCATCGAACCTGGACTGGCGATCTACTTCACATATGATAATATGCATGTTTCAATGCTATTCTCTCACATCATCCCACCTTTGCCTTCCCCCACAGAGTCCAAAAGTCTGTTCTTTACATCTGTGTCTCTTTTGCTCTCTCACATATAGGGTCATCATTACCATCTTCCTAAATTCCATATATATATGTTAATATACTGTAGTGGCGTTTTTCTTTCTGGCTTACCTCACTCTGTGTAATAGGCTCCAGTTTCAGCCACCTCATTAGAACTGACTCAAATGCATTCTTTTTAATAGCTGAGTAATATTCCATTGTGTATAAGTACCACAGCTTTCTTATCCATTCATCTGCTGATGGACATCTTGGTTGCTTCCATGTCCTGGCTATTGTTTTCATAGTTGGTGAGAAGGACCTCAGTGGATAGGGGATATTTTAATTAGATTTTAAATTAAGCAGAAATATTCTTTCATAAATGTGATAAATCTTCTCTGTCCACCAATCAAAAGATATGATTTCAGATTAGATTTCGCTTGGTGTTTCTCTTTTAATAAGACTACAATGAGCTCCGTGCTGTGCCTGACCTCTCCCACTTTGATTTAGTCATTAGCCTGCATCAAGAAGCTGTTTAGCAAGTATTGAATTCAGTGTCTCCCCTTTGATAAATATCCCTTCAAAACGGCTTGAAAGGAGACATTCTAAATGCTTGCATTTAATCTGCTCTGTAAGTGACTTTTTTGCTGTTGAAACCACTATCGGATTTATTTGGGGCTACTAGCCAAAGTCCCATCCCAGCTGCAGACCTGTCATTCCTTTCTCACAACCAGTTGAGACTAATGACTAAGTCTTCCTCCGGCCCAGTCATAGTCCCCGCGGGCCCTGAGTTAACTATGCCTGCTCTGCTTTGGAGTATGGAGGGCAATGAGGCATTGCTGGAGCCTGATCACAACAAAATTTCCCCTGACCATCAAGTTCCTGACCGTCTATTCATCTAGAAGTTTCTCCAGCCCCATGCAGAGTGCTGACCTACTACTGCTGCCACCTACCTAGTAGTTCTGTTTGACGTTCTCCATCATCTGGCTGGGACCTGACTGCCTGGAAGTTCCCACTGGCCCTGGGACCATAGGGAGATGGGATCTGGCAGTTCTGAGACAGCCACAAGGCTCTCAGTGTAGTAGTTGAGCACAGAGACTCTCGAGTCAGAGATTCCGAGACCATCCCCCCAGCCTGGCTAGTTACTGGCACCGTAGCTTGGGGCAAACATTTTAACCTTCCATTGTCTCAGTTTTCTCATCAATTCAAAAAGGATATTAGTCCCTAATAGTCTCATCAAAGTGATTGTGTTAATAAAGATTGAATGAATAAGGCTGTTGGCACAGGGCCTAGTATATAATAAGTGCTCAAATATTATTGACATTATATACTTTATAAAGTGATACATCTTTATAATATGTATGGCCTGGCAGTTGGAGTCTTCATTATCTCTGCCTTCAGAATTCGGCATTTGTCTTATTTCTGCACCTGAGACTTCCCTTTGAAACATAGTGCTTGAGAAACAGACTAGAAATAGCCTGCTGCTACTTGCTTATAAACTTTCTGCCCTTCCTGACAGACTATTGCTGGACTTTGTATCCTTATATTAATAGTTTTCCTGTGTCCTTCATTTTACCTAAGGGTTAGCTTTCATGTTCCAAGAAAAGGCTGATAATGAATATCAATCCCTTTTCAGAAATAAATGATGACAGGGTCATCTTTAATAATTTAGATCACTTGTGCTGTCTAACTTCTATCTCCTTTAATCTCTTTGCATGTAGATTTCCTTTCTTTGAGGAAATCTTGCATTTCTAGAATGGTTCTTAATCTATAAGGAATAGAAACAGATATCTTTTTAGCAAGTGTTGAAAACCTTTCTTGGCAATCTCTAAAAAATGAAATAGCATGAAAAATAAATACATATGCTGCCAAACAGATGACTTCTAATAGACATAATACCGCTAATGAAGTAGACCTCTAAGAAGCACATTTTTATACACCAGTTTTCATGCTGGCTTATTAAAAATACACATCTCTTCATAGGAAAAAATAAACAGATAAAACCAAAATCTTGTGGCAATTTACAGAGGCCACAATGAAAACATCACACCGAAGCAAAAAGTGGGGTGGAAGTGTCAGTCTGAAGTCTAGCTCTTGATTCTGACAGGTTTCACAGTTCAAGTTTAAATTTAAAAGTCTTCAACAAATTAACAAAAAGCAGAAATGACAGTAAGTTTCTTCTCACTTATGTACTCTAGAATCTTGTGTTGAGAAGGATGCTGAGGTCACAGCTAGGCACAGTGGTACTGGCATTGAGTGCCATGCTAGAAGATAAATACCTGCAATGGTTACAGGAGTGGGAAGTGATGGGATTTGCAGCACATAGTCACCACCCCTGCTTGTTTGGGGCTTACACATACATTCCCTTTATGCAGTCAAAGTCGGGTGTGCATTTAATAGAACAGTGCATAGACTCTGGGAGCATGCAAGGAGTGTGCAAGGAGTATTTGAACCCATTTTCAAAGAACATGTACTCACTCACTGAATCACTGTAATACCACCAAAAGGTATATACTGCCATTAACCACATTTTACAAATGGGAAGTTTGAGGCACAGAAAAATATCATTAACTGCCCAAGATGATACAGCTAACAATGAGCAAAGCCCATTGGCAGAGCTGTCAGGAAGTCTGATTCCACACTCCTGTGTCCATACCACTGTACTAATATGCCTCCAAGGCCTTTTTGTGCAAAACAAAACAAAAAAGAAAGAGAGAGTAAATCTTTCTACAGTATGAATTTTGTAAACCCAGAATTATAGAATCCTAGTGTGGGAAGGGATCTTGCTGGCTATCTGGACCAAACTTCCACCTGTAAAATGATTGAGTCCCTAGTACCCTGTCCCATCTCAGTATCTCCAGGTTCTCACCTGATTAAACAACTACCCAAAGTCTTTGATATGTTGAGCCAAAATATACTTCTCTATGTGTGTGTGTGTGTTAGTCACTCAGTCATGTCCAACTCTTTGTGACCCCATGGACTGTAGCCTGCCAGGCTCCTCTGTCCATCAAATTCTCTAGGCAAGAATACTGCAGTGGGTTGCCATTTCCTCTTCCAGGGGATCTTCCCAACCCAGGGATCGAACCCAGGTCTTCCGCAGATTCTTTACCAGCTGAGCCACCAGGGAAGTACTTCTCTTTGAGTTACATCTTTGATCCTATTTGCATCCTTTATGGAGCAAACAAACCAGTCTCTACCCTCTACCACAAGATGGCAGTCAGCATTTTGTCAGTGAAGTCTCTCCACCATGGCTGAAATCTGGTACGCAAGGAAGCAGCAGATTTTAAAAACAATCCATAGTTGAGTGAAAGACCATTTTATTTTAAAACTGTCTCCCTCTAAATCAACACTATACGTATGAAAGAAGAAGGTGGTCAAGGGTTCATATTTCCATTTGCTAGTTTAAAAAGATGTATACTTTTGATGTAGACTTTTATATCATAGAAACAGATTCTCTGTTTATCCCACCCAATGAAGAAGAACTTCTTTTTTCCCCAAGGATTGTCAGACATATTCTGCTGAAGAAGGTTCACCCTTTGCAACTGGACAAAAGTAATCCCTTCTTTATGGAGCAAGTCTACTAAGAGCAGAGGGAAGGTCTACATGAGTATTTCCTCTTATGATGTCTCTCAACTGCTTTTTACTTAAGATTCATAAATTCTCTTTGATTCAATAATCTATTAATGGGCTGTGCTTCATCTACAAAGACAGTGCTAATTATCAAAGATTAACTTTGAAATAAGTCTAGTTATGTCCTCCAGAGAGGATGGAAATAGGCCAAAGAAAGAGAATTACAGAGATGTGGTTTCATATAAAAGTTCAATATCAATCCTAATTCACCCCTACTTCAGGCCATGGAAGTGACTTTCTAAAGATGGGGCTGAATAAAATGTAGACAATCAGTTGATTCACAAAGTTCAAGCTTTGACTTGGCTTAGTTACACTCATGTGCGTAAGTACATCAATATGCATACCAATGGAACTGAATCTTCATTTTAAAATTACTTAAATGTAAGTAGATAGTAAAGAATCTGCCTGCCTGCGATGCAGGAGACCTGGGTTTTAGAGGATCATATTCACTGAGTACTTATTAGACTTTGAGAAATTGAGCTGGGTATTTTATTTTAATATTTCTTTAATCTTCATAGCCACCTTCTAAGTTAGAGCATACATTTACCTTGTACAGATGAGGAACTGAAAACTCTGAGAGGCTAATTAACAGTGGCCGAGATCTCTGCTAAAGCTGAAACTGCAATACTTTGGCCACCTCATGCGAAGAGTTGACTCATTGGAAAAGACTGATGCTGGGAGGGATTGGGGGCAGGAGGAGAAGGGGACAACAGAGGATGAGATGGCTGGATGGCATCACCAACTCAATGGACATAAGTTTGAGTAGACTCCATGAGTTGGTGATGGACAGGGAGGCCTGGCGTGCTGCGATTCATGGGGTCACAAAGCGTTGGACACAACTGAGTGACTGAACTGAACTGAACTGAAGATCTCTCAAAAAAATGACAAAACTAGGTTTTGATACAGCCTTTTCTCTGCATTAAACTCTTCCCATCACTTAACCTCCTGGATCTGTTTACTTCTTTGTAGAAGTGGGGGTCTACACGCTCTCTATTTTGAATCTTGACATTCTTTGACTCTAGTATAAATATTTAAATGTAATGTCCAGTTCTATTATTACTATTCAGTTCACTGCTGGCCAGCTCTTTATGTTTTGGCCACACCATGCAGCATGCAGGATCCTGGTTCCCCGACCAAGGATTGAACCCATGCCTCCCACAATGGAAGTGAGGAGTCTTAACAACTGGACCACCAGGAAAGTCCTTTTTCTTAATTTCAATTATTTTATTGAACATTTATTTCAGTTGGATTTAGCAAATTATAGAGTTTGTAACTGGGCTGGCTTAACATATCATCATGATTTAATCTTATATTTGTTCTATCTGTAAAGTTAAATATTACAGGATTTAACCCCTGCAGCTCTAAGGTACAGGTTCCCTTTGTTGACAAGAGCGGTTCTGGCTTGTTCTGTCCCCTCCATCCAGGAGATGTACCTCTGCAAGGGTGGTCCTCATATTTGCTTTCCCAAAGGGTGGGGAGATAAAAGGACCTACGACCTTTTCCATACTCATCTTCGTTTTTGTTGTCGCTGGCCTGATGCCTAAAAGTAGCACTGTTATTGTCTATGTGGGAATGGACTTGAACGTAGCTGGCACTAAAAAATCCTATTGAAGGAAGTTGTTGTGTTGTTATTGCTGGAATTGAAGGACTGATTCTGAGCATATGGATCATGTTAGCAAAAAGCCTTCATAATAAGTGGGGAAATAGTTTATTGACAAACATGGTAGAAAGGTTTGCCTGCTTATATCCCAGAGCTTTGGGTTTCCCAAGTGGCTCAGTGGTGAAGAATCCGCCTGCCTCATGCAGGAGTTGCAGGTTCGATCCCAGGGTTGGGAAGACCCCTGGCAGAAGAAAAACCCACTCCAGTATTTTTGCCTGGGAAATCACATGAACGAAGGGGCCTGGTGGGCTATTCTGGGGTGGCAAAGTGTCAGATACAACTGAGTACGCACACAAGCACATTCCAGAGCTTCCTTTCTACCAAAGGATGTTAGAAGCCTTGCTGTTGATACACTCTTTCAGGTTCCTGAGTGTGTTTCTTGGAAGCTAACAAGTCATCCAGCAGGTGGCAGAGTGTTAACACTCTGTTAATGGCTTCTCATGTTAGGAACTTTCTTAAATTCAGTTAAAAAAACAATTTCAGGAAGGACTTGCCTTATATGCATAGTGTTGGAATATATTTACTTCATTTCAAGCATATTTCAAACATATTTATTTCATTTTTGGAAATAATTTCAAAATTAAATATTTTTTGAGCTTTTATATCTTGTTTGGAGTTCTTTCATTAACTTTATACTCAGTCACGCCTCCTTCCTCCAGATGTTTATATTATATGCTTCCAATTGCTTTTTCCTAGAAATAAGTAGAAGATGTAGATTTAAAGTGGATTTTTTTTAATATTTCAAGCAGTTATTTTGCCATCTTTAATCCACTCATTTACTGTATTTGCTTAATACTCTTACGACTGCCCCAGTCTACACATCTCATTTTCTTGTGTGTGTATGTATGTTAGTACAAATGAAAATTCTTGGTTATAATAAATGTAAATTCTAAAGATATACTTAAAATCTGCCAAGCTTAATCAAATTGACAAATTTCTCCACCAACTTGTCTTTAAAGGGGAAATGAAAAGATACACTATGTACAGTGTGTAGTATATGCTGTTTAATCAAGTCATTATTTTGAGAAACAAAGCTGATCAAGTGTTCTTACTGGGAAAAATAATAAAGATTCCACCTCACATTTTGACAAATTGCTGTATTTAGCTAACGTGCAACAAATGATGAACTCCATCATTGTGTTCTGAAGCAAATCGTCGCGTTTAATTATGTTGCCAGTCTGATCCCTCCAGAAGATAAGATTTTTAGTGATTAAAACTGAATTGCCTATTTGCACTGTTTAAAGCACTGCTCCTTCAGCAGCATATGGTGGTTTGGGATGGATTAGTTCATGGATAGCTCTTCTTAAATGTACTTGTCGTTGTAATAATATTTAAACACTACTTATGGTCTAATGGCAACCCACTCCAGTGTTCTTGCCTGGAGAATCCCAGAGACGGCAGAGCCTGGTGGGCTGCCGTCTTTGGGGTCACACAGAGTCGGACACGACTGAAGCTACTTAGCAGCAGCAGTAGCAGCATGGTCTTGACATCTCAGTTACAAAAGTTACAGAACAGTATTAGCTTTGCATTTCCCATTAACTCTACTTAATAAGGTCTTTGGCAGGCTTTCAATCTGCAGAGGGTTTATCTAGTCAGATGATCTGAATATATTCTACGATCAACCTTTTAATTTTTTTATATCAATCTTCTCATCCTGATGCCCAAACCACAGATCTTAACATAACATTTCATAAACTTCCACAGCCAAGTTTCTCAGTCTCCAGAATAATTGTCTTTATATGATCATATATCAGTTTCCTAAGTTAGGTATTTTAAATGGCCCACAAGTTGAGAATGCTCAAGAAGCAAACTAGAAAATTTCACAGCTGAGATCTCATTCTTTCTTTTATACCAGATTTCCCCCTTTCTCTCTTCACCTTCCCTAGCTGAAAGGGGTATCAAATTGAGAATTATGAGAATCACCTGAAAAATGTTAGTGCTCTTAAATATAAAATACAAGAGGTCTGAGAGTACTTAATCATCACTTAGTGTTTAACACTGATGTAAATCTCCAGGCAAATCGTAACACTCATGTGCAGTGTGGTCTTGCCTTATTGTACTCTGGAGACACATAAAGCAGAGATCACTTTAAAGACAGAACATTAAGAGTAACTTTTTGGCTGGACCATATTATTTTAACTGTTTTAGACAAATGAAATTGGTTACAGCTAATTGCATATTTCTCATAATGAATCATTGGCAAATCCAATAATGCTAACCAGAAGCAAGTCCTGTGTTCCCTGGATGTAAGTGGAAGACTCCGAAGTGGTCAGCATTTAGAACACCTGCCATTACCTAAAGCGAACTTCCTACCTCAGACTCTACTAAATCTACTGCTTCTTGTTATTACATATCAAGCAAAAGGGCTGATCTGGAGAAGGCAATCGCACCCCACTCCAGTACTCTTGCCTGGAAGCTCCCATGGATGGAGGAACCTGGTAGGCTGCAGTCCATGGGGTCGCTGAGAGTTGGAAATGAGTCAGTGACTTCACTTTCACTTTTCACTCTCATGCATTGGAGAAGGAAATGGCAACCCACGCCAGTGTTCTTGCCTGGAGAATCCTAGAGACGTGGGAGCCTGGTGGGCTGCCGTCTATGGGGTCGCACAGAGTTGGACACGACTGAAGCGACTTAGCAGCAGTAGCAGTAGCAAAAGGGCTGATCACAATGTAAATTAATATATAAACAAGCTCTTGATTTAAGGTTGCACCATCACATGAGGTTGAAAGCTAGACATATTATTTTTTTTCTTTTTAGTTACAGTTTTTTGAGTCAGAAAGGTCTTGCTGAACCCCTGGCCTCCAAGTGGAGTCATTTTTCATGTGAATTCTTCTTGCTGCTCTTCTGAGGTTGCCATGGCAATGAAGGAGCGGCCCTGGCTATGGCCACAGCCAAGTTCTACCAGAGCCACTCCACTCTCTCTTCGCCACCTAAGATTGCTCTGAATAAAGAGCTCAGCAGCTAAAACACTAAGTGGATTTCATCCAGCTCCTTCATTGTAAACATGATAAAACAGGCACAAAAAGACTAGATGGCCAGCCAGACATCTTTCCTTGAATAATCAGAGAAATTTAATTGGAAATTCTACATCATTTATTTTTTTGTTATATGCTTTTAACTCATATTTCAATTCAACTTCCTGAAAATAAGGAAATAATTTACACTCAGTGTAACACCCTTTTTACTTGAAAATAATTTTTACTTGAAAATTTTGATAATCATCCCATTACAATTCTTTGAAGGAAAAAAAAAATACAAATGTAAATCTTAGTAAAAATCCCAGGGGATAATAATTTAAATATACACAAAAATAATTTCTTCTAGACTGAATTAGTATTACAGTGTCGTCAATCAACAATTTCACAATACAATATATCATGAATTTTAAAAATTACTAAATATCTAAAGTAAAGCTTTATTGAAAATGCTTCCCTTAATGAGACGTGAAGTGTTTTGTTTGTGGGGTTTTATTTTTCTATTTTCCTTGTTCTCATTAGTTTATAATATCTATAGGCAAAGATTATATACTGATAGAAGTATACAGAGTTCAGCATTCTATCTAATTCTATTCCTATTTTGGGTCTTTTTGATTGATCTAAGTGCTGAGAAAAATTTTTAACATTAAAAAGAAGATGAAATAGAAGGAGTTTTACTATAATCCAGTACCTCAGTTCTTTGAACTCATCCCTAGTTAGAGGTCAAAATCACATGAGGACGGACCATGAAATTAAGAATTATGTCTAATCACTTTCCATCTTAACAGCTTATTGAGATCCTCCTACAGCTTTATGGAAAGAAAAGAATTTTACTCCACCTGACTTGCAAAAAGATTTGTTAGCCAATCATCATAGTCATTGAGTTCACTTAGTACTCTCCATTGATTTCTTCTTACACCTAAAATGTCTCCATTTAGGAACTAGAGATCAAACTTCAGTGTCTATCTCTTACACTATGTATAACATAAATTTCAAAGGAAATTGTGCTCTATACATGAACACATAATATCCTCATGTTGCACTAACTGGGAGTTCTAGCTACCAACTAGAATCTTAAAACTCTGGCTTTTAATCCAAGTCCACCTGCTAATGCCTGAAGGGTAGGGTTCCCACAAGCCTCTTGTCCATCCTTGAGAGGTCTATACCTTGAGATCAAGGGGCTTTTCCCTGGCTTCCTGGAAGTTGCTAGGGTCAATGGGAGAATTCCCATTTCTGGGAATGTTCTGCCCTTTCTTCTCTGCTCTTTCGTATTCAATTTTTAACACTCTGTGAGAGAAGAGAGACAAGCATGAGGGCACAGAAAGCAGCTTATCCCAGTGAAGGAAACTCAAGTCTGAATCTAGTTTCTGCTCTGTTCTAAGAATGCCCTGTAAGTTAGAAGCCACCTAGCCATAGGACACATCTTGCAGACCCCCATGGCAAGCTCTGAAGCCACATTGCCTGAGTTTGACTTCCAGATTCTGCCATTTACAAACTGGCTGGTTTCAGATAAATTACTGAACCTTTCTGTAAAGTCATCTGCAAAATGAGACTCATAATAATAGTATCTTTCTCATAGTTCTTACTAAGATAAAAAGTAATAGGTCACAGTAATATGACCATATGACTTATTATTCAAGTACACTTTTGTGAGTGAACAAAGAGGTTGTTAATAATTACATCAGGACCACAGGAATAAGCCAGGACTTTCCTTGGAAATCCAGAATTATGGAGTTGCCTTGTCTTAAAACACCTACCATGATGCCTGGGACCTTGTTAGAGTGAGCTGCTGCTGCTGCTTATAAGTCGCTTCAGTCGTGTCCGATTCTGTGCGACCCCATAGACGGCAGCCCACCAGGCTCCCCCGTCCCTGGGATTCTCCAGGCAAGAACACTGGAGTGGGTTGCCATTGCCTTCTCCAGTGCATGAAAGTGAAAAGTGAAAGTGAAGTCGCTCAGTTGTGTGTGACTCTTAATATCCAATTATGTTGTCTGAGGGATTATGGTAAAAAATTTTCTGAGAGTATGGTATTCCACATTAGTATATTCAGAGTTTGTTAATTTGTAGCAGTTTTTTTTAAAAAAAAAAAAAAAGAAAAAGAAAAATATACTCAAATGTATATGTTTAAGAGGATCCCTTACCACTGTTTTGTAGTTTCCCATGTGAAGCTAGTGGTAAAGAATCCACCAGCCAGTGCAAGAAACACGGGTTCGATTCCTGAGCTGGAAAGATCCCCTGGAGAAGGAAATGATTACCCACTCCAGCATTCTTGCCTGGGAAATCCCATGGACAGAGGAACCTGATGGCCTGCAGTCCATGGGGTCACAAAGAGTCAGACATGACTGAGCATCTGAGCATACTACATATTGCCAATGTTTCACTCATTTAACCCCTACCCACACTTTGTGCAAGGGGAAGGCAAGCCTGGAGGGTAGCAAGGAGGCTCTTTGTGTTCTTTCCAGTCCCCTCACTTGTCTGATGATGAAAGGGGTGATGTGAGGTCAGTCTCACAGTAGCGGCAGGACTCAAGTTTAACTTCAGGAAGTCGATAGTTATTTTTGTTTAGATTTAAAAAAATTTAAAACGCTGCGTCAAAAATCCAGCAAAAATAATTGGTAATAGAAGCAAAGACATTCCAGACTCAGAAGTCCCATGAAGTCATCTCTATACCTCTTGCCAGCATAGGGTCTTTTTAAAACATGTTCTCAGGGTCCTGGCCAGCCGAGCATCAGCTGCCCCAAAGATGGAGCTTCCATCATTTCTCTGGCAGAATATCACTGAAGTGCAGAAGATAAGGTCTTCTGATTTGGATTTCTCACTTTAATATAATCCCAATCCTAAGAGATACCACATTTCTGTTAAACTCACTTTTTAACCAAAATCTGCTTCGTTTGAATCTGTGCGCCTAGAAGCAGAATTGACACAGCATAGTTCAAATTCTTTGCATGTTTACCAGCAAAAACGCCTGCTCTTCGAGGTTAACTTTAACAAAACTGGCACTCTACACTTAGCAAAAGGACAGCATTTTTTAATCTATATGAGTGAAAAACAACAGGATCTGAGAAAGTCATATTTTATCGAAAAGTCTAATAGCTTCCTTTCTTCCTGATAACATCAACGGGAATAGCAGTTGTATAGGGCCTCCCAGTTCACAAAGTAAGCCAAAATACATTACCTCATGGGTATTTTATTCTTTCGTTTCCACCAATTTAACATGCGTCAGGTCCAACCTCTTGCACGACGCAGCCTAAGGAGAAAGCCCAGGCGGTAGACCATGCAGTGTGTTTTCGGCCCCGCTGTGGCAGTCAGGGAAAAGCAGGGCCAGCTCACAGCTCACGAAAAGATGAGTTCATGTCCAGCCTGGGAAAGCGGCACGGCGGCCTTTCCTGCTGCTCGGCATGAAATGAACCATGAGCAGCGTGAAATCACTGACCACAGGTGTAGAGATCTGTAGTGACATAAATATCCTTGCTGTTTAGCAGTTGGAGGAAGGCTGTGGGAAGACTTGCCACGAGCTCCTCCCGGCCAAGTCTGCCTTTATAAAGAAGTGGTCATTTCAGCTGCATTGTTGCCAGGGCACTTTATGAGTCTCATCCCAACTTCCAGTTAAAAGACTCGTGAAGAAGAATTAGAGACAGATATAGGTGACTACTTCTCTCTGGTCATTCTAAAGAAAAAAGCAAAAGCAAAAAAAAAAAAAAAAATCCATAAAGTACAAAACTGGTGTGTTTGACCACAAACACTTAAACTCTTCTGTGTGTTAAAAATAAAATCTCAATAAATAAGATTTACAAAGACAAAAAAAAAAGGCAAAATTGGAAGCTCTATGACAGGGAGGTTATTAAAAATACAACTATGTAAAGTGTTTTAAAATTATTAATTTAACATATGAAAATATGCAAAGAAAATAGCAACTCATCAAAAGGATGAAGGGAAGTCTCAGCAAAATATATGCAGATGTTCAAATTCACTAATAATATGTGATTTAATGTAATAAATATACTGTATTTGCCTGTAAAGCTGGAAAGCTTTTATTAAAACTATAATATCCAGCCTTATTTAGGATTTTAAAAAGGGAGACATCTGATTTCAATGTTAATGCTTCTCCCATTTTATCTGATATCAAACCAGAATTTGTCTGTTTTATTTATTCATATCCACATTATTGTGTTTGGTTCTTATCAATGTAAGCAGTTGGATTTTTTAACTGAAGTAAAAATTATTGTTTTTTAATGGGAAAATATATTCCAACTATGTTTATTGTCACAAATGCCTTGTAACAAGACTATAGGGATTTATTTAGAATTTAAAAGATCCCATTTATGGTGGATGGGCACAGACCAAACCCTTTCAGAAGGATGGTTAGTTCTAGTCACACAGTAAACTCCATATTTGTAAACAGAGAAACCGAATGAAATGGAATTTGACTTGCACTTTGCCAAATTTCTTTCATATGTTAGCATACAGGTCACAAGCTTGAGATGCCCTCTAGCCCAGATCACCTGACGTATACTAAGAGAACATAAAACAAAACACGCCCGCAGCTGATTTCTTAATTATAAAAGTATTTGATGTATTGTTCTGAAGTCAATATTTAATGCCAATGCAACAATGAATGTATCTTCCCCCAGTTCCCATCAGTTAATTTAAATTTGGTGGGTTTTTTTTTTTTATCTTAAAAAGAATTCAGTGCTCAGTTTCATGTTTCATTTACAAAGCAATAATTTGATTTTGCTAGTTGGGAGTTTATAATCCAATTTGTAGCTATTGTTCAGCCCAGGGGAGTGAATTTGCATGGCTATCACAGCTTACAAATTGTAAAAGCAAAACATATGAAGTTTTGCAGTCTTCATAAGACTACAGTGAGTTTTAATGCCAATCACTTGTCATTTTTTCTTAAGGAAATTGATTTTTTACTGCTGATATTGAACTAATTTTCTACTGAAGCCTTCTTGATTGATTATAAATGGGGAAAGAGAGAGGTTGAATTAAGTTGTTCAGCCCAGTGGAGTGAATTTGCATGGCGATCACAGGTTACAAATTATAAACTCAACACACATCTGAAGTTTTGCAGTCTTTATAAGGCTATAGCAAGCTTTAATGCCAAGTGGCTTGTCACTTTTCTTAATGAAATTGAATTTTTTGCTACTGATATTGTTTTCTATAAATCCTTCCTGATTAATGATAAATGAGGAAGAGAGAAGTTGAATTAAGTTGACTGACACAGGAATGCTAATGTTTATATATTCCCATTCTGTGTTATACCACTTAAAATATAAAGACATATATCTTTTCTTTAGAGTTGTCTCAAAGTTTGAGCATATGTTGTTTTAAAAAAATGGACAAGTGGGGATTAAACAGAATACAAATCGTTTTAAAGGGACAAGAAAAAATAGACTGTACTAGGCTTTTAAAATAAATTGGTTGCTATTGGACACCAAATTTGCCTCCAATTTTCATGTTAATGAATGCGTTGGGTTAAAGATCAAAATAGAAAATAAATCAGCAAAGATAAACTTCTTACTGGATCTCAATTCAAACAAAATTTTATCTCATTGTTCCATTTATGAAAAATGTTGTGAGTCAGCATGAAATACTTTCAACCACATTTTAGCAAAGACAGAATGACCATATTTAAGTGCACAGCGTATTTTCCTGCCCACCGTGCAAGAGAATCCTATCCTAACTGATGACCCCTGTCTTCTTACTTAATGTACTCATGGGACTGTTTCACGGGTACTCCAGACTCATGTACTCATGGGACTGTTTCACGGGTACTCCAGACTCACCAAGTCCAAAACTGAACTGCCAGGCCCTCAAATCCTGCTGAATTAATCAGTATTTTTGCTTGTGCACAACAGAAACCAATTTGCAATCTTCTTAGCAACTAGTATTTTGTTGGGAGGCTCCTAGTGCAGCTTATAGAAATTGAAAGCGGGCTGCCCTCTGCCCTCTCCCACTCTGGCCTCTGGGACTGGAACTAGACATTGAAACCCTGCAAGAAGCCTGGCAGTTCTTACCAGCTCTCAACTCTACAGCTCTCTGCTTGTTTGCTTTCTTCTGCTGCAAACCCATGAAGTCCATGGCAGGGAACAGCTGCCCCAGAAAACTTTTGATGTGGGTCCTCCAGTTCAGGCCATACAAAGACTTGGACTTCCCCTTTCTTCTTACTCTCTACATGCTTGTCATAGGAAAGTTTCTTCCAGTTCCCTGAGCAAACCATGCTCCTCCCCATTGCCATCACGACTGTTGCCAACCCAGCATGCCTTTGCCTAACTAACTTAGAGATCTTTGGGCTTTCAACTTAAAAGTCATTTCCTCCAGGAGACCTTCCCTTAATTCTTAGAGCCTCCATGCATTTGCACAACAAAAATGTACTGAGCAGCTTACTCTAGGTCACAGTGTTTGGACTGGAAGAACACTGGTCTCTGTCTTCATGGAGCTACGGTCCTTGTGCATGCGTGTGAGCTCAATCACTCAGTTGTGTCCAACTCTTCCAACTCCATGGACTGTAGCCCACCAGGCTCCTCTGTCCATGGGATTTCCCAGGCAAGAATACTGCAGTGGGTAGCCGTTCCCTTTTCCAGGAGATCTTCCAAGCCAAGGACTGAACTGGGGTCTCCTGCATGGCGATTCTTTACCACTGAGCTACTGGGCAAGGAATATTTAAGCATATAATAAACACAGTAGCGGAGAGCAATAGGATAAAGAATAATAGGGTGGTCAGAGGAGGCCTGCCTGNGTTCCCTTTTCCAGGAGATCTTCCAAGCCAAGGACTGAACTGGGGTCTCCTGCATGGCGATTCTTTACCACTGAGCTACTGGGCAAGGAATATTTAAGCATATAATAAACACAGTAGCGGAGAGCAATAGGATAAAGAATAATAGGGTGGTCAGAGGAGGCCTGCCTGCAGAGGTAGTATTTCAGCTGAGACCCCTGAAAGACAGACAAATCAGGGTTCTGAGCCAAAGAAAGGAATCACCATGTGCGCCGGCTCTATGGTGCATGTGAAGAACTGAAGGGAGGCCAGTGTCCCTCAAGACACTGAGAACAAGAGGTAGAGCGAGGCCATGACAGAAAATGAGGTCACCCCCAAAAGGCGGTGGAGCATAGGGGAAGCATAAGCGATCTGCCCACAAGATTGGGATGCAGATATGTTTTGCTTGACTGGTAAAAATATCTTAGTTATCTTAAAAAAAAAAAAATAGTACATTAGGCAGGGCAGTACTCCACACTCCACAGTCAGGTCAGATTCAGACATTTATGCTTCTTGCCAGTCCCCAGAATTCCATTTGAAAGGCACGGGAAACAAACTGGGCTGACTGTTGGGCATTCTGTTTCTGTAGATCTGTGGAAACACATAATGCCATATTTAAAGTCTTGGAGATAGCTAATATGGTGGTAAGAGTGGAGTCCTGGGGCCACAGTGGAACCTACGCAAGATGGACGTGAGAATTGAACTCATCTCCTTAGCCTTGCTGTAGGCTGGCCTTGTTATTTCTCTGGATAGTAAATGCTCCGAAATTATTTATATAAGATTATGTAACTTATAGGAAATGCTCTTAAAAGTTTCACATCTTTTGATCTTATACAGATACTCTCAGAATTGATTTTTTTTCTTTATATATAAGGTTTCCATATCAGTATACCTTGCCTCATTTGCTGCCTACACTGCTTACAGTAAAATTCTAACTCAATATGTTAGCCCCTGCCTCTGATCTAGACCAAATAATATATTTTAAACCTATCTGGACCAATGTCCCTCAAATTTTTAAACTTAAGTTTAAGACATCTCGGCTAAGTGATGATCTTCTTATAAAACACTTAAATACAAATAACAATATTGCTTTAGGGGTTGTAGGTAATTATGTTTTTGTTTTCTTTTCAGATATTTTATTCCTAGTTCATGTGTATTTCTGTGTGTGTGTGTGTGTGTGTGCACGCACATACACACTATGTAGTATGTTTCTTTATCAAAGGAATTACCATCATTTTACCTTTAACCATTCCTCCATGAGACTAGTGATACCTGGAATTGTTTATGATCAGTTTCTATCAATTATCAATCATACTTTTGGGAAAAAAAATGCTTGATGACTTAAAAATCCTACATTATTTTGATATATCTAATAATTAAATCCTAGGGGAAAAAATTGAAAAATAACTTGAGGTGACAATTGTCAGTTGCAAAAAGAAAACATTAAGAAATACATCCACTCAGACACTTGTAACTGTCAAAATAAAAGCTGAGCTAAATTGGAAGCACAAATAGAGTTGTATAAAAATAATTCTAGCTTAATAGTGTATATAAAAGGCATAAATACCCTCTTTGGGGGTGTTTTTCTTGAGCAATTAGGACTTAAAGAGGTAATGAAATTCACTAGGTCTTCCATAGTTTTTCTTTAATGTTATTTTTTACATTCTCATTTGTTTTCATATATGTTCCATATCTGACAAGGCAGGAGAAAATAAAATAAGGAGCCAAATTTACACCTACATTACAGCTTAAATATACACTAGGTTCCCTGGGGAGGTACTCCTCAATAGACTCTTACATACCTTAGTAAAGTCAACACATTAAATGCTTTTCTTTATCAAATTGTTGAACTGAAAGGAAAAAATACAAGAAAATTAAGAAATCACTAAACATTAGAACTGATTCAAATGTATTCTTTTTAATGTGTATCTGTACCACAGCTTTCTTATCCATTCATCTTCTGATGGATATCTAGGTTGCTAATCCATATAAACATATAATCCAAATCAGGAAAGGAGTACATTACCCTGCTTGTTTAATTTATAGGCAGAGTATACCATGCGAAATGCTGAGCTGGATGAAGCACAAGTTGGAATCAAGATTACTGGGAGAAATATCAGTAACCTCAGATGACACCACCCTTATGGCAGAAAGTGAAGAACTAAAGAGCCTCTTGATGAAAGTGAAAGAAGAGAGTGAAAAAGTTGGTGAAAAGCTCAACATTCAGAAAACAAAGATCATGGCATTCAGTCCCATCACTTCATGGCAAATAGATGGGGAAACAGTGGCTGACTTTATTTTGGGGGGGGGGAGGGTTCCAAAATCACTGCAGATGGTGACTGCAGCCATGAAATTAAAAGACGCTTACTCCTTGGAAGAAGAGTTACGACCAAACTAGGTAGCATATTAAAAAACAGAGACATGACTTTGCCAACAAAGGTCCATCTAGTCAAGGCTATGGTTTTTCCAGTAGTCAAGTATGGATGTGAGAGTTGGACTATAAAGAAAGTTGAACACCAAAGAATTGATGCTTTTGAGCTGTGTTGTTGGAGAAGACTCTGTGTTGTTGGGACTCTGGAGAGTCCCTTGGACTGCAAGGAGATCCAGCCAGTCAGTCATAAAGGAAATCAGTCCTGAATATTCACTGGAAGGACTGATGCTGAAGCTGAAACTCCAATACTTTGGCCATCTGATGCGAAGAACTGGCTCATTTGAAAAGACCCTGATGCTGGGAAAGATTGAGGGCAGGAGAAGAAGCGGACAACAGAGGATGAGATGGTTCGATGGCATTGCTGACTCTATGGACATGAGTTTGAGTAAACTCCGGAGTTGGTGATAGACAGGGAGGCCTGGCATGCTGCAGTCCCTGGGATCGCAAAGAGTCAGACACGACTGAGCGACTGAATGGAGTTGAACTAAACTGAAACATATGTACAAGAAACAAAAAGCTTTCCTCTTGGGGAAAAAAATAAAATATGGTGTTCTCTACTATTCTGTATAATTTTGAGAGATTGAAAATTTTCCATACCTAGTCAGAGGAGTTCAGAGTTTTCTCGGGGTCTCCAGGTTTTCTTTCCAAAATCAGTTCACAGGAAACATTAACATTTCTTAAATAGAAGTGCATTTCACAGTAAGAAAAGAATGATCCCTTTAAGCTGATCAGTAGAGCAGGAAAAAAATTAATGCCCAGGACTGGTGACAAAGTGTGCCACTCGCTTCCATGAAATAGCATGTGAATGTCTGAGGGCAAGAAGCATTTCGCATAGAAAACAGAAGGCAGGATTTATTTTGCACTTTTAAAATACTCTTATACTTCTTCCACACACTTGAAGCTTCAAATCAATGACTACTAGCGAGAAAGAACTTCTGGACAGCCTCACCAATTACCTTACTTCTCAGAATAGCAAAACACTACCCTGGGTGCATTTTCTATCTTGGTGGATGCATACAAACACATGTGGTATTAAATAAAGAGGTAAAAGTATTTAATACAACAAAGGTTAAGAAGACAGCTTGAGAGATTTGAGAGGATGCAAATAACTATTCCAAAGGTTAAAAAAAAAAAATTGAAAAGTCTGTGCTTAATCAGAGAACTTTTAATAGCATGGCATTAGCAGAGCTCTGTATGGTTTAGTAGTTCAAAAGTCCCACACAGGCTCAGCTTATGCCTAACTTCATAAGTCAGAGAAATAATCAAACTGCCCCTTAGGCCAAGGGAAAGTGCTTAAAGATCATATCCATCCCTGAGTAGATAAACCAGGTTTATTTACTTCTGGTTTTCAATATGAGATTCTTTCCATTTCAAAATTCTTTGGCAATTTTCTGTATGCCACAAGTGAAAACTACTACGCCAAGGAAAGATACATTTTAATCTCAGTCAGAACATTAGTTCACTTATTCAGTCATTCAAAAACTGTGAACTTGAGTTTCTATTAAATAAGACAGGCCTCTGCACTTAAGAAATTTAAGCTTCCAAGCTGAAGTATGCAGCTAGATGGAATTTTTTTTTAAATATGAAGAATAAAATTTGCATTTCACCCAGTTTGGTATAAATTATCCAATAAATTTCAGTTATGCAATTACCAGGATTTAATATAAGCTATTGCACTCACCTCACACGCTAGTAAAGTAATGCTCGAAATTCTCCAAGCAAGACTTCAGCAATATGTGAACCATGAACTTCCAGATGTTCAAGCTGGTTTTAGAAAAGGCAGAGGAACCAGAGATCAAATTGCCAACATCCACTGGATCATTGAAAAAGCCAGAGTTCCAGGAAAACATCTATTTCTGCTTTATTGACTATGCCAAAGCCTTTGACTGTNTCAAACTACCGCACAATTGTTGCCTGTATAGTCTCACTATCTTCTATGTTTCCTACTTAGCACCTGGGTGACAAATTGATACAGGAACACTTTTTTATTATTTTTGTATCTTTGGGGAATATCTGGACTGTTTTCATGAAGCTGTGTTAATTCTGGGACATTCTGGTCATTTTGACTGGGCCAAAGTTCCCCCAACAAAGTTGGTTTCAAGTTATTTTCTTTCTTGTTCAATGTTAGGAACCAATAAATTGTCCCGTGACCAAACCCAGGGATATAACTGTCCATATTGGTGCATATCAACCAATGTTTGTGGAGTGAATCCATATGTGAGTTCTTGATTCTCTAATCATTATTCTGTTTCCTGAATGTATATCTGATTCAGTCACCTAATGTGGAGAAAAATGAAGATCCAATCAAAATCAATACAATGGACATTCTATAATCTAATCAGGCATACCTTTTCTGATTTTTAGTAGTTGGACAGAGGGATGATGGGATTAGAAAGACCTGTAAAAGTCTCAGCCTCTGAAGAAAGGATGTAGAATCTTCTGACTCCTGAGTCACTGAGTCCTCCACAGGGCCTATGGTCTGAGCACCACACCAACCACATCACAGTGGTAAGTTAGCTTCAGGATTGTTCTCAGACATCTTTAGCTGACCTTAAGGGTGGTATGGAACTCAAAATGACACAGAGAGGTTTTATGTTTTTTTAATTATTTCTCTTTAGATGATAATAGTTCAGGTTTTCATTGTGCCTCTAATTGTATTTACCCTGAATCCCAAATATTTTGATTCATGCTGTAGTGAAGCCATTTTCAGATAGCTTTACCATGATATTTTTAATAAAAATATCTGCAAATTTATTTTTTGAAATGTAAAATACTTTTTTTGTGTACACCTGACATTCACGTAGGAGCATTTTTTCAAATTTACTATTCGCTGTAACTGCAGTAACAGGATGGAAGCTGTGTTGCTCCACATGACAGTCTTCTTCCCATAGACTAAATGATCATCTGCAAGTCTTCCCCAAATAAAGTTTGGAGTCAACTTTCAGGCTCTTGGTAACCACTTCTCAGTGGGACATGAATTAAACAAAGAAGTGGATGTATCTGAATGTGCTAGTGGTTGAGATGCTTGTTACTGAAACCAGTAGGGAAAAAGCTATAGCTTTGTACCCAATGAACCCACAGTATAAAAAGGAACAACTGAAGGGCTTCCACCCTTGCCAGTGCATAGATCTTGGCCCTGACTAGGTTGTTCTGAAGGGTTGGGAGACAGTCTGTGCTGTGCTCACATTTTCCCTGAAATGGGTGCTTTGTTGCTTGGCATTTTCCACAGGATTCCTTTTGGCGAAGAGTCAGGATGAATGTCCCAACCCCACCCAGACTCCTGGACCTCGCAAGAACAAGCCTACTGAGGGATGAGGACTCAGTCATTTCTGCTCTGGAGTTTCTACCCACGGAGCTCTTCCCAGCCCTCTTCGTGGAAGCATTCCAAGGGCGACACATTGAGACCCTGAAGGCCATGGTGCAAGCCTGGCCCTTTGTCCGCCTGCCTCTGGGGGCCCTGATTGACCTGCCTCATGTGGGGCCCCTACAAGCCGTGCTGGAAGCACTTGACGTCCTGCTTGCCCAGAAGGTTCCCTCAAGGTGAGCCTGTCTTGGGGAATCTGGTAAAATCCTGGGTGTCCCAGAGAAGACAGCTGGGGTGAGGGAATGTGGGTGGAAAGGGATGGACCAGAGGGTTCTGAAGATGGAAATGAAGAAGGCTTGTCTCACTAAAGGAAATGCCTCTGGAAGCATAAAGTGCCTGTAATGAACGGGAGCCTGAAATATCATGTACTTCTCCTCTTAGTGATCCTTAAAGTTACTAGAAGTGAAGATTAAGAAAGGACAAGAAATGAAAGCGAGATAGAAGAAAGTGAGTCAGAAAGTGAAGAGGGCAAGACAGCAGGTGACATCAGTAATCTGAAGTTACAGCAGAGGAGAGCAGTGTGAGCTTAATTTTTGTGGCTATTTTTTCTTTCTGGGTGGATTTTAATACATCTCTACCAATCTCCTTTTTCTCTATAGGAGGTGCAAACTGCAGGTGCTAGATTTGCGGGACACTGATCATAAATTCTGGAGCATGTGGTCTGGAGCCAACAATCTTGGATGCACAGGCTCAGGAAGAGCACCAGTGACTGAACCCAGCTCGATAACAAAACAGCACTTGGCACCATTGAGGGTTTTCACAGACCTTTCCTTGAAAAAAAGGACCCTGAATAACTTCCTCACCTACCTTCTCCAGTGGGTGGAGCAGAGAAAAGCTTCCATACATCTGTGCTGTAAGAAGCTGAAGATCTTTTCAGTGTCAATGGAAAATATTGTGAAAGTTCTGAGCTTGGTGCAGCTGGACTGTATCCAGGAGGTGCAGGTGAATTGCACCTGGCATCTATCCACCCTGGCCACATTTGCTCCTTTCCTGGGCCGCATGAGTAATCTGCAAAGACTCGTTCTCTTCCCTATCCACGTGTCTGCCTTTAGGAAGCACGAGCAGGATCACGTTGTGCAAATTACCTCCCAGTTCCTGAGGCTGGGCCACCTCCGGGATCTTCATCTGGACTCTCCCTCCTTTCTTGAAGGCTGCCTGGACCAGATGCTCAGGTGAGTGTGCACCACTGTCTGGGTAACACTGAACATAACATTAGAATTTCACAGTCACTGTCGCCTGAAGGGTGGTGTCCCATGACCACGGAAATAAAGATTGCATGCTAAACTGTTATAGTGGCTCTTGAAAGGGACACCTTGCTGTGAAGGTACAGATTATTGACTGGGTTGTTTGGATCTGGCCCTGGAGGGTTTGTAATTTCTTCATTCAACAAAGGTGTTTATGTTCAAATGACTTCAAAGTAGAGGAAATAAAGGGGACTTCGTGGGGGAATCACATCAGAGCAGAGCATTTCTGAAGAGAAGCTCTGTGCTCACCAGGATTGTGGCCACAATGAGCTTGTCTTAAACTGTCTGTCTGCATAACTTGTTTTTTGTGCTTCAGACAAGATAATTAATATAAGGGAAAATTATGATTCTGGATATTATGTTAATCCAGCTGAGCCAAATGGATAATAAAAAGTGATGGAAAGTTTGTAGATGATCCAGCAATGTAACTGATCCCATTAGCCTGGCATCACATTTGATATTGTAGAATCTTATGTAAGTTTATTCTTTATGAATTTCTCTCAAGATCCACACCTGGTCAAAGATATAGGCATCTGGAGCCCAAAGTTGGACTGAAGGAATCCGTAGGTGAAATAATTTTTTATTTCATTCACCTACCAATAAATTCAGTGACGACCACCCTTGATTGAGACTCTGTGTCAGGCTCTCCTCTGAGCATGTTATAGTGCATTCCCTTATACTCATTCATCCTCATAAGAAAGTGGAGTATGTTGTATTCTGCTTGATAGATGAGGGAGAGAACTTTCAAGATTCTGTGAATCGACTCAATCACATAGTGCAGGTAACAGGACTGAGCCTAGATTGAGACTGGGCAATCATTGTATTGATCCTTATCAGATGGTCAGACTTAACTCTTGCCCTGAAGAAACCATTTGCCTATCACATATATCCACCATGGGGCTTCCCAGGTGGCACTAGTAGTAAGGAACCCACCTTCCAATGCAGGAGACACAAGAGACTCTGATTGGATTCCTGGGTCAGGAAGGTACCCTGGAGAAGAAAACAGCAACCCACTCCAGTTTTCTTGCCTGGGAAATGCCATGGACAGAAGAGCCTGGTGGGCTACAGTCCACAGTGTCACCGAGAGTCAGACTCGGCTTAGCAACTGAGTACCACACCACCATGTAGCCACCTGGCACCCAGTTTCCAAGAACTAATTGTTTGGTTTCTCCCCAGGTCCCTGAAGACCACCTTGCACAACCTCTCAATAACTAACTGCCGACTTACGGAATCAGACTTGATCCATTTGTCCCAGTGCCCGAACATCTGTCAGCTACAAAGCCTGGAAATGGTTGGTGTCACCATGACTGATTTTAGTCCTGAACTGCTCCAAGTTCTGCTGGAGAAAGTTGCAGCCACCATCCAGGAACTGTACTTAGACCAGTGTGGGATCGTGGACTCCCAGTTTGAGGCCATCCTGCCTGCCCTAAGCCGCTGCTCCCAGCTCAGTTCCTTCAGCCTATGTGGGAACCTTCTCTCCATGGCTGTCATGGAGAAGCTGCTGCGACACACTGCTGGGCTGTCCTGTTTAAGTCAGGAGTGGTATCCTGCCCCTCAGGAGAGTTACAGCCCTCAGGGTGTCCCCCTGGAAGGCAGACTTGCTCACCTTCGGACTCAGCTGTTAGAGATTCTGAGAGACTTAGGCCAGCCCAGGATCATCAGGATTTTCCTAAGTCCCTGTCCTCACAATGGTGATGACATATGTCGTCATGTGGAGCCCATTATATACAGCTATAGTACCCCTGCCTAGATGGTGGCCTCTATGAAAAGCTTTCTTCTGGGCACTTAGGAACAGAAATCTAGGACATGTGTAGTTCATAACATGAAAATCTACAGTTTCAGACATCAGCTCAATGTGAATGTGCAAAGAAAAGATGACCCAGTGGAAGTTCAAGATTGTAGGGGGAAATGTAGACTCTGGAAAATGATGAGACTTTCAATGACATGGATTAAATAGCATAAGAATACTGACTGTAATTTTCTGATTATACTTGTGATGTACATGTTGATGTTATCCTTGGGTGCATGGTTGTAAAGAAATGGTCAGAAATAAAGAAATCTTCAGTGTATATGGACTGGTGCCCTCCATGATACAGAATCATTTTCTCTGTTTTCACCTCAAGATCTTTAGTTACTGATGAAAGAAAATGCACTGAATTATCTGTGATCTGAAACCTTACTATTCCCACTAGTTCTCCATTCTATCTTAGATTCAGCATTTATACAAAGCTACCAATGAATTATAGTTCACCTGGAGAAGGCAATGGCAACCCACTCCAGTACTCTTGCCTGGCAAGTCCCATGGACAGGGGAGCCTGGAAGGCTGCAGTCCATGGGGTCACTAGGAGTCAGACACGACTGAGTGAATTACTTTCAATTTTCACTTTCATGCATTGGNTGAATTATAGTTCACCTGGAGAAGGCAATGGCAACCCACTCCAGTACTCTTGCCTGGCAAGTCCCATGGACAGGGGAGCCTGGAAGGCTGCAGTCCATGGGGTCACTAGGAGTCAGACACGACTGAGTGAATTACTTTCAATTTTCACTTTCATGCATTGGAGAAAGCAATGGCAACCCACTCCAGTGTTCTTGCCTGGAGAATCTCAAGGATGGGGGAGCCTGGTGGGCTGCCTTCTCTGGGGTCGCACAGAGTCGGACACAACTGAGTGACTTAGCACCAGCAGCAACAAGCTGCCTTAGCAGCCAGCACAGGGAGGGGCAGGGGGAACTCAAAGGAAAGAGTCCTCTCTCTAGAGATAGACATTCTGAGCCTCCAGACTCCTAGGTTACCTGCTGGTACATGAGACCAGATGACATGAACTAACGTGGCGAGCAGGACTGTAGGTTTTAGCATGCTATAAACATCTGCTGTAATGTACATACTCATTTAGTACAAATACTTGTGCTGTGATTTATATAAAGAAGATCCATCTTTCAAAATTGTAAAAGAAAGTTGAGTACTTAAAAAAATGCGTGAAAGGCCCCATGGGTTGTAATCTGCCAGGCTCCTCTGCCCATGGAATTCTCCATGCAAGAATACTAGAGTGTGTAGCCATTCCCTTCTTCAGGGGATCTTCCACACCCAGGGATCAAACACTGGTCTCCTGCACTGCAGGCAGATTCTTTACTGCCTGAGGTACCAAGGAAGCCCCAAACAGAGGAGCCTGGTGGGTTCTCTGCGGTCCCATAGAATTGGACATGACTGAGCGATTAACATGAGGAAATAAGTGAGAAAACTGTTCTAAAAAATAAGTTATAATAATAGGTAGTTCTCTGATTAATGCCTGTGGATAATTTTTTAAAATGCTTAAGTTCATTTGGAGCCACCAAAGAAAATAAATAATTTTAATGATCATTCAAAAAGAACAATTTCATCTTTAAAAACTAATTAGAATTGGGACCTCCATGTTGGTCCAGTGGCTAAGACTCCATGTTCCCAATGAAGGGGTCCCAACTGGATCCCTGGGCAGACAATTAGATCTCACATGCTGCAACTAAGGTTTCCCATGCTGCAACTAAAGAGGGATCCTGCGTGCCACAATGGAGTTGGATGGACTGTCCCAAATGCCACAACCAGATCTGGAGCGGCCAAATAAATAAATGAATTAATAAATTTTTTTAAATTAAATAAGTCAAAATAAAAATCTGAGCCAGATGTTTCCAATAACTTTAAAAAATATTTAGAATAGCAAAATTTCAGAGCTGGAAGAATTACAGTTGCATTTTTAAAAATGCATTTTATATTTTAGAGAAGTTTTATCTTTTAACTAAAACTGAGCAGAAAGTAAGGGACTTTCTCTGTAAATCCTGCCCTCAGCACATGCAGAGCCTTCTGAGCTATCAACATTCCCCACTGGATCGGTATATTTGTTATCAATGATGAACCTACATTGATGTATCATTATCCCCCTACATATATAATTTAAATCGAAGTTCCTTCCTGGTGTTGTGCATTCTCTGTTTTTCAGGTACATAATGACATTGTAGAATCACACAGAGTATTTGTTCTGCCTATTTATCCCTCCTCCACCTCAACCTCTAGAAAAATCTGATTATGTCACTGCTCTCAGAATTTGTCTTTTGCAAATTGTCATGCAGTTGGACTCACTTATGTAGCCTTTTCAGACTGGTTCTTTCACTTAGTAATAGACATTGAGGGTTCCTCCATGTATTTTCATGGTTTGATACCATTTCATTGCCTGAATGTATCACAGTTCACTAGTTCTTTCACCTTTTGAAAGACAACTTGGCTTCTTTCAAGTTTTGACAACAAAAAATAAAGCTGCTATAAGCTTCCATATGTATGCTTTTTGTATGAACAGAATGGACTGATACCAAGGAGTGAAACTGTTGGATTGTAGGATAACAGTACGTATTAAAATTATTTTTTTTGACAATCTCCACTGTTAGACAGATACCTTTCCATGGAGAGTAGGTGCCAGGAGCCAGCATGGGAGATCCCACCCATGACAAAGGTCATGAGGAAGAGACCTGACAGGCAAAGCCTAGTCAGGACTCAAGGGACCCCCTGGACCTGCTCAAGCATCTACCCCCAAACCAGAGTCTGTCTCTCTTACCAGTTTATGACTTTCACCAACTCCTCTGACATTAACAGGGAGCTATTCCCAACCACCTTTCTCTGGAAAAAGTTAACTTAGAGCTCCAGTTAATAGTCTCCTGCATATAAAAGGAATGTCTCAGTTCAAACCCCCCTGATGGCTCTCTAACTTGCCTGACAAGTTTACCTGGACTTTTACAACTATGCATGTGATTGTTCACAGCCTCCCAACCATGAGAAGCATGGGAAGCTTAAAACATCTTAAAGATATAGAGCCTTTTAAAGAGCTAAGAATTATATTGGTGAAGAGTTTCATTGTTGAGTTAATGATTGACATCAGGCCTCCATATCCTTTATCTTTTAGGCACCTGGGAGGATATTAATCAATGTAATTGGGATGTAGAGAAAGGAATATAGTAGTTTGATGTTAGCAATACAAGACTTTTGAGTTAGTGAATTTTCTTTTTGTTATAAATCACTGTACTCCTCTTTCTTTGTTATAAATCATTGTATCCTTGCTATGTAAGAATGTAACTTTATTTAGTGCTTTCTGAGAGGGGCACCAGGCTTTGGAAAGAACAACACTTTTAGGGCAAATAAATTTTCTGGTTGATGGACCCTTATCAGAAAAGGGTCATAAAATGCTAATAGGCCTCCTGGCCAGAAGATGATGTAAATCACCTAAGACCTAATATCCTCCCAGGTGCCTAAAAGGTAAAGGACATGAAGACATGGCATCAATCACTAACTCAACATGAAACCCTTCACCAATATAATGTATACAGATAGGTATGCAAAGAGAAAGCCTGGTCTCCATAAGGGTCAGAGCTGCTGACCCTGCATGACTCTGTTTCTTACATTTATCTCTATGTACAACCCAAAGTATAAAAGCTTTCCTGAAAAATAAAGTGATAGACCAGTTCCACGAAAGCCTGGTTCCCCTGTGTCAATTCTTTCTTTCTTTCTTTCTCTCTTACTCTCATTTTCAGGCTGATCCCTTGGAGCACAGGGGCCCTCCGTGTTCACTTATTTGCCTGGGCTTTTAAGACCTGAACAGGAAGGCGCTCTGCCATCTTCACTCCCTTGGGAGACTGGGAGGGTGCCTGCAGCCTACGTGAATGGTGCAAGTCCTTTGTCTTTGGGCTTTATTGGCTTTCTGTGTAAACAAAGGAATATCAGCCTCTTTTGCTCCTCTGTTTTCTTAACTGAAATATTCTTTCTTATCTCTCTCTATATCTCTAAATAAATAAATATCTCTCACCAATGCCGTCATGCTTCAGATACTGTAGATCCAACCAGGGCTGGTCCTCGGTAAGTAGGAACAGTGTCTCTACCACCCTATGATCCATATCAGACTACAAGGCTGTTAAGGCAATAAATAATTACAACTGCAAGATCCCTGGAAACGTTTATCATCAGTATATGGTAAAGTGTTATTTTTTATTGAAAAGTCAATTTGGAGAAGATCAATGTCATATATCGAATGCCAGCCTTTGACTGTGTGGGTCACAATAAACTGTGGAAAATTCTGAGAGATGGGAATACCAGATCACCTGACCTGCCTCTTGAGAAACCTATATGCAGGTCAGGAAGCAACAGTTAGAACTGGACATGGAACAACAGACTGGTTCCAAATAGGAAAAGGAGTACATCAAGGCTGTATATTGTCACCCTGCTTATTTAATTTATATGCAGAGTACATCATGAGAAACGTTGGGCTGGAAGAAGCACAAGCTGGAATCAAGAGTGCCGGGAAAAATATCAATAACCTCAGATATGCAGATAACACCACCCTTATGGCAGAAAGTGAAGAGGAACTAAAAAGCCTCATGATGAAAGTGAAAGAGGAGAGTGAAAAGTTGGCCTAAAGCTCAACATTCAGAAAATGAAGATCATGGCATCTGGTCCCATCACTTCATGGCAAATAGATGGGGAAACAGTGGAGACAGTGTCAGACTTTATTTTTGGGGGCTCCAAAATCACTACAGATGGTGACTGCAGCCAGGGAATTAAAAGATGTTTACTCCTTGGAAGGAAAGTTATTGTCAACCTAGATATCATATTCAAAAACAGAGACATTACTTTGCCAACAATGGTCTGTCTTGTCAAGTCTATGGTTTTTCCAATGGTCATGTATGGATGTGAGAGTTGAACTGTGAAGAAAGCTGAGCACCGAGGAGTTGATGCTTTTGAACTGTGGTGTTGGAGAAGACTCTTGAGAGTCCCATGGACTGCAAGGAGATCCAACCAGTCCATTCTGAAGATCAGTCCTGGGTGTTCATTGGAAGGACTGATGCTGAAGCTGAAACTCCAGTACTTTGGCCACCTCATGCGAAGAGTTGACTCATTGGCAAAGACTCTGATGCTGGGAGGGATTGGGGGCAGGAGGAGAAAGGGACAACAAAGGATGAGATGGCTGGATGGCATGGCCAACTCAATGGACAGGAGTTTGGGTGAACTTCAGGAGTTGGTGATGGACAGGGAGGCCTGGTGTGCTGCGGTTCATGGGGTCACAACGAGTTGGACATGGCTGAGCGACTAAACTGAACTGAATATAAATATGTAAGATATAAAGGAAATAATATTGCAGTTCTCTTGGAAAAACCCTATAGGCCTTTGCCCTGCTTCATTCCATATTCCAAGGCCAAATTTGCCTGCTATTCCAGGTATTTCTTGACTTCCTACTTTTGCATTCCAGTCCCCTCTAATGAAAAGGACATTTTTGGGGGGTGTTAGTTCTAAAAGATCTTGTAGGCCTTCATAGAATCGTTCAACTTCAGCTTCTTCAGTGTTACTGGTTGGGGCATAGACTTGGAATACTGTGATATTGAATGGTTTGCCTTGGAAATGAACAGAGATCANTCAATGGACATGGGTTTGAGTGAACTCCAGGAGTTGGTGATGGACAGGGAGGTCTGCTGTGCTTCGGTTCATGGGGTTGCATAGAGCTGGACACGACTGAGCGACTGAACTGAGCTGAACTGAACATAAGCTATGTCTTATAATTAGAAGAAATGCTGATTACACCTGGAGAAACAAAGCATAAGCATAGAGTTAAAAGTCATAGGTCAGCAAGAGTCAACGACAGTGAAACTTACACTCATTCTTCTGTGTATTCACATGAGATGTTATGGGGAAACTGCTGTGAATAGCCGTAAACTAATCTGTAAGTAATGTTGAGAGGCAACAAAATTTGCCATTAGAGAGATTGGCATCATGCCTCTATTGCCAATTTAATGATGTTAGTAAGATTCCCTGAATCTCACTTTTTTCATGTATAAGATAGATGAAGGAAGTAGTCAGTCTCTCTGTTGGTTTTTATGTAGACTGAGACACTATTTCAAATAGCCATTTCCTTCTGCAGGGTGTCTTCCCGACTCAGGGGTTGAACCCAAGTCTCCTGCATTGGCAGGCAGTTCTTTTTTTTTTTTTTTTTTAGTTTGTTTTGCTTTACAATACTGTATTCATTTTGCCATACATTGACATGAATCAGCCACGAGTGTATATGAGCTCCCAGTCCCGACCCCCTCTCCCCTCTCCCACGCCCCCACCATCTCCCTGGATCATCCCCACGCATCAGTCCCAAGCATCCTGCATCCTGTATCAAACCTAGACCAGCGATTCGTTTCACTTATGATATCATACATGTTACAATGGCACTCTCCCAAATCATTCCACCCTCTCCCTCTCCCACAGAGTCCAAAAGGCTGTTCTGTACGTCTGTGTCTCTTTTGCTGTCTCGTGTACAGGTTTATCATTACCATCTTTCTAAATTCCATATATATGTGTTAGTATATTGTATTGGTGTTTTTCTTTCTGGCTTACTTCACTCTGTATAATCGGCTCCAGGTTCCTTACCACTAGCACCAGCTTGGGAAGCCCAATATCAACTGCTCTTAAATAGACATTAGGAAGGTGAAAGCAAACTGCCATCAAATGTGTGAGCAATGACCCTCAGGTTTATTTCCCAAAAAATAACATTTGCAGCCGAAAAATGTGAATACTTTCAGAATTAACTGGGCAAGCAGGGGGAAAGACTGTAAAATGGTGGCATAGCTCTGTAAATTTTAGCTCTACTTAGCTATTAAACCTCATGAGCAAAGGCCCCTAATTCCTGCTCTTCTTCACTCAGAGTGAACCCACAGTAACATGATGAACACCCTTTTATATAAGTGTACTTTCCCACCCTAACTTTCCAGTTTGTGTCTAAGCATCCAACAATACCAAGTCTTTTTGATCTTTCTTCAGTACCGTCCCCCACTGAAACCTCTGATGTTTTATTAACACGAAATATAAAAACCAATAGCAACTTAATGTTTGATCCCTCCCATTGGTCTTGGCATTTCAACAGCAGTCAAAGGCCAATATTTCACTTGAAAATTTGAAGCATCTTTTATAAAGCATGTCCGGCTCTGAAGGAAAGGATGCCAGATTAGGAAGGTGGTTACAATTTCCTTCGAAAATAGAGTCATCCTGGTTAATTACTGCTGAGTCATCTCTTGGGCAGTTTAGTTAATACAGGAGAAATGGGTGTCCATCCGACATGCTTTTAACTTGTTCAAATGAAAATCAGGTATTGATTTTCTTCAGTTTAGAGTCCCTAAATGTTATTAAATAAAACAAGAATAAAAATGAAAAAATTGCCACCCCTTTTATGCTCAAAAATGTCAGCCCCTCGGTGACTTTTTAGAGAAATATCATCTTTAATCCCACAGACTTCACAAGATGTGTTTCTAGAATGCCAAAGCCTAGGAGGTAAGCACCGTTATCATACTTGGTTTGTGAAAGCTCAAGAAAGAAAAGTAGTTACGGTTGAATAGGTAGTTATCTGCAGAGCCGAGTTTAGGATTAATTTATCGATTCAGTAGACTACTGAGTGACTGTTATGAGCTAGGACTCCAACCACCCAGCACTGCTGGGCATTCCTCTATTATTGCAGGATTTCCCATCTGCTTGTCCTTGGTTTGGCAGAGCAATGCAACCCTTCATTACTCTAATGCCATGAGTTGACCAAGGAGAAAGGACTTTGGCTCCTCCACCTTGCATTACACCTCAAAGCCCAGAAGCCCTGGCCTATACTGGGTGATCCCCCTGGCTATGTTCTCTGGGTTAGATGGCATGTGCCTAAAAGAAAGAAAACAAAAAATCAAAGCTCTTCTCTTTGATCCTAGAACTAAATCCCTTGAAGGCTTTTATTCAACCATCATTCTTTGAGCAGAAGGGTAGTATTTGAAATTGGTTAAACTAACTAAGGGAGTTTGGAGTCAACCAACTGGAACATATGATTGCTTTCTTCCTAAATTTAAGTCCAGCCCTAATTTGAACCATGACCCAAAGAAGCCTTGGTTCTCTGGCTCCTATGTATACAAAGGTCAGATGAAGGGAAGCCAGAGCACCATTTTCCCTACTGGTTTGGCAGTAAATTGATCTTTTATAAAGAATATCAGCCAAATGAGTTGATCTTACATGTAGTTTGCCAAGCATCTCTGCATTGACCAGGAAGTGGGAAATTGTCTTTCACACCAGTGACATTGAATACTCACATCTTTCTTGAGACTTTTCTGCTTTGATGTGAACAGTCAAGACTCTGTGATATAGATGTGATCTGAATTCCTGCAGAGTCCTCTGGGTTTTTTGGCAAAGGAGCACCCCCTCCTTTTTTATTCTAAAGAATTGCTTCTATAGGCCACAAGCTGTCCACCAGCCCAGAACCTAGCCAGATGGACTGTTAGTGGGTCTGTTCTAATTTGGGAACCATTCCAGTTCTGAAACAGTGCCTTAATAATTCTGGTCCATGTGTATCAGTCATTAACTGAGGTTTGGCCCCACCATGAAGAGCAATTATGCCGCTTTCTCGTTACTGTTGTTATCCGTCTGTAAAGCATCCTGTCGATGAAGTATACTCTCTGCTCTTGGGGTCTCTTTAAACCTAACCTCCTGCATATCTGCCTAAGGTAAAAGGAGACACAGTGAACATTGGCACATACAACAGAAGCACTTACAAAGATGCAGCAGTGACTAGTGGGGAGTGAAGGAGGCTGCGAAGGGTTTGCTTTCTCTTCTCAGCACTGTCCCACCCTCGGAGCTAAACCCTTCCAACCCTGAGTATCGTCTCTTCGGGGCTTGTGGGTGTAACTATTCGTTATAGAGCCTGCACCTGTTTTAGAGAGACTTACTCGTGCAGTGTCCTTCCCAGAATTGACAAGGAGGGAAATAGTGAGAACTTTGATTAGTTTTCCACTACTTTTATTCATATCACACAATTATGGGAATGATTTCTGCATGACTGCCTGTAGATAGTATTTGAGCATATGCAATAGGGTTCATACTAACAAAATTCATATTCTTTCTACAGTTTGTATAAGTTGTTTTTCTAAAACCTCAGAAGGATTTTTTTTTAATTTAAATTTTTATTTTTTAGTTTGTTTTGCTTTACAGTACTGTATTCGTTTTGCTATACATTGACATGAATCAGCCACGAGTGTATATGAGCTCCCAATCCCAACCCCTCTCCCTCCTCCCACCCCACACCATCCCATTTTAAGTCAATGTGAATGTTAACCACACTATTGGTTTTGCTGGTTTATTTATTCAGTATATGAAATATTCTTCAGCTGTAATTTAAAAACAACTTTTTTGATAATTCATTGATGATCATTTCATCAGATTAAAAATTCAGCCAAATTGAATTTGTATTGAAGCATAGTTGATGTACAATATTGTGTAAGTTACAGATATACAATATAGTGATTCCCATTTTTAAAGGTTATACTCACATTTATAATTGTTATGAAATATTGGCTATATTCCCTGCGTTGCACAATGTATCTCTGTAGCTTATTTTATACATAACAATTTGTACCTCTTAATCCCCTACCTCTATATTGCCCCATCCGCCTCCCATCTCCCCGCTGGGGAAGGAATTTTGATTAAGACTTTGACCACCAAATCTTTGGGTTGTTTCAATTAGTCTAATGCTAGAGAGCTCCTTTTGTTGGTTTGCTTTTAAGCTTCCATTAGCAGTGGCTTTTACAATCAGCACTGTTGACATGGAAACCAGTATAAAGAATGGACAGAATAAAAGAAGTGGGATTAAAAGAATGCAGATATAATCAAATGACCACATAATTCACATTTCCATGAAATTCTGGAATTACCTTGAAGAATACATAAAAATGAATTCAAGCAAAAGAAGTATTTTTCCTGTTGACTCCTTGGATTGGCAGTTTGCTGATTTCTGCATCTGCCAAGATGGTTTGTAATTTTCAGCTCTTTTTTGATATGTAAAGGAAATATATGGTTCAGGGAAATATTCCTGAAGTCACAGAGCATGCAAGATGGACATATGGAACACCAGCGGCTATAATTTAGCACCTCAGGTCCCTGCCAGTATTCAAAGGCTTTCACACCAACTCAGCCTAGGTTACCACGTTCAACAGCTTCCACCTCACTGGTGCCTAAAGCAAGTTCTTCATGGAGCGAAGTCACAGTTAGCATCCATACAGTGCTATGTTGATGAATATTTAATTTAAATGCATTTTGATACATTCAAAATGAAGAAATGCCCTGTCCATAACCAAACTATGTTTTAAATTGTAATATTTTAATTGTTATATTCCACGGTGTTCTCTCTGGAGAGCCTTTTTCCCAGGCACCTCCATTTAGCTTACAGCAGAGGTTATCAAAATCTAGATTGCGTGGGAATCATCTGGAAGGTTTGTAGAAACACCAATTGCTTGGCCTGACCACCAGTTTTTGGCTCAGTAGGTCTGGAGTGGAGCCAAAGAATTTGCATATCTAACAATCTCCTAAGCAACGGGGATGCTGCTGATTCTCTCGACTACACTTGAAGGACCACTGGCTTAAAGGGCCATCCATCCTGCTAGGCTTAGATTTCCCATCACTCACCCATTTGAAAAACTCTAAAATAAGCAAAAAATAATAATATTTTTTCTCCGCTTTATTGAGATATATTGACATGTAATATTGTATAAGTTTAACATGTACAATATGTTAATTAATGAGCAAAGAATTTATGTAAGGATCCAAGACGGTTATATTGATAGGAGGTACTTTGAATAGCATCTAATATCACTTTTTCCTTCTGGAAATTCAGAATTTATTTTCCTAAACAATGCTGGTGTCCTCAGTCACCAACACCTGTGTGACTAACTGCCATCTGTGCTCCTTGAAGCCTTGCTAATAAGAACATATCAAGGATCTTTTGGAGAAGGCAATGGCAACCCACTCCAGTACTCTTGCCTGGAAAATCCCAGGGATGGAGGAGCCTGGTAGGCTGCAGTCCATGGGGTCGCTAGGAGTTGGACACGACTGAACAAGTTTGCTTTCACTTTTCACTTTCATGCATTGGAGAAGGAAATGGCAACCCACTCCAGTGTTCTTGCCTGGAGAGCCCTAGGAATGGGGGAGCCAGGTGGGCTGCCATCTTTGGGGTCGCACAGAGTCGGACACGACTGAAGCGACTTAGCAGCAGCAGCAAAGATCTTTTTTTTTTAGCAGCAAGGATCTTTAATGAATTTTAAGACGCACCACTTATGTATAATCTTAAGTACTTTTTTACATAAAGGAAATTATGGACCTCCTGTCTAATATATTAATTCAAATAAATGAAATAGAACCAACCCTTTTGTGGGATATGGCATTAAAGTTCAGTTAAAAGGTGAGGATAAAGTCTATAGTTACATAGTCTATATAGCTTCTAGAATGTAAAAACTGGTCCACCTGCTGAGTCCCCAAGTAGGTGAAGGAGTCAAGGAGTAAGGGAGTATTCTCCATTGTCAGGAGACCACAAATCTAATGTTCCCATAAAATTAGCAGAGCAGAAGCAAAAATCTGAATGTTTTGATTTATAAATTTACCACCTGTGTCTGCTGCTGACTTCCTAGGAGGACCACTTGACGTCTCAAACATTGTATTGTTTCACATTGTACTGTTTCAGTTCCATTACAAGGGACAATTATATTGACCTGCCACATGATTAGGAGAGAAGACCATTAACAGCTCTTTTCAAACTTAACTTTCTAGACTATAAATAATGGTCAGAGTACTTATTGGTCTACCTTTGCTCAGTTTGGTTAACCAATTTGCCTGAGATTTCATGCTGTAACAGATGAACACTGAGAGAGGGCAGTGAGGAAAAAAAGAACTCTGTTTTACATACAAAAATGTAGAAATAGTGATGTTTGGAGGATTTTTTTTATTATAAGGGGAGTATAAATTGAATGGTTAATCTAGACTCCAAGGAAAATTTTACCTTCACATATATTAGCATTAATTTTATTGTACTATCTTTCCAGTGACTAAGTGTTTGAGCCTGGTAATCACTGACTTTGCCCAGACCTTCGTCATCTGTCCATTCATTGATTCATTCACCCATTGAACAAATACTAATACTTAGTGTTCTGTTTGAACTATGGTGGAACTGTCCCTTGACCTTCCATTCTATCAAACTTATGTAAGACCAAGATACAAGATGTCCAAACATGAAATTAAAAGAAATAAAAAAGATACATGGAAGGATAACCAGCATATATGGGGTGATTTAAAAATAAATGAAAAATCATATTGCTAAATATGCAGTTTGGTGGCTCTTCAGATGGTTACTTTACTTTGAAACTAAATTAAATACACACATATCTTTTGCTGTATGTCCACTTATCAAATTTCATTCATTAATCTATCCATGTATGCAACAGGCATTAGAATAAGTTAATCATCCCATAATCATATTACAGGCCAGTGCATATACCATTATAAAACCCAGCATTTCTCTAGGAGGCGTTGGAGACCAAGGTTTCCTACAGAAATAAAGCCAAGCATTACTCTTTCACAAAATCTCCAATTAAGTTGGATAAATACTATATACCAATTTCAGCCTAAGTTAGCAACTTGAGTGAGGGTAAATACGTCTTCAGGCCAAGTATTTGGGGGTAAAACAGAACATTAGTGTTAATGAACTCTGATCTTAGGAAATTTCAGTGTAGCTTTTTCTTTGTGCTTCATTTGTTCCTTAAAGGCTAAATTTGAATAATATATATCTCTAGTTCTTTTGTTTAAAGTCTTTTGAAATTATATTACGTTTTTAAATAAAGTAACCAATTTGGGTAACTTTAAATGGAGAATAATGTTTTAGAGCTTATGTAATTCTCCAGGCAAGAATACTAGAGTGGGTAGCCATTTCCTTCTCTAGAGGGTCTTCCCGACCCAGAGATTGAACTTAGGTCTCCCGCATTGCAGGCAGACTCTTTACCATCTGAGCCACCAGTCACCCATTTTTAAATATTATATCATAAATTTTCAAATTTCACAGCAGTTTCCCAAACATTATTGAAAGTGTACTTTGGACCAAACTCCATGCAAGGCTCTGGTTCTGCAAAAATAAGTAGGGTATGGATGTAGATCTGAAATTGATCAGGCGAGTGTTAGCCTTTGTTGACAGTGTACAGAATTTATTGTAAATATAGACCTAATTTTGGGCTATTCAGAGGCGTCAGAGCATTTATTGATTGGTTTTAGACTCTGAGAACAAAAAAGGCTAGCATTTCAGAGCAGTAGACAATGGGGTCTTAAACTCTGGAACCTAAAATAAGCCGTTAGATTGCTTGGCTGCTTTAATAAGCTTACTAAATTAATTTTAATGGTTAACCCAATGAATAACAAAAACTTCATCTCTGTAATTAAAACTGAGCAGGTCTGTTTTCTCCAAAGATGCCTCAGCTTTAATCATTTTAACCCTGAAGATAAAATTTTCTCTCCCACCAGGGCTAACCCACATGAAATAGCACGCATTTCTGCCCTCATGTAAAGAGCTTTGATTTAGTGAAGTGCTTCTGTTGTTTATGCTTATTTTTTATAAGAGCTGTGGGTCATTATTGTTTTGTCCCAGAAGCTTACATATAGACACTATGTAGCCAACCCTAGCCAATAGTTTGAAGTGGCCAAAGACTGTTTTTGATACTTGCCCTTGAGAACCATTCAGTCATTGTCTGAAGATGTCTACTTACTTCAGTTGCTTGTCATGTTTAATCAGATGACAATATTTTTAATCTTTTAAATAAAAAATGTTGTTGCTCAAAAATCACCAAATTAAATAAATATAAAATAATTAAATTTTCAAATGACATTTTTATAAGTTCATAGCATGTGTACTTTGGAAATCATTTAAAGTTTAAAACTATATGAAACTTAAATAACATGTAATGGAGAAAGAGATGATATTTAAATGTTCATTTTAATAAACATTAACTTATAAACCATATGCCATACATATAAATTTGTGTAAATGTATACTTATGTTTATATTTGTATATATAAATATGGCAAATATGTATATACATATATATGTTCTTGCTGTTTAGTCACTAAGTTGTGTTCAACTGCTTGTGATCTCATTGACTGTAGCCCACCAGGCTCCTCTGTCCATGGGATTTTCCAGGCGAGAATACTGGAATGGGCTGCCATTTCCTTCTCTAGGGGATACTCCTGACCCAGGAACCAATCTCTCGCACCAATAAGCAGATTCTTTACCACTGAACCACCTGGGAACCCTATATATATATATATATATATATATATATATATCCCTCTATAATTCACTCACTTGCCAAACCACCTATTTGACAGAGAAAGAAGATATTTTATCAAGTGAATTTGAAGTTCTGTTAATTGTTAGACATTTTTGTATACAATTCTTTCTTGTAAAGAAAAACACATTTCATAATACAAACCAAATATGAAGAAAGAACAATCATAAAGAAAAAGTAGATTTTTCTAAAAACTATTTTATTCTTTTTTATTCTTATTCATAGTCTTATGCTCTTTGGAACAATTTCTCTCATCTTGTATCAAGGAATAGCTAACCTAAGGCCAAGTATTCTAGGAATGGAGTGATTCAAAGCTAGAATTTTAGTATTTTATACTTGTTCACAATCTTAAACTGTAAAACATAGACTGTCTCTCTCGCCTTAATCTCTTAATTTCTCATAGGATTAAGAACTAATTTCTCCCCAACACAGTAATTTTTTTTCCCAAGAGAACAAAGTCACTTCATTACATAGAATGAAGTTGACAACTATTTTCGTTTCGAACTATTGGAGAGAAATTTTAACTCAGTTCTTCTAGGTTTTTTTTTTTAGGAAGGGAAATATCTTCAGTTCAGTTCAGTCACTCAGCCATGTCCAGCTCTTTGCAACACTACGAACCACAGCACACCAGGCCTGCCTGTCCATCACCAACTCCCGGAATTCACCCAGACCTATGTCCATTGAGTTGGTGATGCCATCCAACCATCTCATCCTCTGTTGTCCCCTTCTCCTCCTGTCCTCCTCAATCTTTCCCAGCATCGGGGTCTTTTCAAATGAGTCAGCTCTCCGCATCAGGTGGCCAAAGTATTGGAGTTTCAGCTTCAGCATCAGTCCCTCCAATGAACACCCAGGACTGATCTCCTTTAGAAAGGACTGATTAGATCTCCTTGCAGTCCAAGGGACTCTCAAGATTCTTCTCCAACACCACAGTTCAAAAGCATCAATTCTTTGGTGCTTAGCTTTCTTTATAGTCCCAACTCTCACATCCATACATGACTATTGGAAAAACTATAGCCTTGACTAGACGGACTTTGTTGGCAAACTAATGTCTCTGCTTTTTAATATGCTGTCTAGGTTGGTCATAATTTTCCTTCCAAGGAACCAGCTTCTTTTAATGTCATGGCTGCAATCACCATCCACAGTGATTTTGGAGCCCAGAATAATAGTCAGCCACTGTTTCCACTGTTTCCTCATCTATTTGCCATGAAGTGATGGGACTGGTTGCTATGATCTTCATTTTCTGAATGTTGAGCTTTAAGCCAACTTTTTCACTCTCCTCTTTCACTTGCATCAAGAGGCTTCTTCACTTTCTGCCAAAAGGGTGGTGTCATCTGCATATCTGAGGTTATTGAGATTTCTCCCAGCAATCTTGATTCCAGCTGTGCTTCCTCCAGCCCAGTGTTTCTCATGATGTACTCTGCATATAAGTTAAATAAGCCGGGTGACAATATACAGCTTTGATGTACTCCTTTTGCTATTTGGAACTAGTTGTTGTTCCATGTCCAGTTCTAACTGTTGCTTCCTGACCTGCATACAGGTTTCTGAAGAAGTCAGGTAGTCTGTTATTCCCATCTCTTTCAGAATTTTCCACAGTTTATTGTGATCCACAGAGTCAAAGTCTTTGGCATAGTCAATAAAGCAGAAATAGATGTTTTTCTGGAATTCTCTTGCTTTTTCCATGATCTAGCAGATGTTGGCAATTTGCTCTCTGTTTCCTCTGCTTTTTCTAAATATCTTAGAATCTGATTAATTCAGAGACTCACTCATGGATGAAGTGTTCCCAAATATTCATTTAACAAATAACTTTCAAATTACTGTATTCTATACATTTCAAGGAGTTGAGTGTTGTGAAGCAACATTTTTGATAATTTCTAATTTAAAATATTAACATTAATAACCCATCTGAAACTTATTGACATATTGGGAAGGAAGAAGAAACCAAAACTTCTCCCAAATGCCTTTGTAATTGTTACCCACCATTTATTAAGTAATCCCTATTTTCCCTACCAATATAGGATGCCACTTTTACCCTACAATAAACTCTCACAGGGAGTTAGACTTATTTATGGATTTTCCATATAGATATATTAAAACTAATTTCTTTTATACTTCTCCTTTGGTCAATATTTTGCTCAACAAGGTTTCTTTATCTTGGATAGAAACTATATCCTCATTAAAGCTATAAGACAGAAAGTGAGGAGTCAGTGAGTCAGTTTACCTTCATAGACAAGAAGTACCTTCATTGGACAAAGAAGTCCAATGTGTGTGTGTGTGTTCAATATTGTGAATTATTACAATGTTATATTTAAAAGGCCTCTTTCAAAAATAGAAATAGTAATCATTTATGTGTACTAATCATTCAGGGTTTGTAATAATAACTTTTTAATCCTCCCGACTATGTAAAGAGGTATTATAATTATCAATACCCTCTAAATTTTTTAGGATGAGTATTTTTCTCAGAGATGCTGATCATTAGCTCAAGGCTAAATGGCTAACAAATAACAAAAAGAGATCTCAAATCTAACACAGATCTTGTGACGGTAATTCAGAGCTCTTTCTAATACTTCAAATTTTGTAGAGTTGGAAGCATTTTCAAAGTTTGGGCTTTGTGCCTAGCACTACGATAAATGTGTGGCAGGAAAAAAAACCTTCAGTTCTGACTCCCTAGGTTAACAGTGGAATCACCTCTAAAGTCCCTAATAGAGTGAGCAGAGGCAAAACTGTGAAGTAGTGGCTTATCTTGTCACTCGCCTGGCACCTTGACGTTGATAGGATTCTCGCTGCAAACACCAGCCATTTCATGCTCTCGTGGTTCTAATGAGCAAACAGCACATCAATGTCCCATTCAAGTCTGTCTTCCTTGAACTTGGTCTCACGTTATGAATCACAGCTCCTTTTCACTTTCAGGGCTGTGAATTTACAGCTTTGTATCCTCACGGAGTCTCCAGTCGCATAATAATTGAAGAGCGATACACCAAAATCCTTTCTTCTTGGCCGTTTTTACTTTATGAAGGACTTCTAGTAACTATTACTTTTTTATTATTAAAGAAATATGTCATTATGGGAAACTTCACCCATTATCCTGAAATTTATGATAATCGTAATCTTTGCTTAAATATAAATAGATATAGATATATACAATATAGGGAGAAATAAAACAGTGGAAAGATGTGAGCTCTAATCCTTTCTTTAGCATTTATAACTTGGGTAATAATGGCAAATTTCTTGGGCTGCTAGTTCTATGTCTAGCCTGTGTACACATAGTAAAACATGGTCACCTTCCACTTATCTAAGCCTCATTTCTTTATCTATAAGATGAATATACTTACATTTGCTGTACTCACTAAGGCTTGTGAGGTACAACTGAGATCATGTGTATGAAAGTCAATTGCAAAGAAACAACGCGGCATAGGATTGAAAGGTTTTGAACAGTGCTCTCTTAAGGATGGTAATCTTTGTAGAAATTCCGCTCCTACTCTTCTAGTCTCTACTGATATGAGAGATCTACTCTTGGCATGTAGGGAAATTGAGATTGACACAAACATATGTGCTAATTATTCTGCAGAAGCATTGGGACTTTAAAGTGAAAAATTCCATTATGGAAACATAGAATAGCAAAGAAGCTTTCCATCTCTTCCCTTGCACTATGAGTTATCCAACAGTTTATTCTCATTATGTAAAAGGTGGGCAGAAGGCCCCCAAAACAGAACTTCTTTGTCTTGGCCACGACCGAAACTATTTTTTTTTTAAATTAGGCCAGCATCACAGCAGAAACAAATAAACGAGTCAGCAAAGGGAGCAGAGAGGATTAAATCTATAGGATGTCAGTATCATTTTCTCTGTTTTAAGGCAAATGAAAGCTCTCATGCCTTCATTTCAATGACTAAGACAAGAAGCTCTCCTTCTGGGTAGAGGTCAAGTGCAATTTGATAAGGACCTTGATCTCAAAATATATTAAAAATCAGAACATCTTATAAGAAGTTAGGATGAGGTTTTCTGAGCTGTTGTAAGAACCAGAAAACATCAAATTTCAAGAGACCTTAGACCTTATCTTCTAACAAAGCTGTTTCATTTTACAGATGGGAAACTAGAGCTGACTTGATTAGCCTAAGATGATATGGGTATGGTGAGTGGTAAAATCAGGACAAAAGACTGGATCAGTAATATCCCTTGAACATGAATATTTGTAACTTCAGTAATTATTTACACTCTTTAAGTTTCCTTCCAACTGTAGTTATAAATACTGCTTCACAAACGCTTGGGGCACTCCCTGAAATGCTTTCTCCATCTGCCTCACACACAGAATGGTTCAGCCTATTGATTACATACTCAGAGAAAGTTCTCCATGAGAAGAAAGAGAACAGAGATGGGAATGCTGTGATCTACTGTTTTCATTATCACGCTCCCCTTCATCTTTTTCTTTAGTTTGAAAGATATTTGCTCAGTTGCATCCAACATGCCTTAGTATCGATGTTCTTGCCGTGTCTATTACTCTTTCTTGTCTTCTTAATCTCTCTATGCCTCGTTTTTTTAATCTGCAAAATGACGGTAACAATAGTACCTTCCCTGTCTGTGAGAATTCAGTGAGACAATATATATAAAGTGATTTGAACATTGCTAACACATAGTGAAGTCGCTTAGTCCTGTCCGACTCTTTGAGACCCCATGGACTGTAGCCCACCAGGCTCTTCCCTCCATGGGATTCTCCAGGCAAGAGTACTGGAGTGGGTTGCCATTTCCTTCTCTGGGGATCTTCCTGACCCAGGGATCGAACCCAGGTCTCCCACATTTCAGGCAGACGCTTTAACTTCTGAGCCACCAGGGAAGCCCTCGCTAACACATAGTAACTGCTATAATTGTTATTAATATGACCACCGTTATTATTATTTGTGTAATCTTTTCTTCAGACAGTGTCAGTGACTTTTTGAAGTAATAAGGCTATTCACATGGTACCTGGAAAAATCTGACCAGATAGTCCCAATATATTATTTGAGATTGTTTTTAAAAGCCAGTTTAAGTGCAGAATAATTTTCAGATCCCATTGAAGATTGTTCCTTATAATGACAGATGAAATTCTTTTAATGTGTAAAATTTTAAATTAGGTTATTAAAGGAAAAAGTTTACCAGCAATGTGCAAATAAACAATCCCATAAATTATGACTCTCTCCTAGTAATCTTATTTCACACAGAAGTTATACCTTAATTCTATAAACTTTCTAAGGACTTTCCACTTCTCTGACTATATCTGGGCCCTATCCCTGACCTTTTGGACTTTCTAGAGGCTTCACTATTAAATTACAGTTTATTCTCAAAGAGAAATGGAACTTGCCCAGGCTACAATAAAAATAAGTGTCTATGTAATGAATACTTAAAATGTTTTATGGACCCAACTTCCTTGAAGTTTATTTTAATACTGCAAGACAGGCATTATCATCCTTTAAATGAGAAAATGGAGCCTCAGAGAGACTGACTGACTTTCCCAAGGTCACCCAGCTCATAAATGCTATAACAGGATTTCAAACCTAGCTTGGTCATTTGCCATGGAGAAATATTAAGACGCTTTACTGAAAAAAGCAGCATTCTAGAAATGATTACCTTTTAAAACATATATAGAAATATTAAAAATAAAATTTAATAGAAAAATAAATATTATGTATGAAGAAATATGAAAAAGAAGAAATATTTTTTTAAATCAGATATCCTATAAGAAGCCAGCGATTCTATATTGGAGTATTTAGAGTATTTAGAGTGATCTAGCAAATAAAAACACGTGTGTACTTTTAGCAATAGATATTGTTAGATTGTTTTCTTAACATTCATTAACATGAATGATTAGCCTGATCTTTGAAAATAAATTTTTTAAATATTTTTTTGCAGAGCATTTGAGACTTCTAATTGTCCTTTGGGATTATTTGTATCCAGTTTCCTTTAAAGCCAGTTTTACTTTAGGAACATCCTAGAAGCATAGTGAGAGGAGCGTGCCCCTGTAGTAAGTTGCTTCAGTCGTGTCTGACTCTTTCTGACCCTGTGGACTGTAGCCTGCCAGGCTCCTAGGTCCATGGAACCAGACAAGAATACTGGAGTGAGTAGCCATTCCCCCATCCAGGGGATCTTCCCAAACCAGGGATCGAACCTGTGTCTCTTATGTCTGGTACATTGGCAGGCAGGGATTCTTCACCACTAGCACCACCTGGAAAGCCCAGAGAGAGTCAGGATTCATGTGCAGGTAGAGACTACATCTCTGGACTTTCCAGGGAACACAGAGCATCGTGGAAGAGCAGTAGCTCGGTGTCCGGATTTGAGAATGAACATTATTAATATTGCAGGAGTGTTAATGGTCCCTCTTGGCCTTCATGGGACTTTTGGTTTGCCTTAAATGTTTTGTTTTTCCTTGTAGCAGTCTCTGTTGCCTTCTAATATTTAGATACCACTTCCATGTACAGTAATCATACAATGCAAGGAAAGTGGTAATCATAAATGATGTCACTGTTCCCATGTATTGAGGGAAAAAAATTATACAAGTGCCTTTCAGAACCAGAAGTGTTCTGTGGAGTCATATCGTCCTCTTATGTATGTACAGAACTGATGTCGTCAAACTGCATGGAGCTCTTCAAGGCTTCCTGAAGAGCCTCATCCACTTTTGAACAAGAGTTGCCTTTTAATCAGACTGCTCAGATCATCTATATAAGTCATAGTAATTCACACTATCAAAAATATAATTACTAGAAATATTTTAGGATTGCCAGCTGGATTGAATTAAGCAAGAGCATCCCCCCACGTTTATACTCACCAAATGGTTGTCAGTTCCGTGTAAATTTTATGACGATTCTATGTATGTTTTTAAGATTCTGAATTAATTTAATTACCAATTATGGTACCATCAAACAAAAGACATGCTTTTCTGAAGTGAAGAAATCATGAATATGGGGCAAATGAAAACGTAGACCAAAGATTCAGAAAAACTTAGGTTTGAATTTGGACTGTACCTCTTATTCAGTGGAAGACTTTAAGTAAGTCTCTTAATCTCTCTGGGTGCAGTTTCTGCCTCAATCAAATGAAGATGCCACATACTGCATAGGGTCTTTAGCTCTTCATGTTCCTCTGAACCAAGAAACCATGGAGCAGAGAAATGCTGACCTCCTGTGACTTCAAAATACAGTTTTAGGGGATGATACATTTTTATGTCATCAACGTAAATAATTATGGAGTACTCACTACTCTGAGTTCCACTTGACAATATGATTTCCACAGTGAAATAATATAAATGAATGCCTTTGCACAGAGAAATTAACTTATAGGGAGGAAAAAAATCTCAAAAGCCTTTAGAAAAAAGTGTTTTAAAGACATAGGTCATTTCAAATCATCTCTGAAAATCCCTCTGTAGATTAGTAAAAGTAAAAGACTAGTAAAAGTATATAATGCCTAACTAACATGATTATAGGGAAGCTTTAGGTCAAACTTATCATGTAGGGAAATTATTTTTTGTATACAGCCTATAAATATCCACATTTTGGAATTAGGATTACTAATTAAATTATTACTAATTTTACCAGAGATATTTTTCAAATCTGTGTTTATCCTTTTGTGATATATTGATGTCATATACATATATATATATATATATATATAAAATTTACTTGATTCTGAGTCCTTAATCAGGACATAGTCTATAAGTGCAACATTGCCCCCAGAATAAATAAGACCAATTTCCATTGAGGAAATAAACTAGAGATTTCTGTATTTGCCAGAAAGTTAATCTCCAAATGTAAGTATTCCAAATGTTGCTTTGGACAAAGTCTTTAGAAAGAAAATAAAACTAGTTTCTGCTTTGAAAGCAGTTGACCTCAAAAGTTTTCGATTGATTCTAAATTGGAATTTTTTGCTGAGTTATCGTGAAAGCTTTTTTATTTTGTTTTGCTTTTGTCAGATGTACTAAAAGGTCCAAAAAAAAACTAGGGCATCTGTTTATTTATATTATATAAGGCTAGGAAGCCTATTAGTTCTTAAATACCCTGTTAGGGTCTTCTCTTTCCCAGATAACAATATCATATTTCAAATAACTTGAGTCTAAGAGTTGCCAGCAACTCTTGAGAGAATGACTCCCCAAATTACCTTTTCGGTGACGTGCAAGATAAGACTTCATCATTTCCTATCTAAAAACCAATATTGTTGGAAACAATTTAAGTTATTTGGGGTAAATACATCACTTCATCCCATTCACTCTGTTAGAACTAAAGCTCCCAAAATATTTAGTTAATGGTCATTATTTTATTTTTTAAAAGTTTGTTCATTCATTCAACAAAGATCTATTGAATATACCTTATGATATATTCTTATGTAGAATGGTCCATCAGAGAATAATGAATCCTAGGGCTGGAAGGGACCTAGTCCAGTTTTTCCAACAAGGGATGAAAAAACTGGTACCTGGAGTGTTGCATCTTTTGCTTATGATTAGTTACATTAGACTAACACATCTACTTAGTGGAAGAACTGAGACTTGGCAAATACTCTTCTTTAATCTCTTCCTGAGCCCTTAAGCTGTATTTTATCACAGTTACCTATTGTTGCATAAAGTATTACCCCAATATTCAATAACTTAAAACAATAATCAGCATTTATTATCTCCGCTGTTTCTGAGTCAGAAATTTAGACAGGACAAGGGGGAAACAGTTTGACTTTGTACCTTGATGTCTGGGGCTTCAGCCTGAAGTCTTATAGGTGAGGTATTAGAAGCATGTAAAGGCTCTAGCATCACGTGCCTAGCAGTTGACGCTCGGGCTGTCAATCAGAACACCCAAACTTGGCTCTTCTACAGGTTATTACATGAGCTTCTTTACAACATTGTGGCTGGGTTCCAAGGGCAAGTGTCTCAATAGAAAGAGAGAGCCAAAGAGAAACCAATAAATAGGCTTTTATAGCTGAGCCTATGAAGTCATGAAGAGTCACTTCTGCCACACTCTGTAAGTCAAGTCAATCACTAAAGTATCCTCAAATTGAAGAGCCACGGATATAGACACCACCTCTTGAAGGAGGGTCCACACCACATCAGAAGATGACGTGAGATGAGATTTATATTGAAGCTGCCGTATTTGGGAGAATGCCATCTGTAACAAGGCAAAGGTTATTTATGGGAGCCTGGTACAATTTGAAAACGATGTCCATCACTTTTTCATGTAAAGGAGCAAGACAACACAACTCCATCAAGAATACATCCCTGAAAAGCCTAAAGCCAATGTTGCTTTAACACCATAGCTCAAACACACACACACACACACACACACACACACACACATATATATCCCTTCCACAGTTAATATTCTGAGATTTTACCATATCTTCATGCTTATTAATGCTACATGAATGATAGTAGTAAGACCCCTGAAAAAATGAACAATAACTTATTTTCCACACTGGAAAAGTGAAAGAAATTTTAGTCTCCTCATATGGATCCTCAAGAAATCAGAAAAAAATTACAATATATGTAGCGATTTACTATATAAGTCATATTAGCAAACCTCTCATTCGTTTAGAATATTAAGGAATATTTATCTGACTGTTCAGAGACAGGAATCATTGACGAAGTTAAACCTAATAGGATTTTTTGTTGTGATTAACAGAAAATAACCAGAGTGATTAAGACATTTTAAATCATTCAACTAATTTGATTTCATGATGGAAAATCTTAGTTTTACTTTTTAAGACTTATTACACTGGCATCTTGTTTGGGAAAATATTTTTTATCACCCTTTCTGCTGCTGGTATAATTGAGCACATATCAACATAATTTAGCAAATTTAAACTGCTTTGACTTGCAATTACCAATTTAGCAACTGACACAGGGGCCCACTGTTATTATCATATTTAGCAGCCATCTATCATAGTGCATGTAATAACTTAAATGCATGCATAAAGATAGCACTAAAAGGTAAGATGAAAAACTCTCTTTAAGCCTCTCAATTTAATGGCAAAGCTAATTTGCTGCTTAGGTCCCAAAGGAAGGCCATCCTTATTAATTCATCCTTTCTAACCACTAAACATGTAGATGGTCTAAGTCCTTATTCTTCTAATTTTCAAAGCTCTATCAATTTACTTGGGAATTATTTTCTAAATATTTTCAGAATTTTAAATGTAGTCATTGAATTAAAGATGTAGCTGGAACAGAGTCCTCGATTCAAGTATTATTAATTGAATAACCTTAAGTCAAACCCCAACTGAAGAGTCCTTTAAAACTAACTTGAATTCTAACTTGAATTTCATTCCTAAGGAAATAAATACATGTATAAAATTTTTCTTGATATTATAACAGTACAAAGGCAATGTTAAAAGATTTATACATTTCCCAATTGTGGCAATTATATGTTATATCCTATACAAAATGAAATTATTTCAAAGATTCTGTTGACTAAATAAATTCCTTTGGGTTATATACCAAATGGCAATAGAGGTTTTCATTGTACTTAATATCTATGCTTCCGTAAGATTCTTCAGGGGTATCCAATGGCATATTATAGACTTGATCCTTAAGTTAATCAGAGATTCAAGGTTTTGTGAAATTTGGACCATTGATTCTTACAGATAAAAATGGAGACGTAGCCATCTTCATCTTGTCCATGTGGACAATTGCACGAGGGAATGCTAATTTGATCAGCCTAATTCCAGCCCTGCACACACAATGATATAGGTGTGGTTTCTTCTTTCTTTCTCAGTAATTCTGTCTCTCCTTGGGGCCTGATTTAACCTCCAGGTTGTCTCAAGAACCCCAACATTAAGAGCACCGTTGGCCTGCCTTACCTGGCCATTCATTCCCTCTGCCTCTTTTCAATCAGGGCTCACTGCTCTCCCTGCTTTTCCTTACCCTCCCAGCTGGTCGCCCTTTTGAAATGCTGCTGTTGCACTAAGGTTTTCTCAGTCAGCTGTTAACTGACATAACAGCTTAATGGATCCCCCTTTTACCAGCTCCTCACGTCATTGGAGGATGCCTGTTCAATAGGGAGTGTTCTGCTGCCTTATAATTACATTAAGGCTGCTCACACTTCATTTTCACTAAACTAATCCTAGTTTGGCTCTTTGGGACTTTATTCCTTTCTGATTAGTAGTCACTTTCAGGAGGAGAAGTTCTTGCTTAGAAAAGTAAGCTAGAAAGCAGAGACCCTCCAGATCTTACACAGTCCTAAGTGATCAAACAATTATTTAATATAGAAATCTTTAGTTGGGACCAAAATCTACGGTCTGCCCCATAATGGTATATATTTCATCATTATTTGGCTCCCACCCAGGTAACACATCTGTAAATACTGTGAGCAGTTCATTCATGACCTCTGGCCATTTAACTTATTTCCATTGAAAATTTTACTATGTTTGCTCTGTTTTTGGCTGTTGAGTTGCTAAGTCATGTCCAACTCTTTGCAACCCCATGGACTATAACCCCGCCCGGCTCCTCTGTCCATAGAATTTTCCAGGCAAGAATATTGGGATGTGTTGCCATTTCCTTCTCCAGGGGATCTTCCCAACCCTGTCTCCTTTTAGGTGGGCAGATTCTTACCATTGAGCCAAGCCCTTGTTTTGTCTTAGTTTATGATTCAATTTGTTTTATGCTTTTTCTTTTTCTGTTTTTATGATCAGTTCAGTACTCACCATGAATATACTTATTATCTGGGCAAAATCACCCTAGTGAAGCATTTTAATGACATAGCACTCTATTTTCGATGGTAGCTCAAGGCAGCTTGTTCTCAGTGCTCTTTCACAAGAAATTGTGCAGACAATGTCCACAAGGAAAAGAGAAGATCTATTAAAATACCTAATGTCCCTTGATGTAATGCTGTTTCTTTGGAAACACTCTGGAGATATCCAGGAATGGATGTCCTCAATGACTTCTTTCCAGGAAATTCTCCAAAGAAAGAATCTTCCCCTCTTTAAACAGTATTATTAAACAGAATATTTGCTGTTTGGCACTGGTAGCTCAGACAGTAAAGAATCTGCCTACATTGCAGGAGACCTGTGTTCGGTCCCTGTTTGGGGAAGATGCCCCTGGAGAAGAGAATGGCAACCCACTCCAGAATTCTTGCCTGGAAAATCCCGTGAACAGAGGAGCCTGATGGGCTACAGTCCATGGGGTTGCAAGAGTCGGACACGACTGAGTGACTAGCGTGCACACACACCCACTTCTCTTCAGAGGTTACAGTGAGAGTGTATACTAGGAATTACAATGCTGAAATTGTAAGAATTTGTTGTGTTCTTCCCCTGCTAGTGGGAATTTCCCAAAATAAAAGCAAAATGGTGATGAGCAAATGGAAAATTGGGGCCATTTTCTGTAATATCTCTGAACATGTTCTGCCTTTGTTTATGCTTTGTCAGTTGTTTTTAATCAGTTTATTATGACTAGTGTTTTCATTGGCCATTAAGATTCATTTCCCTTTATAGTTTGGTAATTACATTTGTGGAATATATTTTTAATACCTAATCACCATCAGGGCACTCTTAAGGGATGTAGTTAGAAAGATCATCAGACATTATGTCTTGAATTGCTAATCTCATACTCTTATTTTTTTTTTATTGCAACTTACTATTGTGTCATGAACAGAGCTTTAATTATACAGAATGGTCCTTGCTGAAATGGCGCTCTCTTTGGAATAAGTGCCTTCTTTCAATGTATGGAGTATTCCTTTGGGGAATTATTGTGAAACATTTTTAAAATTATACTTCCAGCTACTGGAAGACAGATTGAAAGCAGAACCAAACAGTTAAGGTGAGATGAGTATAACTTTTCCTTTTCCTCCCTACAGCTTTATTCTTCTGGGCTCCAAAGCTACACCACAGGGAACAATCATATTAGCAAGACTGAATAAAACCCAGAACCTGCATCCCAAACCAAATAACATTCATTAAGAATGCTTCCTTGGTGTTCTTAATTAAATTAGTTAAATGACTGGAGAAGTCTTATTTATGTACCATAACTTCTTTATATACTGAATTTTTTTTTAAAGCAAACTGGCAGAGTGAGTCATGTGCAAGTTCTTCACAAATACCAAGCTTTCTGTAATAAAGCAGGTGGCAAAATGTTCTCTTCACTTGAAATATTAGGTTGCCACACTGAAATTGACTTGGACACTATCAATTAAGATAAATGTCCTTTAGATCACATTAGGGTCATGGTGGGAAACAACTGCTATGATGGAAACTATTTACATCATCATGGCTTACATTTAGCCATCCAGCTAGGCTGACCATCCCTGATATCATTAATCCTGCTTAATCTCTGTTTCCCACCACACACACACACTCCCCCTTGGGAATCGAGCTACCTTTATAGAACCTTTTGAACTGCTCACACAGCCCTGAAGAAGGGATCATTTCCAAGGTGCTCAAATTTCAGAGAAATGGCTCCTTAAATAATTTAATAAGAAAAGGGAAGCTTTGTAATAATTAAATTACATTTGATGGCACTTTTCAGTGTTTAGTAAATATATGCTACTGGAATTGGAAATACAGGGGCAAACTTGTCCCTTCTAAGGTTGAATATCTTTGTGTGGAATCTCAGAATTGTGGGTGCATAAGGGTAGGTCCCACTCAGACATCTTCTGTAGTGTGTAATGGCTCATAAGAGCAAGAAATGCATCTGACTCAGTAATATTTAATGAGTGAATTTATAAATCCAAGAAGTGCTTTCTTGTATCGTACAACATGAAGAATGTAGCCAATATTTTGTAATAACTGTAGATGGAAAGTAACCTTTTACATTGTATAAATTTTTTTAAATAAAAGAACATATTCTTAATCACTAGAGTCAGAGAAATTAAATTTTTTTAATTCTTTTATTAAAAAATGTAGTGTTTTCTGCCTTTTCCCACTGCAACTCCATTTCTGCAACCACACATTTGGAGGTACATACACAAGGAATTGCAGAGTTATGGAAGAAGGGAAAGCAGAGAAGCCTAGGCTGCTTCACAGCTGGTGAGCATTAGTATAACGGCATCCCTGGTTAACAGCCAGCAATTGTTCTGATTGATGGCTGTTTAAGTAGCAACAATTGTTAAATATTTTGAATAAAACCACAGGTCATTTCTTTATTTAACCCATTTGTTCTGGGGCTAAGCACCTTCTACCTTAAGATATCCTTGAGATCAGAGCCAAACAGAATTCCTAAAGGTAATTAAGAGAAATTGAACTGAGCAAGAGAATGGACTATGGTCGTGGGTTACATCTATTCCAACTAGACCCAGCCTTAGAGATTTCACTGGCAGAAGACTGAACCCAACTAGGGAAAATTTTGAGGTGGGACAAAATAGTAAGTTAGAGCGTGTACTAGTTTGGGGGTCACCAGAGCTCTTTCACTAACTTTCTAATCAATTTAAGGAAAATCATTTCAGTAGGTTTTCAGTTAAAAATTCAGAAAACTTGAATTCTAGAATCCCTTCCAGTTCCATCATCTAATCAAATCAGGCATATTTTTTTCTGAAAGAGAATTTTTTCAATAGTGTGTAAAAGGACATAACAACATGTATAAGAAGACTAAAATCATAACCCTACAGTTTTAAATTCCTGTGGGTATTTATAGACTGTTTTAATGCTTGTATGCCATTAAATTCTACCTAAATATTTTAAAGTTTGACTTAAATACATACATCCTGCTTCTCTCAAGGGTGAAATCATAAGACTTTCATATTCAGGTGAATTCTTTACCACTGAGTCACTAGGGAAACCTTGATACATATATGTATGCTTTTAACTTACTAGTGGGCTTGAAGTTAATCAAAAACAATGCGTCATGATCAGTGTATGATACTTGAAAACTGCAGTTTACATCCTGGGTTTCCTGGCATACTAATGTGTAAGTTGAATATATTTTTACTTTGGGGCGGGACAAGTATATTGACCATTCTATGGTCAGGCTCCTCAGGATGGTTATTTTCTTGCTTTCTGTACATCTCCTGCTTGACCAGAGCCTGCTTCTCTCACAAGAATATCCAATCCCCTTCATGACAGGACCTAATTAGTAACTGTCCCCATGATTGCCCTCTGCCCCAGCTGCTGGGTTCCCCGGTAACCAAACCAACATGGTGACCGAAACAACATGACATCATTCCCCTTTGAAGGGTCGCCAAATTCCCCGCCCCGATGCCCCACCCTGCCTGCCTGCCAGCTACTGGCAGGCGGTATCCAGAACCCACATCAATAAATGCCTGAGTCTCTGTTGCCGTCTCCCGTGACTCATGGGTCCCAAGGCTGGGCAACTACAAGGCTTGCAGACCTACACAGTGCAGCCCTCTGTCAATCCTAAAGGAAATCAACCCTGAATATTCATTGGAAGGACTGATGCTGAAGCTCCAATACTTTGGCCACCTTATGTGAACAGCCGGCTCATTAGAAAAGGACCCAATGCTGGGAAAAATTGAAGGCAGGAGGAGAGGGGGATGACAGGGGATGAGATGGTCAGATGGCATCATCAAGTCAGTGGACATGAGTGTGAGCAAACTGGGAAATACTGAGGCTCAGGGAAGCCTAGCGTGCTACAGTCCAGTCCACGGAGTCACAAAGAGTCAGACATGACGGAATGACTCAACGGAATGACTCAATGGGTGAGGCAGCCAAGAGGCCAAAAAAAACTCCCCTGAGCCCCAAGATATCAGAAAATAAGGATGGGGTGTGAAAAGTTGAGGAAGTGGTCTGAGGAGGCAGTCCCCCAGCATGTGTGGCCCTGTGGAGCTGACCACCATGAGAGATGAGAGGTGTCTTTCTCTTCCATTAAACTGATGATCTCCTGCTAACCTCAGAGCCTCTTACAAGTTTAAAGGTAGCTGTCCCATGCTCCTGGCTCTTGGGACTATGTGGGGATGGCTAAAGAATACAGACAACGTGTAAGGACATGGATTATCTATCAAATACTTGAATGTTAGCCGGTCAGGTAAGACAAGCGTACTCCCAACCACCAGCCCTAAACAGCGACAGACACAGGCTTTAGTAGTGTTATCTCAGGGGAGAGCTCGTGAGTTGGAGGTGGCCGGTTAACCAGAAGGGCTTGGGGCCTGTGGCAACTGCAAAATACCCTTGGGCTTCTGGTCCCAGCTATGGATTGGGAAGAGCAACGATACTGCATAATGGGACAATAGCTATGTGTAGTCTACAGTGTGTTACAACAGGTGCAACGGATTGTACAGTACTTGGAATTCTCCAGGCCAGAATACTGGAGTGGGTAGCCTTTCCCTTCTCCAGGATCTTCCCAACCCAGGGATCAAACCCAGGTCGCCCACATTGTAGGTGGATTTTTCACCAGCTGAGCTACAAGGGAAGCCCAAGAATACTGGAGTGGGTAGCCTATCCCTTCTCCAGCGGATCTTCCCCACCCAGGAACTGACTTGGGGGCTCCTGCATTGCAGCCAGATTCTTTACCAACTGAGCTATCAGGGAAGCCCCACAACAGATGCAAAGGCCTACTGGAGCTGTAGAGCAATGCAGAGTGGCCACCGAGTTCAGGAAGGGGCCGATACAGACGCTACACACTAGCATTTNCACCCAGGAACTGACTTGGGGGCTCCTGCATTGCAGCCAGATTCTTTACCAACTGAGCTATCAGGGAAGCCCCACAACAGATGCAAAGGCCTACTGGAGCTGTAGAGCAATGCAGAGTGGCCACCGAGTTCAGGAAGGGGCCGATACAGACGCTACACACTAGCATTTCCACCTGCCCCACAGGCTAATTGAAAGGATGAAGGGACCACGTAATAACAACTGAGATGGGAAAACTCTCTCTCTACATGTGAACGTGTCCAGGAGCACTCACTCCAGTATTTACACCATGTTAACCCAGAGGCAACTGGTCAACACCATCCAAGTTCAACTGTTGACCACCTAAGGACTGCTGCCAGTGGTTGGTCAGGACAATAGCTTGCTTTTGCTCTTGCCACGGGATCTGCCCCCAGAAGAACACATTATAAATCACCCTGGGGCTGGCAGGTATGGCCCTGGTGGTTTGGGTTTGCTTCCTCGTGGGAAATAATATTAGAAAGGGATTTAAAGGCTTCACCTGTCTTCTACTCAGCACCACCTGAAACTGCTAAAGGAATTAATTAGGGCACCATCATTTAACCCTTGGTCCATTATACTGTCTCTCCAGTATTCGGCACCAGCCTGGGAGAAATATCAGTAACCTCAGATATGCAGATGATAACACCCTTATGGCAGAAAGTGAAGAGGAACTAAGAAGCCTCTTGATGAAAATGAAAGAGAGTGAAAAAGTTGGCTTAAAGCTCAACATTCAGAAAATGAAGATCATGGCATCTTGTCCCATCACTTCATGGGAAATAGATGGGGAAACAGTGGAAACAGTGGCTGACTTTATTTTGGGGGGGGCTCCAAAATCACTCCAGATGGTGACTGCAGCCATGAAGTTAAAAGATGCTAACTCCTTGGAAGGAAAGTTATGACCAACCTCGATAGCATGTTGAAAAGCAGAGACATTACTTTGCCAACAAAAATCCGTCTAGTCAAGGCTATGGTTTTTCCTGTGGTCAGGTATGGACGTGAGAGTTGGACTGTCAAGAAAGCTAAGCACCGAAGAATTGATGCTTTAGAAGTGTGGTGTTGGAGAAGACTCCTGAGAGTCCCTTGGACTGCAAGGAGATCCAACCAGTCCATTCTGAAGGAGATCAGCCCTGGGTGTTCTTGGAAGGAATGATGCTAAAGCTGAATCTCCAGTACTTTGGCCACCTCATGCAAAGAGTTGACTCACTGGAAAAGACTCTGATGCTGGGAGGGATTGGAGGCAGGAGGAGAAGGGGACAACAGAGCATGAGATGGCTGGATGGCATCACTGACTCGATGGACGAGAGTCTGAGTGAACTCCGGGAGTTGGTGATGGACAATGGCGGGCTGCAATTCATGGGGTCGCAAAGAGTCAGACACGACTGAGTGACTGAACTGAACTGGGAATTAGGGCTGGACAGGTGGGATCATACTACAGACCAAGACAAAAACCACAGCAGGGTGGTATCATCTCAGCATGTTCTTACTGCTTGTATTTTGCTTAACGCCCATATCTCCCCTGCATTGGGCCTGCTGAGCATCTTACATTCTCTCCTTAGTATAAGTGGCGGGAGTCTGTTCATGGACTGAGCGACAGTAGTGACCTCACTGTGAAGTGAGTTTGATTCCTGGGTCCCTCTGGTGGGCTATAGTCCGCGGGTTGCAAAGAGTTGGACATGACTGAGCGACTGAGCATGCTTTGTCGTAGTGAGATGACGTTGTTGATCTCATCTGGACTTCCAGATGAAAGTTGACCTGAAAAGCCCCTGGCTCCAAGGTTTGCCTGCCTCTTGGCTGCTGTTACCTGTATTGCATGTGTGGTGTTTGGTTGTGGCATGCCTCTATGTGCCTGACCCCAGCGATGTCACAGAAAAGGGGTAGGCCAAGATTGTAGGGATCCTGCAGGGCATGTAGGGATGGAGCGTTTGTCGGGCCACTCAAGATGGCTCCTCTCTCGCTCTCTATACATCCCTGCTGGACCAGGCTTTGTTTCTCTCAAGTGACTCTCCAGTCCTCTTAATTATAGCCCTAATTAGTAACCGCCCACCTGCTTGCTCCCTGCCCCAGCTCTCATTTGCCTGGCAACTGAGCCAACCTGATGTAAATTCCCCCCATAAGTGGTAGCCTCCTTCTCCCCTGAGTAGCAAAGATTGCTGCCATGTCCTGCCTGCCACTTGCTGACAGTGGTGGGATTTGTTCCAGGACCTTTGGCTTGAGATCCTCTCTCCAACGAACAGTTGATGTTTCGCCGTCATCTCCAGGCCCTTTCTTCAGTCTGAACTCCTACAGGCCTACAGGGTACAGCCCAACAGGCACACAGTGTGGACACTAAGTCAAACCAGAATATGTAAAATCTGAGAGTGGTACAATCAATACAGCATTAGATGCAATTATAACCACTCACCCCTATTGGAAACAGTTTTCACACAAATCCCACTGAAGAAAGGAAATGTTTGTGTTTAAATTTTTTTTCACCCCTTTATTTTTCCATGTATAAAATTATCTGCAGGGAAATGAAAAACTGTTTATTTGTGACAAAGCAGCCTATTTCTGACTATTGTGCTCTTGAGTAGGACTGGTGAGCTGTTAGGTGACAAACACAAGTCTTACTGTGGAAGAAATTTATTCTTAATAGCAACTTAAAACTTGAAGAATTTGTAGGAAAGAAAAATACTCAAGGCTGTAAATAAACTATGCAAATAAAAGTTGGCTTTTGATTACCCAGAAGGCATGGCTATTAGTCCTTTACAAAGCACAAATTTTATTTATTCATGCCCATGGAAGTGACTTTTTGTGGACGTTTCCAGCAGTTCTTTTGATGCCATGTGTTAAATGAAGTCCACATTGATTGCTCTTGATTTCTCAGAATCTTTTATTGTGGTCCTGACATGTAAGGGGGGGCTCAAGAATTTCTTAATAGGAGAACTTTAGACAACAACCAGACAACAATCTCTCCAGGTTGAGAGGAGGGGCAATGAAACATGCAGTTGCATTTGCCTCTAAAAATATTGTTCTCTTTTATTGGTACCATTTTTTTTTTTGAAAATAATTGCTTTACAATGTTATGGTGGTCTCTGCCTTACATCAATGTGAATCAGTCATAATCATAATTATACACAAATATCCCGTCCCCATAGAGCCCCCCTGCCCATTCTGCCCCTCTAGGTCATCACAGCACACCAGGCTGGGCTACCTGTGTTAGACAGCAGCTTCCTGCTAGTTATCTCTTTTACATATTATAGTGTGTGTGTGTGTGTGTGTGTGTGTGTACATATGTCAAGCATACTGTTCTTACTTTATATGGATTTTATTTAGGNCCATAGAGCCCCCCTGCCCATTCTGCCCCTCTAGGTCATCACAGCACACCAGGCTGGGCTACCTGTGTTAGACAGCAGCTTCCTGCTAGTTATCTCTTTTACATATTATAGTGTGTGTGTGTGTGTGTGTGTGTGTGTACATATGTCAAGCATACTGTTCTTACTTTATATGGATTTTATTTAGGGTGTTTTGGGACACTGATCTTCAATTCAGATCAACCGGGGAGAAAAAGGCCACAGGCAATATTAGAGCTACATTAATTTAAATGTCTTTGTTACTTTTATATTTTTTAGGTCTTAAAAGACCGTTTTCAAAGGCCCAAAATGAAGTTCACACTTACACGCTGGTGCTTGACCCTCTTCATCTTCTTGAATGTAAGTGAAACAGAGTTATTTTAAGCTATGTTAATCAAGAATACTGAAACAATAAGGTTGAGTATAACTGAGCAAGGGTAGACCTTGTTCTCCAGAAGACAAACTATAATTTTCTTTAATATTTTGTTAACAAATCTCCTCTTTATATTATTCAAGGAAGACTGTTACTAACATCTCATGCCTGTCAATTTAATTTTAAGAGGATTTACATTTATAATGTTACACATCAAAGCTTATGGGAATAATTGCTAATGTAGTCCTTCCTTCTGTACCTGTCTGAATGAGGATAGTTTATTTTATTATGTAAGACAGCCGTGTTATTTTAATCTTCAGATAAAGTACAATATAATTTGCTAAAAGTAATCCAGTACTTGGAAATGCATGTATTTTCATGCCATTGGAAAGAAATTTTAAACAAGAATATTGTAGAAACTATTGGAATATTTTCTTTTGTCTGTAAATGTCTAAGCCTTATATCATATTCTATAGATGCAGAGAGATTGATATATTTTATTAATAGTGATATTGTTATTAATATCTCAAATGAAATCCTATGTGATCAACTATATGTGAATATTCCTGAATTTTGCTTCACAAATCATGTAACTAGACATTGATAGAAGAAATGATAAAGTAACTACTAGATAATAAGATAGTTTGAATATTATCCAGTCATCTTTTTTTTAGGAAAGACTAAACAAAGTCTTTTAACAAAGATTACAAAACTTTTGGTGTTTTTTTTTTTTTTAAAGCTCACTTTTTAAAAACTCTTACCTAGTACATTTTAAAATTCAAAGATTGAAAGAACTTCATATATTTGCATGAGCATGACAGGTGCCTTGTGGTTTGTAGGCTTCTTTTTACTAGCAAGCATGATTGCACAGGGCACTTAAATGGCTTTATGAGGTCTTCACTGTGACAAACAGAAATTTTGCTTCTGTTTGGATTATATATTTGATCTGGAGGATTTTTCCATACAATTTTTGATATATCAGTTTTCTTCTAAAACACTTATTATGTTCCACATTAATATTCTTCAGAGAAAAGGAAAAATTTTTATGACATTAATTACTCTAAAATGTCACTTCTTAGATACGTTATTATGAAAAACCACTACCAATATATTTATTGAATTCTACCAACCTGATTTCCAAATGGTCTTTAAAAGTTATCAGTTTGGTTCGCCACATTCCCTTAGCCTCATCTACATTTACCGAAAGCGCTCACTTTCTCTTCTTATCACTTTCTCTTCTTGTGCAGTAACACCACAGGCTTAGAACAGTGCTTGGCACATAGTGCCCACAAGATGCTAGCGAGGATGATGACAATGACCCCACCAACGACGAGGAAGACAGAGAGAAAGTAGGCTCTTCTGAGAAGCATTTGTTCTTCACTTAACTGTGTTCCCCGATTTGTGTTGAATTTATGACCCCATGGACTGTAGCCCGCCAGGCTCCTCTGTCCACGGGACTCTTCAGGCAAGAATACTGGGGTGGGGCCCTTTCCTGCTCCAGGGGATCTTCCCAACTCAGAGATCCAACCCAGGCCTCTTATCTCCTGCATTGGCAGGTGGGTTATTTACCACTAGCGCCCCCTGGGAAGCCCCTTATGATCCATACAGGAGTTTTTATATAAGGCCTTAGGTAGAAAGTACATAGTCAGGCATCTGATCCCATCTGGAAGAAGCAAAGCTTACACTTGACAGACCTCCATTTTATCCTTTACTTTGAAAAGTATAAGTAACTGAAAACTACAAATCATCCTAACATAGACATTATCATTACTAAGAACTTCGACATGGAAAGTTGGTCATATCAGCTTGTGAATTCTGGATGCATATTCCCCTTAGAACAGGTCTGTCTGTGACAATCCGTAGAAGCGTCCTTCAAGCCGGTAGCATGGATCCCCACAGTCAGTAGTTTTGGACCATTTCTAAAGTTCTACACAGAACTGTTTTCTTCCTGTTCTCTCTCTGTTCTTCTGGAAACCACCTGTAACACACAAGGAAGCTGATTGTCTTACGTCAAAGTAGGAATTGCTTAAACACACAGCCATTCAAATCAGATTGCTTTACTTTTAGACCCCATGATTAGTACGGATGGAACTTTCTAGAATGTAAGCTCCACGAGGGCAGGGACCTTACCAATTTTGTTCTCGCTGCTGACTCTTCAGAACCTAGGACAGTGCCTGACATATGGAAGGCGTTCAAGTAAAAGAACACTGGTTCCCTCCGCGGACTACAGCTGTCAGTGGCAGCTTGGTGGTCGTATGTGTGGCGCCATCTACTGGAACCTTTAGGAGTGACATCACATATATGGCGACTAAACTGCTGCATAGGACAACAATTAAGAAGTGTTTTTTTGTTTGATTTTGGAAGCATCATGCAAGATGGCTTGAATGCAAAACTTCGAATGTCAGTCTTGATTCAGAAAAACATCTCCTTCCTGTCTCATTTCTATCTTCACGTGAACATAAAATTATATATTTACATTCCACGAAGATATAGAATAAACATAACACATATGATAGGTGGAATATTGTTTTCACACCACTTGGTGGTTTAATCACTACTGTTTATATTTTCCCTCTTTACTGCTGAAAATTGTACCACCTCACTAGCAACTTTTATCTCTGAAATCATCAGCAGTTTAATATGTTCAATGAACCTGATGAAATTTATATGTTATTTTTCAGCAGTAGTAATTCCATGATTGGAATTACATAGATGTAATGGTTATATATGTATATATGTCATGTATACATATTTGACAGATGCCTCAACTTGTATGTTATTTTCAGAAGAAAATCACTGAAACATTCAGCTACCACTGGAAAAACTGCATGGTCAGTGCTCAGACATGAACCAGACCAGGAGCGGACTCAGATTATTATGGCCCCTCTGAGGACAGAAGTTCTAATTGCTCATTCCCTCAGTGTTGAAACGATCTCCGTTGAACCATGTTACAGGAAGTTCACTGGAGTTTTGTTTCAGCATTGGAGGAATGATAAGATGCTACTGTCGTCTACATGAACTACAGCTACTTTTCCAGATGGTCATGTCGCCATGATTACTGGTGTTTAAGCCTGCACTGAACCAAATAATGTTGTCACTGAAAATACAGATTTCCACTTGCTATTCTTGCGCATACTGCCTCCCCATGGCCTCCATGAATATCCAGCTAACACAGGAGCATTTCATGGGTTATTCAGTCTGTTTAAAAATAGAATTCAGAATATTACTTTGGTCAAGCTTAAGCAAAATAGTTCCTAGTGTCTAGCATATCTAATGTAAGTGACAGAAGAAAAATTACAGATGACATCATATTCTATGACAACATAATGGGGTTCAGCCACATTGATAAAGGACGTGTACACCTTTAATCATCATTGTCGGTGTGTTTGTTTCTTCTGTCACAAATTCTAGAGGCATTAAAATTAGAAATAATCCTAATACTTAGAGAGGTGTCAACTCTATTTGCAGTAAGTATTCATATAGAGTTTTAACCATAATGTTATAATAATAATAAATATTCATCCTCCTCTGTTTGCAAGTGACTTCTACTCAGATGATTTGCTTATACTTCCACATCCAGTCCAAAAGAGAACTTATCTTCTCCCCCAAGAAAGGTTTTCCTTTCTTAATGTCTTTTCTTTCTCCTTTTCAAGACAGTACATTTTTTTCCCTAGCTGCATTGGCTAAAATATCTAGGCCATTTGACTCTTATTATTCTCCATTCCTTATCAGGTATACTTAGTGCTTCTATTGTTTGAAAAAGTGCTGGGGTGCTGTTTCTTGTTCCCTCTTAAGGTGATGTAGTCCATGCCTTGAGCTGCCTGACTGGGCTTCCCAGCTCTAATCTGATGCCTAACTCTCCTTTCACAACCTTCACCGGTCAAAAAACTGCAAGACATCTTTACCTCATCATGCTTTTAAAATATTGGCTAAAATATCTTGAGCCTTTCATGTCCCCAGAGTTTTGTATTTGTTTTCCTAGGGCTCTGTATTATCTGAGTTTCCTTGATTTCAGTTATTAGCCTCAAAGGTGCTCCCCTCCAGTTTGGTTTCCGTACAATTTCACACATGCCCTTTCCTTCCTCTGGGCTTACCTGTGTGCCTTACCTTCCACCCAGAAAGCCTTCCCTCTCCTCTCTGCCTATGCAGACAGTACATGTATTCAAAGTCCAGTTCTACCTTAGATCTGTAGTCATTCCCATCTTTTCTTGCTCCATGCTCTCTCTCCACTATGAATTTTTATTGGTTAGCCTTTAGTGGTAGACTGTCTCATGGGACAGGAGGTACTGCCTACACAGTGAGATGTGCTAGAAAACAGTGAGGCTCTACCATGAATGTCCTGGGGTGTCTAAGGATATTTATTTTAGCAACTGTGGAGAATAGAGAAAGGTATATAATGCTATCTCTGCCCTCAGTACATTGGGGAAACTTCCCTCTTAGAATAATTTAAACAGAATAAGGCCAGTAAAAAGTGTTTGAGCAAGTGTGATAGAAAGCCAGGAGTATTTCTAACTTCAGAAAAACAGAAGTCAATATAGGTTGACGCTTGCAAGTCTTCTCCAAAAAACTCCCCATGAAGAACATGGATATAAAAAAATTCCAATTCAAGCACAATCAAAACAGCAGAGCCACAAAAGAAATTGAAATCTATCTAGACACAACTTAAGACAATTTGTCAGACATCCATCTTTTCAGATACACAGACACACAACTTTGATTAATAGGACCTATGATGGTAATGAAAACTAACGGACTGACAAAATAATGTCAGCCTGCACTGAAAATTTAGAAGCACTGGGGAAAATATTTAAGATTTACCTTAATTTTCAGCAGTGAAAATGAATTACCTTGTATAGGTCATCTGCTGATGAAACCAGTATAAAGAGATTAAGGCAATTATCCAAAGCAGAATATTTCAAAACAACATATTATGTTTGTTCTGTGGAATAAATGGGGTAAATTTTTTGGCAGTGTGTGCAATCTAAGTGCAAACAAATCAGTTGAAAGAATCCAATTAAAACTTATTTATTGCACTAATATATCTACTTTGAATAACATGATTCATGATTCTTAGGAGCTCCAAAAAAAACAAAGTTGATTTAGTATTCATATTTTTTGGAAATCAGGTTATTTATTTCTAAACTTTACATTGATAATACAATTTTAAAAATCTTGTAATGAGGTGCATGGGTCTGTGTGGGTGCTATACATTTTCAGCGTGGATGGAATGAATGCAAATATGAAATTTTTAGGTAGAATTTACAGATCAAATATAAATACACTTAAATTATAAAGAAAAAATAATCCACATGGAGATCGTGCATAACTGTTGCTTATAGAAGGAAAATAAATGTGTTCATACTTTTTGATCATTTCATTATGTATTCCTCTCTCTCTACTCTCCATAATAACTTCATTTCCTGTCTAATACAGCGCCCACTTCCGGTCCTTCCCGCCAGCTCAGATTCCACCTACTCTCCAACACTGGAGCCGGAGCCATTTCTCTTCCTTTTAGGAAAACAGAGACTGTTGCAGGCACAGCACAAATGCTTTGACCGAATGCAGAAGTTACCCCCCTACCAAGGAGAAGGTAAAAAGAAGGCTGTACATGAATGTCTGTTTCAAACATTAGTGAAGGCTTATTTTCTTCTGGGGGTAAATATGTGTTAACTCAATTAATTTAATATGCCAATGTTTTTAACAGTGGCTTTCATACTGTGGTATGTTTGTGTATTTTATGCCACAGACATGCCTAGTTTCTTTGCTCAGGTTCATCTGACTGCTTTTGGTTAACATCTGCCCTTAAGACAAAATTAAGTAGAGTAGCCTAGTAGTGTCAGCAGTAAAGAATCTGCCTGCCAATGCAGGAGACCCAGGTGCGATCCCTGTGCTGGGAAGATCCCCTGGAGGAGGGCTTGGCAACCCACTCCAGTATTCTTGCCTGGAGACGCCCACGGACAGAGGAGCCTGGTGGGCCACAGACCATGGGGTCATAAAGAGCCAGACATGACTTTGCAGCTGAGCATGCTCCCACGATAGAGCATATACTTTCACGAGGTTTCTTTCATAACATTTCTGGAGATATTGCAAAGGAGAAATTTTGGAGGAAAGATTCGACACAGATGACAAGTAAGCCTTCTGAGGAATAAATGGAGAATATCCTACCAAAAAGAAAAAAAAGGAAATTCCCTTAGTAGTTGGAAAAGTTAGGACCTTTATTTTGTTGCTACTGCTGTTTTAACATTTCCATACCCGAGTGGAGAGCCCCTGCACAACCCGTCTACGCCCTGTTAAATGTCACTGAGGACTCTATGGTTTTTGATAACTGCAATGTAATTTCTCTCTAAATGGCCAGGTCTGTACTGCAACCGCACCTGGGATGGCTGGGCCTGCTGGGACGATACACCCGCTGGAACGCTCGCTGAACAGCACTGCCCGGATTATTTTCCGGACTTTGATGTGGAAGGTAGAGTATTTCTTTTTAGTTTATGTTTGGCTATGAATCTTTTAGCATTTTTCTAGTTCCCAAAAGAAAATCAGATGCAAAATATACTCCCAAATCATAATCTCTACGGTTTAGCATGGTCTGAAACATCTCCACAAATGAAATATCCAGTTGTACAAAGATTGTGGGCTGCCCTTATTTTTTAAGTCAATGACCAGTTGTGCATGTTGGTCATAAATTCTATTAAATATTAAATTTAAAGGAACCATTTATATATTTTAAATATTTAATATTGAATTTTAATAAACATTGCAATTACTTTTTCTAAAACTGAACAATTTTTATTTACAGCTGAAGTTTTGTAAAATTTTCCATTGTTTCCCATTTGATGACTTATGCAAATCCTTGATCTAGAGTTTATGTGTACTGGGCTGGTGGAAGAAGCATAATGGGAGTTTGATTGTAATGTTGAAAATGATATAAAACCATCATGTGTAAGGAAGAGAAATGAGAAGGTGGTAACTCCAAACACTGACTAGATTTCTGTTCCAACAACAGATGATGGACATATTCTCAGTAAAGAAGACTGGTACTATTAACATGGGTCATACTAACCCAGCTCTCCACCCTGCCCCACATGAACAGCCAACAAATGTGTTAAGTTAATTAGTAGCATCAAAGTCACTGTAATTATGAAAGTAACATAGGAGTGTTTTCATTGAATATTTTTTTTTACTTTCCAAAACAGTTTCATACATATTATCTCCTTTTATACTCACAATATTTTATATAAAACCACAACTGAACCCAAGTCCTCTGAACTCCTACCTAAGCCTTTTCTAAGTAAATAAAAAAAGCATTTGAAAAATAATATTTCTAAATCATTGTACAAAATTATGTAGATTGAACTTTCAAGCCAAAACATGGTTTTCCTTCAGGCTTCAATCTAGCCACACCGGTGGGGGACTTGCTTTCCTGCTTCCTGTGAGAATGAACTACAAAGTTTGATACCCGTGGAAGTGGAATTACAGTGGGGCACTTTGAAAACCAGTTCAGGCCAGCCACTTCTAGGGATTCTCATTTTGATTTAAGAGTTGTAATGTGAAGGGAGAAAGAACATATCACTCTTCCCTGCTCATCACTGCTGCTGCTGAGTTGCTTCAGTCGTGTCCGACTCTGTGCGACCCCATAGACGGCAGCCCACCAGGCTCCCCCATCCCTGGGATTCTCCAGGCAAGAACACTGGAGTGGGTTGCCACTTCCTTCTCCCATGCAGGAAAGTGAAAAGTGAAAGCGAAGTCACTCAGTCCTGTCCGACTCTTTGTGCCCCATGGACTGCAGCCCACCAGGCTCCCCCATCCATGGGATTTTCCAGGCAAGAGTACTGGAGTGGGGTGCCATCACTCATCACTACCTTCCTGTAAACCCTAACTCAGTGCTATTTGATGGTGGTCCCCAGGTCTTTACTGACTCTTCCCAATAAATGATGCTTCGTTAATCTTGATCTGATGACTGCCTTAGAGGAACCTGATTGGCAAAAAGAGTTGTTCTGTAATTGAGGCTCCAAGGCCAGTTCCAAGGCAGTAATGGGCTGTTGCTAAAGTGGCTACAATTATTAACTAAAAGGCAACTTTGGGGTTAGCCAAACAGTGATTTCCAGGCATAGATCCATCTTTTCAGCCAGATTTTTAGATAGAACCCTCTCAGTGGGGGAACAAATCCACTTCAAAAGAAAGGCAATTCTTAAATACATCTGTATTCAACAAACTTAAATTGTTTAGTACTTTATCATTGACCCAAGCTGTATCTTGATGATCCACTCAACAGTTTAATGAAATGACAGAGACTTCCTTTTAAACAAAGTGCTTGGTTAAAAGGTAGGTATATAATGAGAGAGTGAATAGCAGTGTTAAGATTCCAATGAGGCTGATAGAAAGAAAGAAAAAAAAGTGAAGTCACTCAGTCATGTCCGACTCTTTGCGACCCCATAGATTGTAGCCTACTAGGCTTTTCTGTCCACGGGATTTTCCAGGCAAGAGTACCAGAGTGGGTTGCCACTTCCAGAATGAGGCTTAATAGGCTGAGGGAAAGTGCTACAGTATAAAAAGCAAATCCCTGTTAGGAGGGATGTAAGGGCAGGAGTCAAACACTCAATCAACAGAAAAGAGATGGAGCCAAGGTGGCCAGCATGTGGTTGAGGACAATGCTTCTCAACCCTGAGATCCTTGGGAATCAGTGAGCTTTTAAAAGGCCAGCTGTCTGGCATCTCTTGAGACTAATGGCACAGGAATCTCTGAGGACTGGGTATGAGAATCAGGAGAGAGTTCCCCAGTGTGAAGGAAGGAAGCATGCTCCCCTCTTCATGGAGCAGTCCAGACTTGGTCTATTTCAGAGGAAATGCCAGCCTTCGAGCACGTGCAGACAGGCTCCAGGCTTGAGGGGACACAGCAGGTGTGGTGTGAATGGGGGTGTTTGGTTTAGAAAGGGAAGTCAGAGGAGACATAGCCTTCTGTCAAATACTGAAAGATTGGCAGGTAGAAGAGGACAATTTCTTTTTTTTAAATAATTATTTATTTTTGATTGATAGATGATTGTTTTGCTATATTGGTTTCATGTCTGTCACACATCCACATGAATTAACCATAATATACATATGTCCCTTCCCTCTTGAACTCCCTCCACCTCCCAGCATTCCCACCCATCTAGGTGATTAGAGAGTCCCACGTTGAGTTCCCTGAGTCATGCAGCAAATTCCCATTGGCTGTCTATTTACATATGTTAGTGTATACACCTCCATGCTACTCTCTCCATTTATCTCACCCTCTCCCAGAAGAGGACAAACTCTTGATAGCTGCAACAGTTAGAACTAGGAAATGCCTAGATCCATGTAGCACAGTAGTAAAGAATCTGCCTGCCAATGCAGGAGACATGGGTTCGATCCCTGGGTCAGGAAGATCCCATGGAGGAGGAAATGGCAACCCACTCCAGTATTCTTGCCGGCGAAATCCCACGAACAGAGGAGTTGGGCAGATCATAGTCCAAGGGGTCGCAAAAGAGTCGGACATGACTAACCCGTGCATGCACACAGACTTGAGTTAAATCCAAATAAAACATATTTACTTCAGTGCTGCCCATGATTGGAAGGTTCTCAGGACAATCACCCTCCCCCATAGAACACACTGTCCCATGTAGCTATGTAACTTTGTAAAAACCAAATTATATTCATTCAAGAAAACAAAACTACTTCCTAACAAGATGTTAAAGATAAAATGCTACATTACTAACCCCTTTTTAAAATTTGCAAATCATTAACTAAATCATTGACCAGTTTTCAACACCAATTTTTCTCTGCTGATTAGTGCTGACCCTTTTGGAAACTGTTGGTTTCCAGGGGTGGTCCTTTAAATAATTTTTGTCCAATGGCAGTCACAGCAAATTCACAATTTTAAATGTTTCTTAATATCGAAACAGATGATAGGTGCTTTAAAATTCCTTTGTTGGCAAAAAAAATTGGGGTTTCATTGTTGGAGTAGACATACAAACCAGTTTACAGTTTTTAGTTTAAATCTTGTGCTGAATTTGGTAGTAATGTGTTTCAGTCATACAATGAAAAATTGTGAATTTTACTTGAAAAACTGCCAAAGATAAAATAACTTTCATTTGACTAACCAAAAATTCTAATAGACAATTATTTTAAATGTTATCAGATCTCAGTGATAATTCACCAAATACATTTTTTACCATGAATTATTTCCTTAACCTTTAAAACAGTAACAAATATTAGTATACAATTCTGATTTCCATATTCCTGTGTTTTAAAAAAACACAAGAAGTTATATGTAAATCGATTTTCTATAAGCTTTACACCTTTACAGTGAAGAACAATGCTACAAAAAACATTATTGCTATGAAATTATCAAAAGTCAAAACTATGTAAGGGTTGCAAACACACTGATAAAATCTCCTTTCATATTTTACCAATTTACCATTCAGGGTTGCTCTGTGATCTCTAAGGCAATAAACACATTGCAGAGGCACTTTGGAGAGCTAGAAAAAGGTGAATAACTCAGAATAAGTTTGTAAAATGGAGATAGCAATGCTTCACCTGGCTTTGCTGAAGCTAAATTTAAGCAATGCATATCAAAGCATCGTGTGTGGTGCCCGGTTCCTGGTTGTCTCTATTGACTTCTACTCACGTTCAGGTTCTATAAAGTGATTAACCCTTTGCAATGGCTCTTAAGCTTTAATTTATTGTTTTTCCATCTTGCGATTTTGAGATAGTAATAAGTTCTGTTTCACTAACAGAAAAAGTTACAAAGTATTGTGAGGAAGATGGGGTTTGGTACATGCATCCTGAGAGCAACATTTCCTGGTCCAACTATACCATGTGCAACGCTTTCACCCCTGAGAAAATGCAGGTAGGTTCTACTGAACATTTCAGTATTGGAGGAGAATGCCATTATCTGTACATGGAAATGTATGCCTAATGGTAAAACAGCTGCTACCAAGAAGCCAGCCTATTTTGTAGAAGGAAATCGGATAATGACCTGTCAATTCTGAGGAGTTTAGGGAGTGGCTCTGGAGAAAACGATGGTTTACTCCTTGGTTGGCACTCAGTCAGTGATGGCTCCCTAGAATGTGTCCACGGAGCAAATGATGGTGCTCCCTACAATACCAGACATTAGGCAGTATTTTCAAGAACTCCCTCAGCAGTTCTCTTTAGGAAGGGTTCCGGAACTACAGATTTCTCTGCAAGTCACCAGCTAACAATTGACCACCCTCTGTCCTGAGAGGTCCATGACAGTTTTGCTATCAAGCCTTGAACAAACTCGAGGATGGAGCTTCTCATCAGCCCACTGATATGAGTGCAGCTGTTTATTTTTGTGGAATCCCATTCTAATTTGTTACTTCTTGTGTCTTACTGTTAAATAGCTTTATTATCTCTGCTTAGAAACACTGAAGCCAATAGGGCGAGTGGTGGGAAGTGGCAAGTAGGTAACTACCCCCTTCTTCAGGTTCTTCAGAAATCTGAAAAGATCACCAAATCTGCCACCAGCCTCCTGTCCCCAGGGGCCGGGAGACACCATGGGTCAGCGTTTCATCACACAGGGCTTCTCTGGGCAGCCCTGGTGGCTGCAAAGGAAACCAATTATGTATGCTAAATAATTACTAATTTGGAACCGTCAGTACTTTTATTTTCTATAAAGCTTTCAAGTATAGAAAACTTTCCCGTCATTAAAACAGAATAAAAAACAATTAAACAAGATGAATAGATAGCTTAGAGACCAGATGACTAGAGGGACATCTCGGCACAGGCCAAGGACACTAAAACCAGTTATAGCATTTTGTGTACAAGTTTTTCATCTATCTTGGGTCTGTTTTTCCCCTTGATCAGTCTTGCTAAGAGGTATTGAAATTATTTTTAAGAACTAGGTTTTGTCTTTGAGCCACTCAGTATATATTCAAGTTCTCTTTATCATTTAATTTTCTTTAGGTAGAAATTTAGGTCATTGATTTTCGATCTCATATATGCATTTTAGTCTGTAAACTTCCTTCTGTGTACAACTTCATCTGTATCCCAAAAGTTTTGCTATGTCATTGTGAGTTCTTCTTTGATCCAATGGTCATTTAGAAATACATTTTACTTTTTAACAATACAAGGGTATTTTTTAAGTTATCTTTTTATTAATGATTTCTAGAGTATGATGGTCAGTGAATATCCAACTTAAGATTTGAATTGAAATATATTCATTTGCTTTACTGACTAGTATATGTCAATTTGGATATCCTTTGTGCTTTTGAAAAGAATGGGTATTCTGTAGATGTTGTGTGAAATGTTTGTTTTATGTGAATTAGTAAAATCTGTTGATCGTGTTGTTCAAATCCTCAAATCTATAGATTGACTTTTCTTCCCTGTGTTCATTCTATTGATGGCTAGGAGCTGTCAATTTTTGCTTTATGCTCTCTGTGGCTTACGTTTATATTAAGTGCACAGAAATTTAGTATTGCTGGGTCATCCTGACTTAACATCTAGAGTTTTATAATTTCTCACTGATTTTCTTATGGTTAGTGTTTACCTGGGTCGTCTTTTCACAACCTTTCAGATGCAATATTTCTGTATGCCTGGGCTAAATGATGTTCCTTACAGCAGCATATAATTGCTTTAAAAATAGTCTAGTCCAACCAAATCATTTTAAAGATGAGGACTTCTGCAGTCTGGAAAAGTAAAATGACTGGACCTGAGAGTCAGACAAATACTTAATGACAATACTCTGAGTAAAGAACACTCTGATGAACCCAGTCTTATATTCTTCCCACCATGCCATGCATATTCTGGTTTAACTGATATTTTTATGATATCAGTTATGATAGTTAATCCATTGATCCAGTTTATAATTCAATATAATATAATTCTTTGAAATATTTATAATTATAGTAATTTTTTTAAAGGAGAAAAACAGTTGTCAGTTGACATTACTTAAAAATAGAAACTATTTTCCCTCTTCTGTAATAATTTATTCCTGTATTTGTCTTTGTAACTGCTTTGCTTTTCTTCCTGTGGTTCCAGAGCGCGTACATTCTGTACTACCTGGCTATCGTGGGTCATTCGATGTCGATGGTCACCCTGGTGATTTCCCTGGCGATTTTCATGCTGGTTAGGTACGTACACTTACAGCATCTGCCTTGTATTTTCTCTTAGGTGCTAAAATAAATGGTATACTGCAAGAGTGCTGGGCACGAGAAAGTCTGCAGATTGAATGACATGTGACACTGGGAGTCTTGGAGTAGCAAGAAAAATGAAGTTAATAAAAAATAGGCTTTTTAACCCTATCCTTAAGGAAAAATAAGATGGATTCCTATGATTTTCAAAAGCAATATACCTCCTTCCCAAAATGAAATAATCCTGTAAGCCCGTAGATACACTACATTAACACGGTCAAGTTCCACTTACCGGCTAAGCTGCCACGAAGCATTGAGGAAAGACTCGTCCTCCTTCCCCCCTTCCTCCAACTCTGAAATATGGAGGCCATGGCTGCAAGTTCTAACACAGCTTGCTTAACTGGGAATTGTATTGTAAGTAGGCTGGGCCACAGGAGAAGTGAGGCTGGGAAGGCTCCAGTCGTGTGCACCCATGAAAGGAAGGCTCTTTGGCTTTGACTCACTCGGCTAGAGTCAAGGGCAGATTCTGGAAGACGATGGCCAGTTGTCAAGTGTCAGGTTTTTGCCCCTGCACCTCTACCATTGTTAAGTAAAATTCCCGTCTAAGAACTGTAAGAAACAAAATTCCAATGAGGGTTTCTATCCAGAGGTTGTGTCCATACAAATGATTGAATTATCTATTGCAAAATGATTAAGTTCATTTAGACACTGATTTTACACTAATAGAGAATTTAAAACACTGATTGTATATTTTTCAAAATGACCACAATGTATGTGAGATAGTCACATATCTCAAACATAAATTTGGTCCTAAAAATCTCCTAAATTTAGTGTCATTTCTATAGGTCAAAGTCAGGAGGCACTATGGTACTCTTTCATGAGAATGCTAACTTCTACACTATCATGGTATTTCCTTCCAGTGATATACAAATGACGAAGAAAACCTCATAGACACAGACTACAAATAATTCTCCACACTTAAAAGATGTGAGATTTAATTAAATGTACAGTGATTTGTATACAGAATAATAGAATCTTAAATTGACTTTTGTTCACATATTGCCATAATAATGCTTGACGAAATTAAACCACAGAATCACTTGTAAAATACACCCTTAATGTAAGTATTATTTTTCCTTGGGCCTATAACTTACATCATAATCACATATTATATATGTCTACATCTTATATCATCAAAATTTATGTTGACTAAGCAAAATAACTGAATAGCAACTTTTTGTTTAACTAAATAGCAAATAATAGTATAAATAAGCAGAAAATGAGTTTCTTCCACATATGGTTGAGCAGGAGGAAGACTGATAAAGCAACAAGACGTGAGGGATTAATTATTCAAATAATTTTTTTAATTGTAATGATTCAGGACACAGCACAGTAAACATGTGGCATGATCAGTCTTTGAATGTCTTCATTTTTCTACTACGCTTGACCACAATGCAAACAATACATCACCATGGCTCTCATATTACATTGATTAAAAAGTCTATCACTGAAAGTCTATTCTTTCATTTTTTGATATAACCATAAGCAAGTTCAAATAAAAGGCCCCAAATTTGCAACTGTGCAACTAAATGTATGCAGGACTTTAAAGATTGAAAAAAAAAAAATGTCAAGGGAACATTTTCCTCCTATCACTTAAATGAGTGATGAGGTATGAGAACCAACTCAGCAAAGAAAGTAAGCATGTTCTTTCAATCATTATTTCTCTGTTAAACCACTAAAGATGGGTGTTTAAAAGTGCAGCACATAAGCAAAGTGAAATATTTCTCAATTCCAGTTAGTCCCAAAGCAAAATTAATCTGGTAAATTCTTTGAGAGAGTGTGAGGGCAGACTGTCTAGGAAGCACCGAGTTTTGCCCTTACCAGCTCTTCTTTCAAGAACCTACCAAAGAGCAAGTCTTGGGAGAAAAGACATATCTTGCTGAGGCAGAATCTGGATGCGATGATGAGAAGACAAACTGAAATACCTTGTTCTCCAGGGCACACACAGAGGCGACTAGGGTATGAAGAACACCATATTCAAGTCCAAAAGCAGTCACGTCTGATTTTTATACCTGTCCTTAATCTTACCTTAAATATCCCCAAACTAAAAATATCAAGGCTATCTGTTTTCCTTTAAATACATTTCTGGGAATTCCCTGATGGTTAGAACTCCATGCTTCTACTGCCAGGGGCATGGGTTTGACCCCTGGTTGGGGAACTAAGATCCCCACAAGTCATGCAGCATGGCTAAAAATAAGTAAATAAAGTACATTTCTGATTGTTCACGTTTTTCCTTACATTTGGATTTCAGAAATTAAAAATGATTGTGAAAATAAAAGGTAACTGATCGATAACAACATTTTTCTCTTTTAGAAATATTTTTTCAATATTTTTTTCGAACACTCGGCATCACCCTTGTGATATTAACTGGACATTATAATGGGAGGCTTTACAGTTTATGTACTTAAATGGCATCATCAGTGTGAAACTTGAGCAAGATCTAATCATCACTCCCGTGCTTAATTCTGCATGCCCAGGGTTGAGTTATTTAGCAAAATCCAAATAATCCATTTCATAAAACTTTCGTGAAACCAAAATGAGAAGTTATACCCAGCTCCACTTCTGAGACCTAATGCCCTATTCATAATCATCCCGTTGAAATCTCACTCTAATTTCAGAAAATGTGCTTTCTAGGGTCTATAACAAGGAATAACTCTGCAGGTGTCCTACTCAAACCAGCAGGCCAGGAAGGCCAAGAATTTAAACTTACTGAATATATGGGAGCCTGTAGAACAGCCAACACTTGGTGAAAAATCCTGAGACATTACTCAGAATGAGATCATTAAGGCATGCCACTAATCTTAATGTGATTTTTATTCTGAGCATGCAGGAGAAGAAAAAAGGCAGGACTATGTAACTCTGAGACAAACAAGAATTATGTTCCCTGTGCTGTTGGGAGTGAATGTATAAATGTATATAAAGTCTTTGTTATTTTAAAAGAACAAAACTGAACTTCTATGCCCTCTTCAAGAAAAAGGAAAATTTTTTCAGTGATTTAAATCATAGAAAAGGCAACACTGAAGATCTTAACTGAATAAAAATGGCAGAGTTAAAAGAATTTCAGGATGATATGCTGGTTTACCTCTGATCCACCAGTTTAAGGTTGAAGATAGCCCCGTTAGCATGACATCTGTTTTAGGACATTCACTGGAAAAAAATAGGAGCAATGCCAGGGAGAAGAATTAAATAGAAACATCAAATTAGTCAATCAAGACTCCTTACTACTGGATGCCAAGAGTAAATGTCTGTTAGAGAGTTAAAGTAAAAATACCCTTAGAGAAGACTGGCTTATGAAAGTCATGCAAGGGGACATTTGTGTTTGTTTTCTGATTATTTTAAGCAAGTTTGCAACAAATTCACTTATCTCTTTAGTACCATTTATAGTTTATCAACTTACATCTCTGCAGAACCATTCTAAACACTGAAACATCTCACTGATTTCTCTTAAGGAAGGTCCAAAAATAGAACATTCATTAACCTCCATTTGACTGCTTAGTATCCATGCATTGCTGATTGCTAAATATTGTGAATATCAATTACATATACCTCTATATATCAATTAGAAGGAAGAGGAATGTCTTCATTGCATTCCATTCTCTATATTACATTGGCCACATTGGCAAAAAAAAAGGGGGGGTGGTTTCCACTGGGAGCTCCAAAAGGAATATTGATTCCTCTATTACTCAGTATTCCCTGTTATTCTATTTCACATTTTCATAGAGAATGGATAGATAACTCTTTGTCTTGTATAGTATCTTATTATCATCTCTGGCTATTCCTCCAGAGATACCATTAAATCGATGGCTGCAAAAATAGCGTCTTTTCCCCCAACTCACCCCAAAGGTAACTGTTGTCATGTCTTGGCTCGTGTTCACTCATAGACCAGTAGTAATAAGGAAAAGAGGCAGGAATCCTAATCGGAAGGGAGTTCCTAAGGGTAAAGATTCTGTGCTGAATTCAAAGATACTAAGTCCCTTGTCAGGTAGGAAAGCTGTATAATGTTTTGAATTTTTCTAAGAGTTTTAACATTCTACTCCAGTCTGTTTCCTATTCCCTTCTTCCCACATTCCTCTTGTTCATCATTAACAAGGTATGACACCTAAGTAAATGAAAACTTTTAAAATTGACCCTTGTCCCTGTGATATCAAACTGCTCTATACAATCTGTAAGACTCAAGGCAAGTATTAAATACCTCCTCCTACAACTTCAAGATTCCCCCAAGCACACAAATACATACACAAGATACCAGTAACTTGGAACAGTTTTTAATGTGAAAGACTTCTACCAGGTAAATTAACGTTATGAAAGTGACATGTGGCTTCTGCTTTAAAGTGTGACATCTTGAGATTTGCACGAAAGTAGATCAATATCTCATCCTCGTATGTGAATGACACCTTGATTGGGCCAAGACAGGAGTAGATTATGTCGTCCTAGCCTCTCGCTCTTGGAGAATTTATAGTACTTATGGTTCCCTATCACTCAAGAGTAAGCAATGTCCTGTCCATCTAAATACTTATTTTTTTTATCAAGAGGAATAAAATATAGCTAACATCTGGTTCATGCTATTTCCACTAAAGACATTACAGGCCTGACAGGAAAATGACCACTTCTTTCGTGTTGGTTCAAGCAATAGGATCTTTGTATTGAGAACATTTAAACACATCATTTCTTAAGTTCAAGTAATCCTCTTGAATATCCTATACCTCTCTTTTAGAACATTGATTATACTAGTAAATAATTATGTAATATATAAGGTCCCTGTAGGCAGCAGCTGTTTTCTTCACCCATATATCCCAGGCATCTTCAAGAAGGTTTGAATCAGAGTGGATACACAGTAATACATGTTAGATTATTAAAAGAATTTTAATAAATTTAAAGTACCTTCAACTCAACTCAGAAAGCAGATCGTAAATGTCAAATAAGCGTAATAAAAATTTTAAGACTCAGTGAGCAGAAATTATATTGAAATCTTCAAGAAACAGAGACTTGTTTCTTGAAGAACTTGTTTCAAAGTAAGTCATATTCTTACTTTGGAACCTACCAGTTTATCCAGCTTTAAGCCATCATTTTCTCATTGTGTGCCTGGTGTAAATAATACATTTACATAAGGTGAACAACAGGATAATGTCCAATATTAGTCAATTTAAGAATCTGGCAAATGTTCAGTATGATACAAAGTGTGAAATATGAGATCATCTAACTTTTAATGTTAATTCTTTGAAGTACTGGGGAACTTTCAGTGGTCATGGCTCACAGAAGAAAAGTACTATTTTGTAAAGATTTTTAGTGCAAAAAAAAAAAAAAAGAGTATTAAGCCCTACCACATGCCGGACTCTCTCCTCCTAGGTGTACAAAACAAATACCTTTATCAGTAGGTCCCCTGAAGAAGGGATAGTCTACGCCTCCAGTATTCTTGGGCTTCCCTGATGGCTCAGCTGGTAAAGAATCCGCCTGCAATGCAGGAGACCTGGGTTCAATCCCTGGGTTGGGACGATCCCCTGGAGAAGGGAAAGGCTACCCACTCCAGTATTCTGGCCTGGAGAATTCCATGGATTGTACAGTCCATGGGGTTGCAAAGAGTCAGACACCACTGAGTGACTTTCACTTAAGCAAATATATGGCAGAGGATAGTAAGTGCTAAGAAGAAAAATAAAACGGGGGTACAAATGGCTCCATAAGCTGGAAGTAGAGGAAGCATATTTTGTTCAGGGAAGTTCTAGTTTACACAGGAGACTGAACATTAACCAGTTCTGTAAGCTAATGTCCATCGACAGATTATTGAACTCGGCTCAGTCCAAAGAAAATTAGGCATGAGAGTAACAACGCCGAAGGATTCATTCATCCATACTCCTTAGTTCTGCATAATGTCAACTGTCGTTGGTTTAAGCCAGACTGAATCCAATAATGAGACCACAGACATTTGCCTCCCATGGAGAAGAATTATAAAGTGCTATTATGACTACATGAAAAATGGCAGGTCACAGATTTAACACTTGCTTTATGGAAGAGCTTATGCAGTATAAATGGGCATGATAAATTTCTATTTAATCTTAAATTTGCATCCTGCTTTTAAAGTACTATTATAAAACTAATTAGGTTCAGTTTATTTAACAAAATTTGCTGCTGCTACATAAAATAGCTCATGGTAGTATGTGTGTGTGTGAGAGAGAGAGAGTTCTTCCTCTAAACCCCATCTTTACCATTGGCTACCTCCTGCATTTTACCCCTGCTCAACAAGTTGAGAATTTAAGAATATTCTGTATTAACTGTTTACTAATGCCTGTACTTCCTGTAGAGTTGAAAAGTGTAGCCACAATAATCAAAATATGCTCTTCTCACAGATCCCTCATGGATTAAACTTACTTTTCATTACAGATAATTGACAACTCATTTTCCCTTGATTTGAAAATATAGGAAAGCATTTCCGTTGTCATTTTCCCCAAGAATTTTCTTGTCAAAATGCCTGGAATTCTAGCTTTATTCCGTGTAGATTTTTTAGGAGTAGTTACTATGATCAATCATTGGCATCATTAACCGAACATTAATGTTAAAGTCCTCACATTATGTTAAATGTTCTTTGACTGGATCAAATATGGTAAACACGAGATTTTAATTCATCTATGATAATCACTCCAATTTTGTACAGCCCTCCTGCAGGCTCTCTCCATTTGCTTCAAAAAGTGAAATAGGCTATTTAAACTAATGTTCCTTTATGTGAACATTCACACAAATACATATGTACACGTTTAGGAAGTGGAAGAGAGGAGAATAGAAAATCCAGCAAACGTTTAGTACCCCAGAGGTGGGGCAGAACTGTGCCGATGAGCAGAGCACTTGGAGCAATCCCAGGTCCAAACCACACCGTGACCCAGCACGACATCAAATCTGAGCCTAGTTAGAATTCTCTGTCTGTGTCTGAGCTCCACCATCAGGAGGACATGGGAAAGAGGAGCTGTAGAGTTGATTCCAGTTGGACTACGAGAAATTAGAAGGTATCAGAAGAAATGGTGGGGGGACGTCCCTGGAAATCCAGGCATTTGGACTTCACTTTCCAATGCAGGGAGTGCAGGTTCGATCCCCGGTCAAGGAACTAAGATTCTGCTTGTCTCACTACCAAGACATCAGAACATAAACAGAAGCCACATGGTAACAAATTCAGCAAAGATTTTAAAAATGGCCCACATCCAGGAGAGAAAAAAAGAAACGGCGAAAGAGAAAGATGACGGGAGACTTAAGAAAATCAGCCTATGTGAGGGGCTGAGGACATGGGTTCAGTCAGGCTGGCGGGCAGCCTTGGTGCTAAGCTCTTCTTTCCCATTTGTTTCCCATTTGCCACCCAACTTCTGGCAGCTTACATCAGTGGAGAGTTGGTTTTCCCTCTGAAGCATCACTCTAAACCCTAACAGTCTCTCTTAGAAAAGTTCTTCTCAATTAATTTTATGACATTTGTTACAATTAAAATTGATTTTTACCCCTCACTCTGTTAGTTATTGTAGGAAGTCACCCCGAGAACTGAAAACCATGTTACTATGACCAGGAGACTGTCTAAAAATCAGGCAGAAAGGTACTAATGAACCTTAAAAGATGGGACCAGCCTCATTTATATGTTCTTTCATCTACTGCTAAAGAGAAGATTGAAAATATTACTATATAAGGTTTATTTTCCAGGAGCATCAATATTTTGGCACTGGTTGATGCGTTCTCTTCCTTTTTCCTTCCAGGAGCCTTAGCTGCCAGCGGGTGACTCTGCATAAGAACATGTTTCTGACCTACGTTCTGAACTCGGTCATCATTATCATCCACCTGGTTGAGGTTGTGCCCAATGGAGAGCTCGTGAAAAGGGATCCGGTAGGCGCTGCATGATTTGTTTGTAATTTGATTTTTAAAGATACAATATCTGTAACTGGGCTTCCCAGGTGGTTCAGTGGTAAAGAGTCTGTCTGCCAATGCAGGAGACCCAGGTTCAATCTCTGGGTCAGGAAGATCCCCTGGAGACGGAAATGGCAACTCACTCCAGTGTTCCTGTCTGGAAAATTCCATGAACAGAGGAACCTGGCGGGCTACAGGCCATGGGGTCGCTTGAGTCGGACATGACTTGGCAACTAAACAACCTCTGTAACTCGTGAACATGGTGTGATTGTCTTACATAAGCAGCTGTTTACATATATAATAATATTTACTTTTACACTTGAGTTTTGCATTAAGCCATATCATCCCTGTGTAATTTTTGGAGGTATCAGTTATATACTATAGTAAAGGGCTGGAAATAATTAAGTTATAGCCAAATAAGATTTATACCATCGACCATGAGTTGTCATGACTAATCAGTAATTTACTAACATCTCAGGGAAGTTCGCTGAGCACACACACTAGGTGTTATAAAGTTGTGCTTGGTGGTGGCCCCAGTGTGTCACTCATGGGTTACAGGTGTGCGTAGCTATTAATTGCTCATCATTCTGGGGCCTGAATGGCCTTGGGCCAGTCACTTCAGCTGTAATGCATTTACTCTAGTGGTTCTTAGAAATTTTATCATGGCATATGTCTGCATGACTTTAAAAAAGGTTTGCATGTCCCTAGTTCACACGCTCTCACCTCCCAGTCTCTGCTGGTGGCCCCTATGACCTGAGCTTAGCCAGAAACCAGAGGGTGAGGAAGCCCTGAAGGATATGCGCCGAGCGGTTTCTCTGGGTCCTGGGGCAGAGTAGAGAGCGCGTCTGAAAGCACAAACAGAAGTTATCCAGCACACAATGAATGGCCACGGGATATTTTCTTTCTCTCTTTTTTTGTTTGGTTTCCCTGCTTAACTGTGTTATGCAAGCATCTGTAGATAGCCTCCTCTTTCAGAACTGGCACTTGATGGCTTTGCCAACCCAGTGAGAAAAATGCGTGAAATCTGCCCAGAGCGTGCATCCTGTGTGTCAGTGGCGCGGCATGGGAAAGCAGCTCCATCTGGCTTCTAATGGATCACAGTGTTAAGAGCCTTTGCAGTGTGAATGCATCCAGGAAGGCATTATGATCTATCTTTTCAAACCTCGGCATCTGTGACTGGGACCGAGTCCCGTCTTAGGTGCAGAATGGGGTTTATCTTAATGAGTTTCCTTTTTTGCCGTGTCAACTGATTTTAATAACAGTAATCTCATGTCACTTAATCCTCACGAGACCCCAGTGAAGAGTGGGTATTATCCCCATTATTAACTGAGTAAGTGGAGGTTCAGGGAAAGCACGTGTCCTCCACACGATGGATCATTAGAGGTGGGGTTTGAACCCAAACCTGGCTCACACTGAAGCCCAGCCTGTGTCCTCTGTGCCGCGTGGAGCTCTGGTTTACCCTGATTTCTTTCCTTAGGAAGATTGTTCTTAAAGATACAGACTCAGCCATTTCAAAGGGATGGCTGTCTATAATTAAAGATGCATGATGTGTTTCATTAAGGAAGCTCACCCCCACTAAGATTAAAACGGGTGTGGAGGAAGTTCCCTAGAAGTTTATTGGAAACTTGCCTTCCCACGCAGGTGATGCAGGTTCCATCCCTGGTCAGAGAACTGATCCCTCATGCCACAGGGCAGCTAAGCAAGCCCGCAGCTAGAGAGCCTGCATGCTGTAATGAAAGACCCCACATGCTGCAACTAATATCTGATGCAGCTAATAAATAAACAATCAGTAAACGTTTACAAAATAGAAAAATAGGTATAGAAGCCATTAACTAAGACTATCTTAGTGAAGAAGACTCAAATTTGGAATTCTCTATGAAGTATGAAATCCCTGTTGATTGGCAATACCCTAATACAAAGTAAATTGTTTAAAATTGGGGAAATACAAAAACCTGAGAAAGTTACCATCTGTTCACAGTAGGCCAGGGAATGGCACTTTGGTTATCAGTGCATCAACCTGGGAGCAGTGCTCATTCAAATGATGAGAGATCGCCAATTTTAAAGTAGACTCTCTCCCACCTCTCCTGTGGGGGTCTCACGCCCACTTGTCATGCCTCCACCCCACTCTCTGGATGTTAGAATAAATGGGGCCTCTCATCCATCATGAGATGATACTTAACCTGTTATCTTCCTGAAATAGTATAAATTCAGGATTTTCTGAGTTCACTAATAAATTGTAGAAGCCATTTCACCTTACTCATCAAATGAGAGCAATAAAAACTGCACTGTTTACTTCTAAGGGGTTGTTCCAGAGTCCCAAAGACCCATAAAGCTTTTAAAAATTCCCCAGGGTGTGCTATTGCAAGCAGTTGCTCGCAAGGTAACAGCTACCCCCGTCCCTGTGGCTAGCTCCTTAAGTCTCTGCACACAGCTTTCTCGACCGATCTGTTACTCTATTCATTGTCTCAGTATCCTAAGGTATCATTGGTGGATGTTTCCACTTTCATAGTGGACTTTAGGGACAGAGAAGCCTAGGTACTCTGCCAGTCGACACACACAGCTGCCTCCTAACCACCATCAAGCCAGCTCAGCCCTGCCTTGCAACTCCAGTATTACCTAGAAACATTTAATAATGCCTGGAAGCAGGTATCTAGGGACCTGGCTTAGCCACGTCACAGCTGATTCCCTGGGAGAGTGTGAATGTGAGCATAGAGGAGTGGAGAAATAGAAAGCCTTCTTCTGCATGTGGAGCAGTGAGGGGTGGCCCTTTCACACACATTAGGCATTCTCAAAGTGATGTAAGTTTGAAAAACAGGCAAGAAATTCATCTTTATAGTATGACCTAGTTCTCCTAATCAATATATTTTTAACCTAACAGACTTGGTTTTTGTTGTCTTTTGTAGCTATGCAAGAGCAAACTTCCTAGGAAAAAGCTGTAAAACTCTTGAAAGGTAGAATTTCATCCAATTAGTCACATACTGAATGAGTGCCCCAAACTCAAATTTTAGTGTTCAGGTTGAACTACATTCATATAATTTAGGGGAAATACCTATGGATGACATTCTCTTCACAATCCCTGGAAATACACCCAGCCTCTGTGTCTTACAGCTGCGTGTGTGAGGCTCTACCATTTATTTACCTGTTTCAGTGTGTGTGTGCATGTGTGGGTTTTTTGATAGAAAACAAAGGAACAAAACATCTGGCTATTTTACTTGGTATGCCTGAATGAGAAATCTCCTTTCCTCTGAGGTTCAAATGAGAAAAAGTGAAAGCGTTAGTTGCTTAGTCATGTCTGACTCTGTGACCCCACCCCACGAGCTATAGCCCACCAGGCTCCATGGAATTCTCCAGGCAAAAATGCTGGAATGGATAGCCATTCCCTTTTCCAGGGGATCTTCCCAACCCAGGGATCGAATCCAGGTCTCCTGCACTGCAGGCAGATTCTTTACCCTCTGAGCCACCAGGGAAACAAAGCCACCAATCACAGCCTGCTTACAATGGTAGATATTATCATGTGTGAGCACACTGCCCTCTTTCACGTGTCCAAATGTCTGGTTCTTCCAAGGGACAAACTCTGAAAGCATGTGTCTTTCACCAAATAAATAGCATAGGCTAAAAACAAACGACCACAATGACAAAAGTCAACCTATGTTTGTAAATTGTGAAGCATACACTTGGCCCAAAGCGGGGGGAAAAAAACAAGGGCATTTGTTTTCAGTACTTTCTCTATTTGAACACAGCTTTTGTTTCCCAGTAAGATTTTGATCCATCTCTTATCTAACAAACAACACAAGACTCCTCTCTCAGGCAGGCATAATTAGTTCAAGAAAGGGCAGGAAAGAACTCTCCAGTGGATATAGCTTGTTATTCATCCTTGAAACTGCTTATTTACTAGTTCCAAGAGAGACACAGGTCTTAAATTTTGTATTGAATCTCACCTTGAAAATGCATATTCTACCATAAATGCTATCATACAAGTTCAATTTCTTGGGGATCTTTTCCCATCCAAAAGACTATTAAAGTAAATTGCAGTGGAAACTGCACATGCAGGCATTAGGAATAAAGGAGATTTTGCTGTTGTAACATATTTGAACATATAGGTCATAGAAAAGAACAAGGAAAGGTTTAATTCGATTTAACTAGAAAATCCCCATCTCTCCCAGCAGTAAATTCCCCACCTCTAAAAAGACAGAGAACATAATATCCAAACACTGAGTTTCATATCGTCAGCATATTATTAAGTCATGTGTAATTTTAAATTACTCTAAATTATGTGAAACATTGCATTTTTCTTGAAAAATTGACATTCCAGAAAACATTAGGCTAAGGTCTTCCCTAGCTGAGAAAAGTGGAGATAATAAAGAAAAACCCAAAAAAGGAGAGACAAACAAAGAAACTGACAGAAGAAACTTTTGAAAAAAGGGAAGTTATTAGATATTGTCAGTCTACAAATATTTATTAAAACTTGAAATTAACATGAAAAACACAACCAAAGTCATAAACTAGAGAAAAGCACATCCATTAGACTCCATCTTTCTGTGATTCAAACATATATCTCTTTCCTATAAAAAAATATAATTTTCTATATACAAAAGAATATATACTTTTTAAAGACTTTCTTTTTTAAGCAAACTAAAGGCAGAATTGTGGATTTGTTTGTTTTCTTTTTTTCCTTAATTTTGACCCAATTCTCAGGTCACGGAATCAGCAGTTAAGAGGCAAAAATATTTTCCTTCCCAGTGTCCATGGGGATATATTAAAAAGAAAGTTATTTCTTGTGAAAGGAGGCTGCATCACCCCCAATGCTTTTATACTACTTCTGTGAGGGTGTATTTAGTTGGGGGCCAAAGAAAACCGTGTTCTCAGTCCTCAGCAGGGAATCCCAGTGGGCTTCTGGTCCCTTTCCCATCAAAGTAGTCAGTCTATTCCTGTGGCAGTTTTTTGGTTGGGCAAATTCTCTCCAGTAAAACCAAGAGTGAGAATCTTCTTCCTTCACACAACTTTTTTTTTTTTTTTTTAAGTTAAACTCAAAATAACTCATGGAATAAATAAGGGCTGACTAGATCCTCAGTTTATTGAGTGATATGAAAATTGCCCATTGTCACTTGTGTCATCTGAACATTTCATTTCCATAATATCTAAAATTTCATTTTCTTGTTCTATCTGCTTGTTCAATGATCTTCATGTAGGGAGTCAGGAGGCAGAATGAAAAGCATTGTTCTTGTGCATCTAAAGGAAGCTGGCAGCACCCTCATCATTTTCTAGAAAGAAATGTCTCTCTGAACTTTTTGTCTGAGTCCGGAAGGGGACAACACAGCAAGATTAGTTTTTGCTAGGAACCTGAGCGTTTTGTACCTCAAACGCCAAAACAATTGGGTCATATTTTCTATAGCCTCTTATATAAGCAAAGTTAAGTGAGCCCCAAGTTCTGAAAAACAAAGTGGATTTCTTCCTAGTCTCCCTTGTTCAGGACAGCTGGGACAACGGACGAGGTCAGAACTTCATCCTCGTCCCAGGAAGCTCAGCTTGGAATGGATGCTCAGAAGTGAAACCAAGGGTGCAAACTGACTTCTACCCAACCTGGAGGAGCCTGGTGGGAGGGTGAGCTTCTACACGTGAGGGAAGTGACAGCAAAGCTTGGGGGATGAGAGATCAATGGCCAATAAAACTGTATTGGAATTACCCATTTTGGTGCCTGTGAAAGATATTTGATTGAGAAAGAACAAGTTATGGATTTGAGGAACAGTGCAGAGAGAATGATGCCAAGATGTGGTAATGAAGTGAGGTGTCTTACCCTGGTTACTTATGCGCTTTCACTTGACTTACATAAAAACACCAATGAATGGTCTTTTAACCACGACCATATGGTACAGAAAAGTATAGAGGATATCCTTATTCTTTTTAAAATGTATTAATTATAATCAGCCACATTCCCCTATGGCTGTAAAGCACTTATTCTTAAGATGGCCATAAACATCAACCCAGTTTCTCTCCTCTGACCCCTCTAGGCCATATCTCTGTGCAAGAAATTAGTGACCTACAAACCATATCTTGTGGCATGATTTTGGTAGTGAGTCTTCATCTCAGTGTTTGCCCTTGTTTCCCCTGCTTTGAGAAGGCTGTTATGAATTTAGTACAGCACTTCTTCTAGATTTGTTTTCATTCTTAAAAAGAAACTTTCAGCTGAGATACCGGAAGTTTTCTTTCCCCTTTTATTTTTTAAAACTTTTTATTTTGTATTGGAATATAGCTGATTAACAATGTTAGGATAGTTTCAGGTGAACAGCGAAGGGACTCACCCATGCATACACAGGTATCCATTCTCCCCCAGACTCCCCTCCCATCCAGGCTGCCACACGACATTGAGCAGAGTTCCCTGTGCTACACGGTAGGACCTTGTTGGTTACCCATTTTAAATACAGCAGTGTGTGCATGTCCATCCCAAACTCCCTAACTATCCCTTCCTCCCATCCTTCCTCCTCCCTGCATCTGCAACCATAAGTTAGCTCTCTAAGTCTGTGAGTCTGTCTCTGCCTTGCACATAGGTTCTTCTGTATCATTTCTGTTTAGATCCTGAATATAAGGATGGCATATGCCGTTTGCCTTCTCTGACTTACTTCCATCAGCATGACACTCTCGAGGTCCATCCATGCCACTCCAAATACCATTATTTCATTCTTCTTAATGGCTCAGTAATATTTCATTATAATATGTACCACATGTAAATACTAGAAGTTGTGTACCCTCCCTTGGGATATGTTGGTTAACTGTCAGAAAGCTATGGAGCAATAGTCAATTTGACATTTGCTGTGTTTAGGTGGCTTGCTTCAAATACCATAGCATTGTTCTGGCTAAAACCCAGGATCTCAAATCCCAACTCGTCTACTTACAGATTAACCTTGAGCCAGTTACTTAATCCCACTGTACTTCACTTTCCTGATAGTGATAACAGTAGTGTCTTTCTCAAAGCGTTGCTTGTGAGGATGAAACGAACCAATACATCTAAAATCCCTAAAATTGAGTCTGCCATGCAGGAACTCTCAAATGTTAGCCATTATTATTTATATTATAGTTGTTACCGTTGTCCTGGCCTTAAGCACTCATCATCTTCTAACCGTGGTACCAGGTTTCATTTCTGTGTTACACAGCATGGGAGATTTGGAAACTCAGAGCATGTGTAAAATACTGCTCAAATCTTAAACGACTAAGTGTGAAAGCAGAATGCACGTAGTCAGAGGTTTTTAAATCTCAAATAACCAAAAGGGCTGTGGCATGAGAATATAAAACTCATTCAGTCATGGCTTTGAAAATCCCCAGTGAAAAGTGATAATACCCTCATTACACTGTATAGAGCAAAGACCCTTGGGTGCAGCAAGCTGTTAATTTTTATTCCTCTGCCACGTGTCTAACAGGCGCCCTCTCCAAAGCATGGTTCTACTTTCTCTGGCTTTGTTTCCCAGTCACTTCCAGAGTGTTGCCTTTGCCAATTTCTGGTTCATTTTCCAACATGTTTATCTCATATGGGACTTTTTCTCCAGTATTTTTTTTTTTTTCTTTTTGCTAAATACGCCCAGTTGTGACTACAGTCACACAGATTCAAGCTCATTTTCTCTGAGGTGTTATCAAAAATCAGTCCAAGACTGCATGACATATTCACATTTAATTGAAAACGCTGGATCTTCTAAATTTCTCTAGAGAGAAAGGCTGCAGTGGTTTCCTTCAAAGTTAATGCTGACTTTCTGACTGGGGGATCTTCCCCTTCATTCAGCTAGCACTAAATACTGGACCCATTGACAGTTTTCAAGTTGACAGGCGCACATTTTACCTTTCAGTTCGTCAGCTGTTCTGGCAGCTTGACAAAAAGTTCTCTGACTCCTCCTCAGGTGGTTTTGGTATACATGTGACTCAAAGCCAGGGTGTTGCCCCGTTGCATTGTGAATCTGCTGGAAGAACAAGCTTGTGCTCTTCACTGGTTAGGGTTCTTATTACTAGAAGGCTAGCAAGTAACCAAAACAGGACTCAGGTGCCTAGGAAACTCCTTATATACCCGAAATCTATCCCAAGTGTGGCCCTTAGACCGATAGCTTCAGCATCACTTGGATACTTACCAGAAATGAACATCTCATGGCCCACCCTAGATCTTCTAAATCAGAATCTCTACTACTGGGGCCCCCAAAATCTGTGTTTTAACAAGCTCTCCCACTGATTCTGATGTATGCTAACATTTGAAAAGCACCACCATGAACTCTTTTATTATTTATATTTGGATTGGATATTTTTGGAGGGATTATTCAGTACCAAGTGAGGATGCCATCCTTATCTCTCTGTCCCAAATATTTGGACCCCAGTGTGGAAACTAAGGTTCCCTTATAAAATCAAAATCCCTCGGGTCAGATGGGCTCAACATAGCTCCTGGCTCATGTATGAGAAATGGATCGTCCAGTTCTCTCCTTTAAAAAAAAAAAAAGTTAAGTAGGTATCACTAACAGAGCAGTAAACTTCAGGAGAGCATGAACAATTTCTGTGTTATTCTCGTTGGCCATAGAAAAGGGGCCGTAAAAGTCACGTGATGAATCCTTGGATGCTGTCAGAAATGATGGTTCTCAGACACATTATAGGAAAATAAACGTGTCTAGTCTATAAGTCCCTGGTGGCTCAGTGGTAAAGAATCCTCCTGCAATGCAGGAGACGCAGTTCCATCCCTGGATCGGGAAGATCCCCTGGAGAAGGAAATGGCAACTCACTCCAGTATTCTTGCCTGGAGAATTCCATAAACAGAGGAGCCTGGCAGGCTACAGTGCACGGGGTCACAGAGTCAGACATGACTTAGCGCGGACTAAACAACTCTATACTAAACTCGACCCACCAGAAAGTAATGAGTAGAAAACACTTGGGGCACTGGCATTCCATTGCCCTCGTTGGCCGTTTGCATGTGATACTAATCACCTGTGAGCTAGTGCCCTGATCTCCGCATCTAGTAGGTGGCACGTGTGGAGAGATGCCCGGGGAAACTGTCTCTCTGGCTGGATGCAGACGCTTTGGCTTCTTCTCACGTTCCTCCTCTGTTCGCGGCCAAATCGTCGCGGATGTCCTCCCCTGAGTATCTTCGTTTCTTCCCAACAGCCGATGTGCAAGATCCTGCACTTCTTCCACCAGTACATGATGTCTTGCAACTACTTCTGGATGCTCTGCGAAGGCCTCTACCTGCACACTCTCATTGTGGTGTCCGTGTTCGCGGAGGGTCAGCGCATGTGGTGGTACTACCTCCTGGGCTGGGGTAGGTGTCTTCGGCCGCGGTTACCTCTGCCTGATGGTCTGCAGTCTTCGGCTAGTCTTGATCAGGAGAGAGTCAAGGGCTCAGGCTCTGTGAGGAGAGATGGAACGCAGGTCCTGGCCACAGTTCAGTCTCCAAGAGAACCTGAGAGACGCTCTTAACCAGTTCAGACAGACGGTGATAGGCCCGGGGATGAGTGCCACAGAAGAGGGCTGTGGCGATGAGAATGTCTTCAGGAGACAAACCCAGCTGACAGATGGGCAGAAAGCGTGCCCCGAGGGAGACAGGATCCCATTCCCCCCAAGAGAGAATGGAAGAATGCTTCTTTCAGTAGCTACTTCCTTGTAAGTCTGCATGGGACCACTTACTGGTCATTTTCTCCCAAATCGAAGCAACTTCAAAGGCTGAAGTTCAGTTCTCAGAAAAACCATTTATTTTACAACCCTCTTGAGATTGATTCTTTGCCTTGCTGGCCCTCCCATTGTTGTAATCCAAAGAATGAAATTCCCTACCCTCCATGAACTTCTATAGTGAACAAATAAAACCTATCTAGTGCTCCAAGAGAAGAATCCTAGGGAGAGAAGGATTATTTTCTTTCACCATCTCTAGTGGAAGGGAAAGGTTGTTATGGCTCTGGAAGCCTGGAGGGAGAAGAGGAAAAGGAAAGAAAAGCTAAACTGTGTAAAAAGTGACATCATGATTAGGGGAAGGTGAAGAGCCCGAGGAATTAGCAGATAGAGTCTACACTCTTCTCTAAAGTATGAAACACATTTCCTTTCTACCAAATGACAAGGTAGAAGTGAAATCTCCATGTTGCCTCTCTTTCTAACTCTAAAATGTGCATTTCGAAATCAATCCAGAGGATGAATTTCTGATTCTAAACCTGAGTGGGGTGTTAGAACTGCTGTGAATATAACACAGTTATGTCTTGTGTAAATAGTCAACTCAGAATTCTTTCAAGTCAAACATTTCATCGATGGTCCCATTGCTTCATGGGTTAAGAAGCTGAGGTGGTTCTTAGATGAAAGCTCAATATTCTGAATATCCTTTGCACACAATTCACAGAAAATAAAAGTGGCAGTCTAATTCACCTGAGAATTTCTTAATCTGAGCATAGTTTTAAAAACTGTCTACAAATCTCAACCACATGAAACAATATTTTATTGGGCATGGGTTGGGTACATCTGAGAAAAAGAGAATGTTTTGTTTTGTTTTTTACAAAAATTACTTTACTCTACATTACTTTTATAGAATGAAGGTTAATTTGTAAAAGATTCAGACAGGGTGAACTGCCAGCAGCTACGTCCTTCATTACATTTGTAAGTTCAAAGTTGTTTTTGACAACTACTTCAAGATTTAGGCAGGGAGGTGGATTCTGAGCTACTTTACTAAAGGTCCTGCAGCCAGCACTTACAGAGGGTAGCTACTCTGAAGTGTTCTTATTGAACAAAAATAGGATCAACAGAAAAGCCTAGAAGAAATACTGAGAGCAGGTGAGCGTATGCACTGAAGGTCACGTCCCTTCAGGACAGCCCTGCTCCCCTATGTGAGAGAGCCCGGTTCACACACAATGAAAAGCGTTCTGGTCTCATTACTGGTCATCCTCATGTACCCACCACACTGGATAATTTGTGAAAGGCTTTTAAGTAACTGGATGCTGCTAACCAAACTCTCTTACAATTTGTGATGTTCTAAGAGCATTTTACCTGTTTTGAGCAAAGGTAATTTGCCCAAGAACATCAGGGCGACATCTTGACAAGACGCGGAATTTGTCACTGTTCTTTCCATCCAGCTGGAGTTATAGCTTTTGCACTTTTTCTTTTTCCATTTTAGGGCTCCCGCTGCTGCCAAGCACTGCTCACGCTATTGCTCGGGCTCTGTTATTCAATGACAAGTGAGTATTGTGGGTTTTAGCCAATTGATTTGTAAATAAAATGTGATATTAATGTATTCCCCCTTCTGTTATTCAGCTGCTGGCTGAGTGTGGACACCAACCTGCTTTACATCATCCATGGTCCAGTCATGGGGGCTCTGGTGGTAAGAATTGCTTTTTAAATCCATTATGAACAGTGTTATCTCTGTGGGGTGTTCTGTCAAGATGGTTTTATGTAGTATGTGTATTACAACTCCGAAATGAAATTAATTTAATGATAATCTATAATAATAGTTTGATCCAAGAATCTTTTTTTTTAAATGATTTTTATTTAATACAATGGAGTGGAGGGGCATAACTCGTTTCTATACAAGCCACAGCAACAATACAGTGGGTGTGTATTTTTTTTTAGACAATTCGATAAATCCTCCTAATTAAAGATAAAGACCAAAGGTGAAGATGTTGCTGATAAGAATGAGAGAGACCACAAAGTCCCCTTGCAGCATTTTCCACTGGGCTCTGCCAAACTAAACCATCTTCCATTTCAGCTTTGGGCCCTGAGCCATCACTGAACATCCACTTAAAGTGTATCAGGCACTTCACATACTATTTGCTATTTGCTAACAGCAGTCCTTCAGAGTGGACACATCAAGATGGTTCACCCATTAGGAAAGCTAGACTCAAAGGCTCAAGTAAAGTCATTTAGAAGCCCATGACAAGTAAGAAGCTGGGCAGGGAGAGAATATGGCTATCTGAGTCTTATTTACCTTCTTTATTTTACCTGCAGTTTGCTATATGTTCACCATCATCAGAGCCATCAAATTTAATATTTAGACATTTATTTCCCCCATTAATCTCAAAGACTGTTTTCTTCAGGTAACAATTAGAAAAAACAGTCGGAGTCACAGATCATACCCTTCTCCTGTACTGAAGAATCATCCATTAGTAACTGATCAAACTGGGTCACACCCAGACTGTCTCCTAACTTTCCTGGCCTTTCCAATGCAGATTCCGTTTCTTTTGCCATTTTTCAGAGTAGCAATGTACTTACTAGTTCAGCTGTGCTCACAGAGACCTACTCACGTGGGACCACTGCATAAGAATTTTATTTTTATCAAAGATCTCTTTCCTTCTTGAATTTTGGGGGTACCAACGTTTATTTCTACTCCAGGTAGAAAAATCACTCTGATTATTTTTAAATAAATGATCAATTAAAATTTTAAAACAAGCTGGGTTTCAAAACTAACTTTCACAGCCAAAAGTAGTTTTTTGAGATCTACAAGAACGGCAGATATTAAAGAGTGACCATACCAAGTGCTGGCAAGCGTGAAGAACAACTGGAATTCTCACATAACGCTGGAGGGAGTGTAACATGAAGCCCCCTCTTTGGAAAGCAGTTTGGCAGCTTCTCATAAAGTTAAACATACATTCACCATATGAACAGGCCTTTCCTTCCACTCTTAGGTAACTTTTTCAAATGAAAACATGCCCCCACAAAGACTTGTACACAGGTATTCACTGCATGCTTATTCATAACAATCAAATTTTGGAAACCATTGCAATTTCCATAAACAGGAGAATGAATAAACAAATTATGTGTGTGTATTATTTATACACACAGTACTCAGCACTAAAAGTGAATGAAATGCCAATATATACAACACAAATTAATCTCACAGAGTGTATGTTAAACCAAAGTAACCAAACACGAAAGAATACACAGTATGTGTGTGTCTGTGTGTATTTTTATACACACACTCCCATTTCTGTGATGCTAGAAATCAGTGGCTACTAGAGGTGGGGGGATGGAGTTGTTGACTGCAAAGGGGCAAGAGGGGGCTTTCTGGGGTGACGGAAGTGCTCTTTTCTTTTTCTTTTCTTTACATACATTTGTCTAAACTTCCCAATTGTAAACTTAAAATCTCTATTGAATGTACATTATGCCTCTGTGAAGTGATTTCCTTTAAACAGTGTTATTAGAAAACAAGTAGTAGTCTGGGTTAGCCTTCTCCACTGCATAAGCTTTACAGATAAATTTCTCAGACCCCATTTTACTTTTAGTTAACTGGTCCTAGCTAAGGGGGGAAATCTTAATGAAAAGATAAGACGGTGATATCTAAAAATATCATTTTTGACTTCCCTTTGGAAAAGCGATAAAACCCTAAATAAAGAATAAAACATCTTCCTTAGATTTGAACCTGATGTTGTTACATATTCAGGATATTATTTTCTCATTTAGAAAAAAAAAGGGAGGGATGTTAATTCATGCTCCAAAAGAGTATTTGGCTCCCCTGATGCTCCATGTTGTCATAACAAGGAGCAGATGGTCTCAATTCTCAGGCAGTCTCTTGTGTTCCATCCAGTGTGTGTGTGCCAGCCCTCCTTCCCACCCCCCGACACACACTGGATAGCTAAGAACTGGGCCAAGGGCATGTCCTTCAGGGGCATTCACTGGGAGAATTTGTCTGTCTTTGCAGTTGAACTTCTTCTTCCTGCTGAACATCATTCGGGTGCTTGTGAAGAAAATAAAGGAATCGCAGGAGGACTCGTACATGTACCTGAAGGCGGTGAGGGCCACTCTGATCCTGGTGCCCCTTCTGGGGGTCCAGTTCGTCATCCTTCCCTGGCGACCTTCCCACCCCGTGCTTGGGAAGATCTACGACTTTGTGATGCACTCTCTGATTCACTTCCAGGTGAGGGGTGATGTGCTCTCTGATTCACTTCCGGGTGAGGGGGGAACCACGGATGCAGCCATTCTCTCAGCTACTTGGAGCAGGGGCTACAGTTGTCTAGGGCTTCTCTGTGACGAGAATGAGCCTTTCGAACTCGCATTACCTGGAAGGGAGGTGGACCTCTCTGTCTTCCTCACTGCCTGCTTCCCCATGTTTTGAATCTTAAAACTGAGCAAGGAAACAGGAAATGGGAGGGCTGAACTTTGGGAATACATCTGGAAATCCCATGGACAGAGGAGCCTGGCGGGCAACCATCCATGGGGTCGCACAAGGTCAGATGTGACTGAGTGACTAAACAACAAAAAACGGAAATATTTGCCCAGAAATTGACCCACTTGCCCGGTGCTGAGGACAGAGTTACTCCCACAGTCGTTGACCTCTTCCTTCTCCTCCCCCGTGTCTGAGGGCCACAGTGGGTTTTGCTTTATTGAGGAGACTGTTGAAGATCCATGTAATTGATGCCAGTTGGCTTTCCAAACTGGATCATCATCAACAATTTTGACCATTTCTACAGACACAAGCTTGGGGACAGAGGAATCTTGAGTGGTGACAGGAACTTCAGAGTCGTTACTAAATCCGTGTCCTGTTTGGTGAGGTGGACCTAGCTGTGGGTACAGTACTGCCCTAGTTCACCACAAAGACACAGGTCAGAGTCAGGCCTATAGCCATGCATTGTAACATGTGTGCTTGCAAAAGTTCTCTCTACTAAACTCTACAAGATCCTTGTTTTTAGGTTTTTTGGGTACAAAAATTCTTTTCCTATCCCCTATAATCACATATTCTGCTATAAATCTCCATGTTAAGGGAAGCAATATATTAACCAGATTAATGAGAACAGTCTTGTAGCCAAACAATAGAATCCTTATGAGAAAGTCATTCCTGATGGAATATTCTTGGAGCTAAGCCCTGGACATGAGTGGTAGTAACTGTTTTTCCGTCGAACTTTGACTTGCTATTACCATAGTGAAATATCCCTCTCCAGGCTGTCTATTTGTATTGATTACTAAACAACACAATGCACACAAAAAATAACTTCAGCTCCATTTTTCCTCCTCTTTTTAGGGATTCTTCGTGGCCGTCATCTACTGCTTCTGCAACCACGAGGTAAGTGTGCACTTCATGTAACAGTGTCACCTCTTTATATGAAGCTAGCACTTTACCGCCTCCCAAGGGCCTCTGTGCACTTTGCACTATCTCTCACTTCTACAGTTGACCTTACAGGGTTTCCTAACTAGCTCATTCTTACTTTTTCCACTACTACAAGTTGAATCTTATCTATGTTTTTGTGTGGTACAATTGCAGATATTATCCAGACAGGTAACTAAATTCACATTTCCTGGCATTGTACCTTAAGCTGGTTGGAACCCTGAGAAGCAACAGTGAAAGCTATTCTGGGTTCCCACAGAATCCAAGTCACATCCCCATTCCCTTGGGAAGGACCAGCCCATCACTAGGGCAGAGCCGGTATCTAGCCAGTCTATCTTGAGTCACTGCCTTCTTTTCCATTTGCTTGGTACCAGTGTCACACCACCTATTCAACTCTTGGGAAATCACCCTGGAGTTAAGACTCAAAAGGGAGTAAGTAATTTGTTACCTGAATATTTAGATCAGGAAAACCTAGAGATCCACATGGCCAGTGTTTTAAGGGTTTTTTTTTTAGCCAGAGTTCCCTTTCTTCCCATGATATTCTACATGGAAGCCCAATTTGTAAAACATAAGTGGAGCTGCTTAAATTTGTACCAAAGAACTTCCAAGGCTACAAAGAACATGATTTGAAAGCCCCCTCATTTGTCAAGTGAGAAATCGAAACTCCAGAAAGATGATGTGACTAGCACAATGTCACAATCATAGCTTATAACCAGGACTAGAATCCAGATTTCCTGATTCCTAGTTAAATGGACTAAATCTTCCACTGCACAGCATTATATATATGTCTCCTTCCTGCAGCTTCACTAGTATACTTCCTTGAGTTATACACCTCATAACTTTATTTAGTTTTCTAATTTTAATTTTAATTTTTAATC
>SJYA01000663.1:0-150208 GCA_006410615.1 Neotragus moschatus
AGTAGACCTACTTCATAATATTGACCAAAGCCTTTGTCAATACTTTAGCTCATTCTAATTTTCCTGCATGTAATGCTTTATTTAATGGACTTCCTAGAAACTCCAAACATGAAACCAGCGCTTACCAAAGAGAAATGCTGTCAGTGGACCGCTGGGATATATGCTGTTTCACAGTGCTGGTGTTTCCGGAAGAAACATTGAAACATTATTAGCCAGTGATTTACCTTTTTACTTGAATGTCACAAATGAATAAATGGGATGAATATGTAATTATCTAAGTAACAACTGGTTTTGGAATATGTCTTTGTTATTACTGGGTAGAGTGGCTTTGTTCATTTCTGAATATCCCAGAGTAGTCACTCTTCCTATTTAGGCCAAGGGAGGGTACCTTGTGTTCTGCTGAATCCGCATTGTTGATGAAACTATAATAGCAAACTATCAGATTGATTTCTCTCTGGATAACTGTCTTCCTAGTAATTAAAAATTGCCTTGGGTGAGCAGAGGGAATGGTGCCAGGGTCCAGGGTGGAGTTTCAGAGTCTCTCTGTGGGACCCTGGAGTTGGTGTAATTGGAAGTCACAGGCCAGTGGACCCAGCCCACAAGTCTTGTTTTGCTCTGCTCTGCAGCAGATCTCTTTCTGAAGCATTCCACAGGGTCTCTGGGAATCAGGATGACATCCTTCCATAGATAGATAGTGGTAAGTAGCTAGCTAGCTAGCTAGATTATTACAAGACAAGCATCTACTGCTGGCCCTGTCCATAATTAAGGGCTTATTTGGAAAATGTCAGCCTGCACAGGAAAAGCAAGCAAAGGATATCCATGTCTTTTTCTTCTTCTTTTTTTCTCTAAAACACAAATTGGCAAACTTTCTGTAAGGGGCCAGATAGTAAATATTTCAGGCTGTGTTGGCCATATGGTTTCTGTCCCAACTATTCAGCTCTGCAACTGTAGCATGAAAGCAGCCCAGACAAGAAGCAAACTAACAAGCGTGACTGCATTCCAATGAAACTTTTATTTGTGGAAACAAATTTGGATTCCGTATCATTGTTACATGTCACAAAACGCTACTCTTCTACTGCTCTTTTTCTAACCATCAAAAAATGTAAAAAGCCCATAGCGCTATGAAAACAAGATGGGCCAGATTTGGCCCATGGACTGTAGCTTACTGACCCCGGCCTTAGATTATTTGATAAGGACTTTATTGATGTTTTCACTGCTACTGAGCAAATGTACTTTCCCATCTTTTCCTTAGGACCATCTTGTGTGGTCCTGAGCAGACGTCACCTCCTAATATCAGGCCCTCCCCGGGCTTGGGTGCCTCACCTGCTGGCATAGTGTGTGCTCTTTAGAACAGGTGTTTACCAGATCTGTGATGGTGCTTATTTCCTTCTAGGGACAGGGTGGTCAGCTACACCCTTGGCCGTAGGCTTCCAACAGATCATGTGAGTGGACAGCTGCAGTTCCGATTTGAGATCACTTCCTCCATCCACCCAGGTATTTCGGCATGCATTTCATGTGTTGTCCTAGCCTAGTGTCATAGAGTGGTTCCTTTCTCCAAAATACAATAACCATGGTTCTCTCCAGACATGTCCTAGGTTTTGTGATTCTCTACCTGTCTTCTCCATTTGAGGCCCAGAAGCCAGTGATCTGTTCTGCAAGCCAGGTTGCTATCCTCCTTTTTATTTTTATTTTTTGGTGGTGCCACATGACTCATGGGATCTTAGTTCCCTGACCAGGGATTGAACCCCGGCCCCTGCAGTGGAAGCACAGAGCCCTAACCACAGAACTGCCAGGGAAGTCCCTGTTCTCCCCTTGATTGACAGGCTCCTCTTCGTTCCAGTGACCTAAAGGTAGAGGGTTAGACAGTGGGGTGGGGCTTGACAAAGAGATCAACATGGGTATGGAGCCATGTCTAACTTAACATTTTACTCCCAATACCTTGGTGGCTCAGAGAGTAAAGAATCTGCCTGCAATGTGAGAGACTCGGGTTCAGTCCCTGGGTTGGGAAAATCCCTTGGAGAAGGGAATGGCTACCTACTCCAGTATTCTTGCCTAGAGAATTCCATGGATAGAGGAGCCTGGTGGGCTATACAGTCCATGGGGTCCCAAAGAGTTGGACATGACTGAGTGACTAACACAACCCACACCCACACAGGACTTAATCAATAGATGTTGAATCATTGCATACATGAATGAATGAATGAATGAATGAATGTGATACATATCATATTGTCAAACTGTGATTACTCAGTGGNCTGGTGGGCTATACAGTCCATGGGGTCCCAAAGAGTTGGACATGACTGAGTGACTAACACAACCCACACCCACACAGGACTTAATCAATAGATGTTGAATCATTGCATACATGAATGAATGAATGAATGAATGAATGTGATACATATCATATTGTCAAACTGTGATTACTCAGTGGACTTTTACAATCTCACAGGAAAAATGAATATTGTAAATTGGACAGAAAACTTTTGAATCATCCTTTGTTCAGTTTTTCAAGCCAGAATGTATTTCCAAATAAGATTGACGAGATGCCTCATAATCCTACTCTGATTCACAGATAGAGATCATGCCAAGAGGTGTGAGTTGCCACAACTTTATTGACAAAACATTTATGAGTTGCCAGTAGAGCTAATAAGGCTTTTGAGAATCAGGGTCTAGAGTTTATCACTGCCCCCTCGTCAAACAAAAGTCGTGCATTTCTGTGCCCAGTCTACAAAGCAGATTGTGAGGAAACACTTGACTGTTTCATTCTTTCACATCCAGCCTTTCCTCCATCCTGAAAGTAAAATTGATTCTTCCTTCAGTGTAGCAGTAAGAATAGCTTTACAGTGCACCAGAGAGATTGTTTTTCTTCAATGAGTGGATAGCACAAGGGCTTGGATTGGGAATCCACATCTGGCAGGGATCCAGTAGAGCAACTGGGGGAAGGCAGAGGTGAACCATGGTGCTGCTCTGTGACTGGGTGCTTGGTATGGAGACCTGGTTTACTTTCCAACTTCAATATTCTCCAGATGTTGGGAGGCTTCTGCTCTGAGCCACTGAATGACTGTGGTTGCCCCCTTTCCTTCTCTGTGGTCACCTAAGAACCCCATTCTGCCACACTGGGGACTCAGCCATAGGAAACACTCTGAACTAGTATAACTAGCCCTGCCTGAAGCCAACAAGGAACTGTAAACCCCACCTCTCATCTCTGAGGTCTTCCAAATAGCAGACATTATTGAGCACCTACTTTGTGCCCAGAACAGGGGTAGCACTAAGATTTGGGCATTTTGACCAAAAAATGAAGTCCCTTGAAACAGAATTCTCAGATACATCATGAATGCATAGGAGAACCGTTTCTTACAGAATAGGTTTTAGCAGAGCTTTGGTCCATGGGAAATGCTCATCAACCCCTCCACGCAATATCCTAGGGCAGAAATCCCTAAGATGCTCACACATCCTCGGGAGTAGACTAACACAGCAGTGACATTTTCTTCTTGTCCACAGATGATGAGGAGATCTCCTTGAGTACCGAGCCTGAGTCTGCGGAAATTCAGGACAGCCCCATGAATAACCTGGTGGCAAGCAGCTGTGGGGAGCCCCCGTGTGATGCACCAGAGCCCTCAGGGACCCCAAAGCCTGAGCAGCCGAGCCAGGGCAGCACTGTGGGCCCTCCAGGGATCGAGGGCCTGGAGCTTACCAGTCTGGTTGAGGCAGCGGCAGGTACCACCGAGGCAGGAGATGATGATGGCGCAGTCTCTGTGGGGCCTGAGGGGGCTGGGGAGCTGCTGGCCCCTGGGCCAGAGGACACAGAGCCCGCCCTAAGTGCAGAAGAATTGGCCGAGCGGCTGGACCTGGGAGGGGAGGCGGCCCTACCGGGGCTGCTGGAGGACGGTCAAGCCCCAGGCAGCCCTGGGGAGCCGGTGGCTGAGGAAGGGGCCACAGACAGCCGGGCTGGGGGGCAGGAGGAGGAGAAGGAGCAGGTGGAGGAGGAAGAGGGGGACGTGTCTGCCCTGGGGCAGGGGGAGGACAGGCTGCACCTGCGGGCCTCTGTGAAGAGGAAAACCAGGCCGTGCTCCCTGCCTGTGTCCGAGCTGGAGACGGTGATCGCGTCCGCCTGCGGTGAGCCTGAGACGCCGCGGACCCACTACATCCGCATCCACACGCTGCTGCACAGCCTGCCGTCCGCGCAGGGCGGCAGCGCGGACGACGACGACGGTGCCGAGGAAGAGGCCACCCTCAAGGATGCCTCGGAGAAGGATGCGCTCAGCGAGGTGGACACGGTCGCCGCGGAGCCTCCTCCCCTGGAAGAGGATGGAGAGGGCCCCGAGGGGGCGACTCCGGGCACGGCTTCCCTCGGCCACTCGGGCTTGTCCAACGGCTCAGCCCCGGATGGCGAAGCGCTCCCCAGCACGGGAAGCGAGAGCGACTCCAGCCCGCGGCAGGGTGGGGACCACAGCTGCTGCGACGCATCCTGCTGCAGCCCGTCCTGCTACAGCTCCTCCTGCTACAGCAGCTCCTGCCACAGCGCCTCCTGCTACAGCCCCTCCTGCTACAACGGCAGCAGGTTCGCCAGCCACACTCGCTTCTCCTCTGTGGACAGTGCCAAGATCTCCGAGAGCACGGTCTTCTCCTCGCAGGACGACGAGGAGGAGGAGAACAGCGCCTTCGAGTCAGTGCCCGATTCAGTGCAGAGCCCAGAGCTGGACCCGGAGTCGACGAACGGCGCAGGGCCATGGCAAGACGAGCTGGCCGCCCCCGATGGGAGCATGGCCAGAACCGTGGAAGGCCTGGAGTCTCCCGTGGCAGGGCCGAGCAGTCGGAGAGAAGGTTAGACCTCACACCCCATCAGAGTGAGAATAGGACCACCACGAGGGGGACGCAGGTCTCACCAACATGGTTTAAAGCCAAGAGGGAGAGGATCAGTCCCAAATAAGGCTGCTGCGGTGGCCACGTGTGCGTCCTGTACTTACCTGTGTGCATGTGTCTATGTGTATGTCAGTATTCCAGACTGTGGGTAGCTGACACCCCACCACCGCTCAGACACACCCCAGGAATGACAACTAGTTGGATGTGAGCGTGTACTTGTATGTGTGGTTCTCTGTTTTAACCAATCACTGATTATAGGGTACATATTACCCTCCAGTCTTGACAGCAGCAAGAGCATCAAAGCTAGTGTCAAATGATATGAGCAGAAAATGACCAACATTAAGTGGGTAATATGTCAATATCTGCTGACTCCCCACAACTTACGAAGATTAGCAATAAATGTTAATATAAGTGGAAGAACATTGATATTACCTGTTTTAGAATTTAACCTGTGTACATATGAATATGTATAGCCTACATATATGTGTCATGATTTCTGTCTACTTGATTCTGTTATTGTTGTTGGTTTTGTTTTGTGTTGTTTTGTGGGACTGGGGAGCTATTTTGGCTAACGCAAAGGAAGGATACCATGAATGTGTAAATCACTTTGTCTTGAGTAAGATTCTAATCCAACAGGTGCCCTTTTTAGTTTAAAAATGTATTCGGTGTCCTAACCAAAGACCTTTCTTCTTAGTCATGCCTGTGGAAGCATATATAAAGTTAACTTGCATTTCCTAATCCGAAATTGGGAACCACCTGCCAGTCAAGTGACAGTGACGTTGAGGGAAATAACTTAAAAGTCACATGATAATATGAAATAATTCAGCTGTTTTAAAAGCAAAAAATACAGATTCTGCTATTTTGCTATTCTAATTTGTTTAAATTAGCCTCCAAACAACATGCAGTGGTATTATCTCTAGATTGTAAGCTCATCAAGGGCCAGAATTCATATCTTTTTTATGTCTGCTAAGCAAATGCCTGGCACCTGCAAATTTTTATAGGAACATACATAAGTGTAAAAGAAATAATTTTAAGTATTTAAAAGTACTTAATTCTACATTTTGGAGAAAGAAAGGATGAGGGAAAGTGACACATAGGATAAGGAGAAGCCCAAGGAAACTGGTAACAAAGAAACACAGGAAGAAAACCCGAGTGCCATATGGTAAACCATAGTGACATACCGTACAATATGGAAAGGCGCCCGTGAGTATGAGAGTGGGGTGGGCAATCCCTTTCTTTAGTAGGGGTGTTTGTTCTAGGTCAGATGCTGTGTGTGGAAGGCACTCAATAATTACAATAGAATTACAAATAAGTATATCATAAGGCAATTTGGGGATATACCCATATGAGAGCACAACTGGGAGGTACCAAAGATGTTTCAGACCAAAGTTGGGAAAACTTTTTCCATAAAGGTCCAGATGCTACACATTTTAAGCTTTGTAGGTCAAGAGGCAAAACCAAAGCAACTCTTCTCATCAAGGGGGTGTTTTTTTAAGAAAGAAAAAACATTTTTACCTTTAGAAGTATAATAACCATTTTTACCCCAGAGCCACATAGCCACAAGGCTGATTTATAGTCTGTCAGTCTGTTGTACCCAATGGGTATATTTGGACCCATGTCTCCAAAGAAAGGAGACAGTCCACACAAGGGTAACTGAAACTTGACTCAATATACATTGATATTTTAAAAAAGATATTGCCCATGCCTTTGAGGGTCTAACTGTTCAGCAGTGGGGAACCCATCCCCTTTACCAAAAGGATGAAAAAGTTTTTCAGGGCCAGGGTGGAAGTCTATGTTTCTAAAGAAATTTCTAGATTCCTGAAATTTTTTGCAGATTGTAAACTCCAAAAAAGTTAAGAACATATGCTTCACGCTAGTGATTACTAGGGTCAAAACGAGGATTCCTGGGAAGGACTGTGTGTCCTGAAGGCTGTACCTATGCTGGCATGTGACTTCTACAGCCAGTTCTTCTCTCCCTTGGTAGGGAGTCCCCGGGCTAATGAAGTCAAAGTGGTGGATCTGTCCCTCGCTCAGCACCACGCTTCCAAGAGCACCCGCTCAAAAGAAACACGAATGCCTGATTATATGCACACATGCCCTCTTCTCCCCTCACTGTGACTTTGCAGATTGCAAATTCTTTCCTGAGGTTAGCCGAGGAAGGTGTACTGTACTCACAGCCACGCAGGTGCGTCTGCAGCAGTTTGTGGAGGATGGCTTCTTCATCTACTTTGTGTCTCTTTTCCCTCCACATGTGCCTCTTTTTTTAACCTCAACATAAAATGGTTTTTAAAAAACCTTCAGATCAAATGGAAAAAAAAAAGGTAACATAATGCAATTATGGGCAGCTTCCAGGTGGCACAGGGGTAAAGAATCTGCCTGCCAAGCAGGAGAGGTGGGTTCGATCCCTGGGTTGGGAACATCCCCTGGAGAAGGAAATGGCAATCCACTCCAGTATTCTTGCCTGGAAAATCCCATGGACAGAGGAGCCCAGCAGGCTACAGTCGATGGTGTCACAGAGTCGGACACGACTGAGCGACTAAACAACAATGTGATTATGAGCTCAACCCTGGCATCAGGCTCCCGGGGTTTATCTGCAGTCTCCCCACTTCCCAGGCATGACACCTTAGCCAAGTTACCTAACACCTCCAAACCTCACATGTAAACTGGGTGCGAAGTGGAACATACCCTAAAGGGTTTGGAAGGATTCACTGAGATGATTCCTACAAAATGCTCAGCCTCTGAGTGAAGGTTCTTCCAGGCAGATGAGCAGCAAGGCTCCCTTTTAACTTGGAATACGTTTCCTTCTCAGAAGTTCTAGCAGGTCTGACCCTTGCTTTGTGTTTGAGGTGAGGGGGATGGTGCGGAGCTGCGGCCTCGTGCAGAACAGAAGTGGCTTGCTTCCTCTTGCTTCCATTCCGTTGGCTGAGATGCATCAGTCACATCATTGCATTTGCTTGGGGTTCACGGGAAGGTGGGGTCAGCTCCATTAACCCGGCGAGCAACACTATTATGTTTCCACTAGCTTGGAGGAGTAATTAACCTGATTGGTTGAATTAATTACAACAAGGTAAGTCTCTCTCTCTTTTTTTTAAACAAACTAAATTTAAAACACAGCAGCTGGTGACATAACAACTGTACCATTGTTTTTCTCTCTCTTTTTTTTTTTCAGTTTCTGACATTAAGCACATATAAATATGAACATGAGTGTTATATCCACTAAACACAAAGCCAGGCTTTGGAACAGGAGTCAGTTAGCAAGGAGCTATATGCTGGAATGAGGGAAAGGCATCTTCCTTGACTTTTCTTAGTCTCTGAGGACCCCAGGGGTGTGAGTCACACACCAGAATTTGCACAAGAAATGATGTTATATATTTACTATTGAACAGGACCCTTTGTTCCCGAATACATTCCTGTTTTTGTTTTCCAGTTAACTCAAGGAGTTAAACGGCTAAATGCACTTAATTTCCTTCCTAATTAACTTCTGCTTATATTTTTAAGTCAGTTCTATAGATCTAGAGCAAAAAGAAATAATCATCCTTTCCATGTATGGAAACCCTGGGAAATATTTTTGAAATTTGAGCTCCCATAAAGATCTTAACCACTGGTTTTCACAGTTCGTCTCTTTTGTACCATGGAATAATGGAACACTTGGTATTTGCCTCAGCCATGGAAGGACAAAAGGAGGAGAAGCCTGGCCTTGGTCCTTTGGCCAATAGGGGCTATTGCGAGAAGTCTAGGATGGGGTGCAATGGGGGTTGCCAGTCTGAGGGCTGGCTCATGGCCTGAACTTTTCTAGCTCCTCCTGGATCCGGAGCAATTGACTCTGATTATGTGACCCAAACTGCTGGTACTGGAGGCCCCTCTACATACACTGTTACCAAGACCTGAAGACATCATGAAATAGGAACTCCATTTTAAACCACTATTCAGTTCATCATAGGTCTGTCTGACAGTAGCATTAGCTGTGTCTATCATAATTGGGCCATGCATTCTGTGGACATGTTTATTTCTAAAATTTCTCCATGTCTGTCTTTCTGCTTCCTTCTATCCCACTTCCATGCTTCAAGTTCTCCTGTCTCAGTCTTCCTGCCTCTTACCTACTTCCTTCGTCTCTTGTCTTTTCTCTATCCAGAACACCCTGGTTTTTCTGCTTCTTCCTCAGAATAACTTGAAACAATCACAAGATCCCATAGGTCCTTGGCTCCCCACCCCAGCCTCTAGGTTTCATACAATAAGAATTAACCTTCTTGGCCCATCAGTTCCTTAACCCCATCTTGAAATGGCAGCAGCTAAGGGTCTCATTCCAAGCACAAAATCTGAAAGATGGCCTCTTGGCAGTCCTCAGATAAAATCTGTCAGAAAAAGGAGCTGTCATTTTGCACAGTCCCAAAATTTTATGGGACTTTATAAATGCTGTTCTTCCCTCCAGCAGGCCTGTTTCTTTTCCTGGGCTAATCTCAGGCTCTGCTTATTTTCTTCTAGGTCCCTTTCTGATGCCACCTTCCCCTCAAGAAAATTTAGGTCCCCAATCCTACCTGTAGGTCTGTTATGGTACAAATCAGAACCATGAAATGTTTTGACTATTTGAGTTAAAAAAAAAAAGTTCCCTCTATTGACTCATTCATGAATGGTTCTGATTGTCACAAACTGACAAAGATCCAAAAAATTGATTGCCCACTCTTTGGGGTTTTTTCTTGCAGTAATTTGTTTTACAGACATGCTTTTTTGATGACGTTGCCACAGCAATGAATGAATCTGAATATCTTGACTATCTTGTCCGTAGGTGAATGTCCTATACTCCATAGTTCCCAGCCAGTAAGCCAGCTTCCTTCCTTGAGGCCTGAACATCATCACTACCCAACAATCGATGAGCCTCTTCCACCAAGTAAGCTTTAGTTTTGAAAATCTATGTCTTAATTCTTCCTATCAAATCTAAGAAGGTCAGTATGAACTTTGTATATAAACATCCAAACTCTTCCCCCACTCTGTACCTTATAGTGTGATCAAAAACCACTATGGTGCCTACCATAAAAATTGTTTGATTGGTTTTTTTGTCAGATGGTTTCAGGATGTGATCTCAAAGAGATAACCCAGTATTTTCAGTAGCCCTCAACTTCTGAAATGGAGAGCATTTCTTCACAAGACTTGACTAGTCCTTGCAAACTGTTCATGACCCTTATTCACAGATTTTACTATTTTATATTTTAAAGTTTTCAGTTCAAGATGGGGTAATCCTATTATTCTCCATGGGACCATTTATGATTCAAGCATCTCCACATAATAAAACATTTCAACTTGCATTTTCCTTACTCTAAATTGTACCCATATGTGACAGACACAAATTTTTTCTACAGTTCTTAGAGGTTTCCAGGCAAAACATCATCTTTAGGGGTAGAATTCAATCACTTTCTCCTGGTAACTGTCATGTGTAATTAATAATTATCTAGCTGTTTATTTGAACTTGGGAAGATCACTTAATCTCTCAGAGACTCAGTTTTCTTACTTGTAAAGTTTTAATTTTTTCATCTGCTAAGTGCTAGATTTGGACTAGATAATCTCTAGATATGGTCCCAATGTAATTTGCCCTTATACTATTCCATTATTATGTTTGTAAGAAGGAACTGACACCCCAGATATTATATATTCACTTAGCATCATATATGTTCATTAATTCTAGAACATCCCTGTTTTGGTTTCAACTCATTTTTCAAGCAAAGATAACCTTTAAAATTTGGTAAATTTTACAGCTGCAGAATCTTTCCAGGATACAAGGAATCAGTGTTTCTTTACATTCTTTTGCCTGTACTTACATTAACCCATTACAGTTTTGAAAGAAGAAAGACTTATTCTTTTCTTAATCTATTCTTGACAATATAATATATTTAACATCTACACCAGTCTTCTCCTATTCAGTTGTAATTTATCAGTGATAAAACAGTGTTTTTAATATGTGGACCGATTTAAAGGAACACTGTATTTGTTGGAAGAGACCAAGATAGGCATTATGTCCTTTAACTTTTGATGCCTGATTTCTTTCTTTATACATTGATTTATGGATATTCCATATATGTCACTAGAGATACTTCTGACTTAGAAAAATACCTATAACATTTTCTCTCCAAGAAAGGAACATTTTCTCCACATCAAAAAACCTATCACTGAGTATGCACATGAACTGACCTTCAATCCATGCAAGAGTAATAACTAGTTATACATACAGATATTACAAGTGAGTATAATATATTCTGTTTTAAAGAATTGCTTTATATAAGCTGCTTTTGATAGTGAAAATAAATTTCTTCCAGACCGGTTTCAATTTTCTGTCCATGTAACACTGGAAAATATTAGAAAAGTTGATAGTGAAGCTAACAGCTAAATTTTCTTAAATAATTTCATGTGGTACATGGATGAATTCATCTCTGATAGTTTTTCATTGGATAAATATTTATTGAAGACTTATCCTGTGTGAGGCACTGTTTTAGGTAAGGCAAACAGGTGAAGATCTCTGCCCTCAAGGAGCTTACAGTCTAGACCGGCAGAGACAGATAATAAAGAATAAAAAGGATAAATGGAGAAATAATGCAGCACGTTAGAAGGCATTAAGTGCTGTGAAAAAGCAAAAGCAGAACAGGGGAGGGAGAATCTGGAGAACATATTGATGGCTGATTTGCCATTTTAAATAGGGTGGTCGGGTACGCTCTACTGACAAGGCAACATTCGAAGCTAGACTTAAAGGTGGTAAGAGAGCTATCCACCCAAGTATTGGGGAGGAAGAACTTTCTGAGCAAATAGGACAGCCTGCCTGGTGGGCTTGAGAAACAGCAAGGTCNCATATTGATGGCTGATTTGCCATTTTAAATAGGGTGGTCGGGTACGCTCTACTGACAAGGCAACATTCGAAGCTAGACTTAAAGGTGGTAAGAGAGCTATCCACCCAAGTATTGGGGAGGAAGAACTTTCTGAGCAAATAGGACAGCCTGCCTGGTGGGCTTGAGAAACAGCAAGGTCAGTGTGTCTGGAGCAGATTTAGGAAGTGAGGAAGCATCAGGCAGAGAGATCTACCAGGGGCCCAGATCACGCACATAGGACTTCATGGACCACTTAAGGGTTTGGCTTTTAATCTGGATGAAAGGGGGACATTGTAGGTTTCTGAGCAGAGACTTGACATTGTCTGACTTAGGACTTAAAAGTTTTTTTGTATTGACATTAAATTGTGAGGAAAAACAAGTAGAAGCCTGAGATCCAGCATAACGTTCTTGCAGGTAAGAAACAGTGGTGACTTAGGCCAGAGGAGGTGAAGAAAAGTGGTCAGATTCTGGACAGATATTTTGTGGGTAGATTTGCTGACAAATTGGATATGATGTATGAAATAAAGAGAAGGGTCAAGAATGNATCTGACTTAGGACTTAAAAGTTTTTTTGTATTGACATTAAATTGTGAGGAAAAAAAAAATAGAAGCCTGAGATCCAGCATAACGTTCTTGCAGGTAAGAAACAGTGGTGACTTAGGCCAGAGGAGGCGAAGAAAAGTGGTCAGATTCTGGGCAGATATTTTGTGGGTAGATTTGCTGACAAATTGGATATGATGTATGAAATAAAGAGAAGGGTCAAGAATGCCCTCAAGAGTTTTAACCTGGATTTAACTGAGACAAAAAGGGAAGGCTGCAGATAGAGCAGGTTTGGGTGAGGAAGAGCTGAAATTTGGTTTTGATTGCATTATATTTGAAATGTCATCCAGGTATTGATGTCAAGAAGGCAGTGAGATGTGACAAAAGTTCAAGAGAAAGGCCCAGACTATAAACATGATATTGTACTTGTTAATGTGAAAGTAAAATGTATAGGTTTTATGAGTATAGTAATTAAAGTAGGATACATTATTAGGCTCTACATTGTTCTTAGACTTCATGGAAAATATATAGTTTATGAAATATGACAGATCCCTTGGTCACAAATGAATGGATGCACATGAATGACTACCATCCCAAGGTCATCCATTAAGGTATCGTTTTCAGGAGTCTGTTTTGGTATCACAAAGCCAAGTGCACTGGACATGCTGAGGCTGAAGTTCCATTCAGAAATTTTCTCTTAAAGCAATATGGTTTATGCAGTATTTGAAAGTAAATTCTTTTAGAAAGCAACCCAGAAAACCCACTTATAATCTCTAATTATGCTTAGCTATTATTTTCTGAATATTTATGAGAGGTTTAAGTAGCCCTCTGCCTTCCACATGTTTAATATATTAACAAGAGGGCCTGTCTGGCTTGACATTCTTTTCTGTGAAACTCATAGAAGTGATCATTATCATTGTACCATACTTCAGTTCTTTTCCTTGGAGAATCCATGAGACTGGAGTCTTGTCTTTGAAGGAATCCTTCCTTTACTACAGGGTGCCTGGAGGGCAGGGATGTGTCTTAGTCAGCAGTGTGTCCTCAGGATCTGGCCGGATCTCTAGTTCATAGTTCATAGTTCTAGTTCATAGTAAAAGGAGGTGTTTGTTCAAGTGAGTAAAGTAGCATGATACTCTTCAAAGGTTAACACTTACTGTTTGTTGGATGACAGTCATGTTGGGTTTAAAAAAAGAAAGCCCAATTGCTGCTAGTTTGGGAATCACTGAAATTTTTTAATGTTTGGCTTGCAATTAATTACCCAACAGTTACACAAATACACAATTCCATCAATGAGCTAATTAACATTTATGACTAACAATTGACAGCTGAATCATCTAGTAGTCAAATTTAATCAAAACCTTCTAGAATATATTTATACAGCCTGACTATATATTTTTTTCAATTTGTCTTATAAGCTGAATTTGGTATTTTCTGGTATTTTAGATTTCCTTGGGCATTATTTGGCAGTCCCTCAGGTAAAGGTCAAACATAAGCCATAATGTTCACAAACAGATAAACCATGCACACATCAAACCATAACTAAACCAAATGTATTTTTTCATTTTAAAAACAATTGAGAGTTGCTATGTCATTACCTGAATGATACTTTTTCAACAGAATTGTTAAATATCTGACCTACTCCCAAAGCTATGGCTTTTCTCATTTAAAAGGCTGAATAGCTTTCCTCATTTGCAGTCATTTTTGCATTTTATTCTTTAGTGTAACTCATTTTTCAGCATAACTTTATCATGAAGCTGTTATTTCCACCATATTTTTACATGTGGACTTTGCCCATCTCTGGTTCAGCAGACATTACGCTCACCTTCACTAAGCTCAGGTGTGTACATGTGACTCCCAGCGCTCTCAGTTTTAAGGATTTTTTTCATCCTATCACCCCAGTCCAGCCCCTGAGTATATCATGGACTGTATCATCTGTGCTTCCACCTTTTAGCTGGCTACTGTTGTTTAACTTTTAGAAGAATTTATCTTTATCTTGGGCTCCCTCTACTGTTTGGGATGGTTATTTATCAACAAAGAGATACTTAAAAAGCTTGATGCTAGTTAATAGTCGTGATTGGTTTTGTTTTGGTCAAGAAATATTTGGCAGCCACAGATAGGTTGAACATAAACTATGAGTTCACAACTTATCAAAGGATGGTTTGAATTTAGTTTCTAAGGGTCAAATCTTTCCATTCTTTCTCTCAAGAAGCAATCAATTAAGGCTGTGACGTATTAGAGGTTATAAGAAGCTGCACCTACATGCAGTATTTTAGAACTGTAGTCAAACCTGGGTTTAAGAGGAGCTGTTATTCCCTCCTAACCAGCCATCCTCCATCAGATTTAACAAAGAAAGGACTTTTCTCAGCATCGGAGTGTCAGCTTTCGCTGGAGGACATTCCTATCTTCCAGCTGTCACTTGGTAGCCAAGAAATTTGACAAGATGAAATTTTTTAAAGAAGGAAATAAATATTTGACCTTGTCTTTAGAAATTGTTAGAATTTTAACATAGGTCATATTTGAGGAACCCCAGTTACTGTCTCAAATGGTCCATCAGAGAATCAGAGTCCCGTGGGCTCTTTCCTGGCACACCAGCTCCATGCCAATGCCTCAGAGGTCACACGGGTGCTCTGGGCAGTTCTGGGTCTTCAGCAAGGCACCAGCAGTGAGTTCTACCTGCAGAAGACCTGGAAGTGCTTATCTGTTTCTTATGGATCCGTAGTTTGTCCTTGATTTTTCTTTTTGCCTTTTTATCACGCGCTAGACTGGGAAGCTCGCATTGACAGCCACGGGCGGGTCTTTTATGTGGACCACGTGAACCGCACAACCACCTGGCAGCGTCCCACAGCAGCAGCCACCCCCGACGGGATGCGGAGATCTGGATCCATCCAGCAGATGGAGCAGCTCAACAGGCGGTGGGTGACCAGCATGCAGTGAGCCCCTAGAAACCATGAAAGGGGAAGGGCGATTAATGAAATTCCCTCTTAGACTTTTCTGCTCAGATTGTATGAGGAAACTGCAAAGTAATTAACCAGCTCATAGTTAGTACTTGGAAAGCTAAATTTATAGTTCAGCAGCAGGACATCAGCTAAGCCTGAGTGTCATTTAAAGATGGGGAGTCCTCTGTACACCTTGATGGCCCAGGCTCAAACACAGATGTTCTTAGCCAGGGGCTCATGGACCACCCCCCACCCAGGTATTCACTGAGGGTGTCAGTGTTCCGGGAACCATTCAGAAACTGTAAGCAAGTTATACATGGATGCACGTTTTTCTGCCAGACATTCATATCTGTCATAAGAATCTCAGACAGGTCTGGAACACAAACAGTTTGGAAACAGTTTGAAAACATTCCAAGGATAGGTTTAACAGAATACTAAAAGCTGCCGGAGAAAAAGCTGTCTCATAAATTGCTATATTCATGCCTACTCCAGTCCCATAATTGCTACATAATCAGAAATATACATTCTTAAACAGCTTTCATCATAGAAAATGAAATATTTAAAAATACTTTTTGAGAATTGTTTTGTCTAAAACATAGGCCCTTTACTAGTTTTTAGTATGTAAAGATGTCATTTTGTTTTCAACATGCAAATGAAACCCTCAGTAGCATCTGTCCCATGTTGTAAGCTAGTACGAGCATCACACTCAACATCTTGCTCCTTTAAGATCAGGGCAATGGCTCTTGGATACTTTTAGTAGCCAGGAATGCAAACTGCAGGCTCAACTTCATTTATAACCACCTGATGTCTTGCTAGTGTGAAGTAAAGGAAAAAGGCAGAGAGGGATGAGAAAGAGTAAATAATTGGACTTGGGGTACACAGCTATGGATAACAAACATCCCTTGAAAAATGGACAATTTAATACTATTAAAAATAAACAGAAAAAAAAGTTGAACTTCTACTTACTGCTGTTGTAGACAGCATGCGTTAGTCGCCCAGTCGTGTCCGACTCTTTGTGACCCCATGGACTGCTCTGTCCATAGGATTCTCAAGGCAAGAATATTGGAGTGGGTTGCCATTTCCTTCTCCATGTTGTAGGCAGAGGAGGATGCTTTAGGTGAAAATTGCAAGGATTCTTTTATCACATGAACTTTTGGAAGACACTTGCTTTCCATTTTTCCCCATCAATATCTGAGTGTCATTAATAAGAACCATAAAGCATTTTCATTGGCAGCATATTTCTCTAGTTATTCCCACAGAAAGAAATAATGTTACAAGGAAGAACATATTGTATATAAATGTACCAAAAGCCATGGGAGTGTCCTTTCATGGTGTTTGCAACTGAAAATGCAGGGAACACAGCAAGCTCATTTTACATAGAGATCATGTTCAGATGCCATAGGCAGAAATAGCCTCAAGGTCTGTCTTGCCAGACAGATAAGTTGAAAGTATTTATCAGACTAAGAAACAGGGAGAGCACTATCAGGTTGTATCTATGAGAGGTCCAGTTGAAACACTAAAACAAAACAGAAGCAGAAGTAAACACCTTGATTCATGACATAAAAATACTTGGAAGTTTGTTCACGATGTTCAGATTGTATAATACAAAGTGAAAGTGAAAGTGAAGTCACTCTGTCGTGTCCGACTCTTTGCGACTCCATGGACTGTAGCCCACCAGGCTCCTCCGTCCATGGGATTCTCCGCCTACTGGAGTGGGTTGCCATTGAAGCCAAATACATCCTTAACCAGGCCTCTAGAGAAGTGTGCAGGCTTTGGTGTATAAAGCCCTGTGCCCTCCAGTGGAGCTGAACATGCTGAGAAAGGCCAGACTTTGATGAACAGGAAGCTGCATTTGCTGCATCCGTTTGGACATATAAAGAAATCAAAGCAATTTGAGAAAGTGCTTATTTCTTGTGAAAAAGCCTACCTAGGGAAACTTAGATAACCTTGGGATAAGTATCCAGGCTCTTCAATGCTTATTTTGGCCTATTGCCTTCAAGCACTTAGAGTTTTTCAGTGATTTGGCCTGATAACAGCAGCCACACAAAGTATACTGTCAGTCTTTTATCCATAGTCCTACGTGTGGTGCAGATGTGACCACACATAGGGGGCATTTGTTTGATAACCTACAGTTATCAGAAGAAATTGACACCCATCGCTGTCTCATAGCAAAATGGAAATACTTCTCAGTGTTGCAAGGAGTTTCTTTTGACTTCTGGCAAGGTGATTGTGAAAGGCAAATGTTTTGTGCAGAGATGTGCACTGCAAAATGAGTTGACGAAGTAGCATGCGGTGACCAGGTGCCCTCAGCCACTCCCCAAGTGGCCTTGGTGGCTTTGCCACATGCTCCTACTGCAAGGGAATCCCTCGTTACCTGCCTTCCACCTGGCACCTGTCTCCATCCTAAAAAGATCCAAACCTAACATTGTTTGGCCCTGAAATATCCCCAGAGCCCTCCACACAGAGCCGGTGGCTGCCTCCTCTGCAGCCCCGTTACTGATGGGGCACCGTGCCCGCCACTGGTACTGCCCTTACCTTCTTTCTCATTCTTCTGTGTCCCTCCTCCCAGTGGCTGGATGGGGCCAGAGTTCACCAGGACTCCGTACAAGACAATTTCCCAAGTTAATTCCTGCACTTTCAGAATATCCCGAATGAACTAACTCTACCTTCTTCACAAATACTTCCCAAACACATCAAAAATATAAATACATAGTCTGATTTTAAATAGTCAACTCAAGTTTGATGTTTTAGTTATCTGGATAAAATTACACTATGGAGAAATGGAGGTCTTAAATATGAAAAAAAAAGAAGGATCTTATAATCCTATACCCCAAGGATTAGCTTTTCTAAAAGATTAAACTGTCTTCAAGTTTTCAAGTTCCATATGCACAGTCTTTGTATATTTAAAATGATGATATAGTTTTATATTCATTTTTCACTTACTACATTATTAGCATTTTCATATTGCTACACAGTCTTAAAGCTATCATTTAAGTGATAGTGTTCCAATGAATGAATGTAATTTAGTCAGTTTGTCGTATTGTTGCATATTTATTTTTATCACTATTTTGGGCAAGACCCAAGGGCATGTAAAATGTCAGGATTGTCTTAGCATGTTTCCTTTGGGTCATATTCCCAAAACAGCAGGCCAAGGGAGATCTATGTGGTTTCAGTATTTGATATCAGTGTTTGAGTATTTTCTGAAGTAATTCTGCAGTTTCACTCTGCCAGCAATGGTACCCTCCCTTCCTCATCATCTTTTGGTGGGTTTTTACTGACTTAAGCAATGCTCCTGGTGTTTTGGTGCATCTTACATTTCACTTCTTGGAGGGAGGGTCTACTTCTGCTTCGTGAGCTCTTCTTCTACCAATTTTAGCTCCTCCTGTGAGAATTGTCTGTTCCTACAAGCTTAGTTTGTTTGGTTTTCCTTTAGTTTGTTTTGGCTTGGCCCCTGAAGGGTTTTGTTTTGGTTTTTTTCCTTCGGGTTTGGTTTTGTGTGTGTTCCTCTGTGTCCACTTACAAATTAGACATTCCAGCTGACTTTCTTATCAGTTTCCATAAACTCTATGCAATATAAATATTTAAACTTTTACTGAAAAAAAATAAAATGTGAGGGGGTTATTGAAGGACGCTTCTTGATGAAATAGAAGAGAACCAGCTCTCTGATCCCCTCTTTCATCTTCAGATCAAAGAGGGCCTCTGAGGCTATAGCCCTGCCTTCGCTGGGTGATCCCCCATGAGTTGCTCTGTGGCCTGCTTCTCCAGGACTGTCCCTTCTCCAGCAAAGGCCAGGAGTGGGGTCTGGCACTTGGGTTTTGAGGCTGCTAACCTAGTAAGGTATGGGATACCACAGGTCCAACGAAAGACTTATGGAGCATGTTGTGAAATTTCAGACATTTTTATCAAATAAGGTTATATTAACTCATTAAAATTCTCTTCTGTGGTCACTGCACTTTAGGAAGGAAAAGAGAGGCCACAGCATGAGGTTTGTCTGAGCCCTGTTCCAGATGTCTGTTGCTGAGGAACAAACCACCCAGACTTAGCAGTGTAAACACCAATAATTGATGATTAACACCATTGTCGTCATCGTGCCATCCTCTCTCATGGTTATCGTGGTGGGCTGAGTTCAGTGAGGCCCTTCTCGGGGTGTCTCATGGCTGCAGTCAGAGGGTGGCTGGGCTGCAGAGGCACATATCTCAAGGTGGACACCGGCTGTTGGCTGGGACCCCAGCTGCACCCCAGCTACCCCGAGCACCTGCGCGTGGACTCTCCGTGTTGCCTGGGCTTCCTCACAGCATGGCTCCTGTATCCCATCACACTTGTCACTTTCATTATTGTCTATTCATCCAGGAAGCCACAAGACCTTCTTCCCAGCTTGAAGGGGAGGGGACACTGATTCAGCCTCTTAATATTAACAGGAGAACAGTAAGATTCTAGAAGAGCTTGTGGACTAAAAAATATAGTTGAGTCCCTTTTGGAAAATGCAGGCTGCCTTGAGCCGCTTAGGGGATCCTCTGACAGCAGGTCCTTTGGCCTTTGGCAGGCCTCACTCCTCCCCCAGATCAAGGTTGCACCCTTGGGCAGCTTCTCACGGGCTCACTGAGTAATCCCCCAGCCCCGCCCAAGGCCACACTACTTGAGTCCCAGAAAGAACTCAGGAACATCACAGACAAAAAACCTGCACCTTCCCTACATCCTCCCTGCCACAGACATGTGGGGGCTAAACACACATAAGCCTTTCTCTCTCTCTGCTGCTTTGCTCATTCCTGTCCTTCCACATTTTCTCCTAAGAGGCCTTCTCAGGAATGCCTCCCAGTAACTGCTGCAGGCAAAGCCATCATTCTGCCAGGTGTCAGGAAGGAGTGGCTGAGTCTCCTTAGATAAAATAAAACCTCAGACCAGTGAGTATGTAGATAATACCATCTGAAGATTTGTTACAAATGCAGATTTCAATTTTGCTCCAGTTTCTGTAATTATAATAATCACCCAAATTATCACTCTGGCAGGTAGTCTGGCAACCACACTAGAAAACAAAACTCCTTTTTATTTTATTTATGTATTATTTTTGGCCAAGCAGCATGAAGGATCTCCGTTCCCCCAACAGGGATTAAACCTCTGCCCCCAGCAGTGGAAGCGTAGTGTCTTACGACCACTGGATCACCAGGCAAGTCCCCAGAACCCTTCTTTAAAGGTCAAAGGAAGGTCACTGGTCTTCGGAATGCCGCCACAGAAGACCCTATCTGTGTGACCATATCTCCCATGCCCCTACCTTGCATTGCACTGGCTACCCGCTGCTCCCCAGACGCTGGTCCCCCTTCTCTTCACACTTCTTCTTCCACTGCCACATCTCTTCTCTGAGCACATGAACCACATAGCAATGCTCCCTGACTATGGTCATTGGTGTGACCTCTGGAACCTCCAGGTCAACCTGTCCAAATCCACACTAAAGTCTTCCAGCCATCCTGCCCATCCCACCTGGTCTTCCTCATGGCTGGTGCCTCCACCCACCGGCTCTAAGCAGAAGCTCTCCTTCCCTCTTCTCCAGCTTCCATATCCAGGCCCCAAATCCTGTTAAGTCTACATGTAAAGTTATTACAGTTTGGCTGCTAAAGATCTCTTAAGTTCAGTCCCTTCTCTCGTTCCTACTATGCCAGGAGGAAAAGGGAGGCAGAATTCCTGTCCTGTGTACCAGTGGGCTGAGAGACATCAGGCAAAGTCAGGGTCACACAGGACAGAGGAAGGAAGCAAAGCAAAGAGGAACAAGACAGCTGGACACCTGCATACAAAACACAGTGAGGCTTAAGCAGGCAGGTATACTTTAGGTATAGTTTAGGCAGGTGTAGTTTAGGCAGGCAGGGAGGTTTAGGTAGGCAGGCGCAGGTGATCTTAGTATCCCTACAATATGTGGGTGTTCCCCTTCCCCAGCAGCATCCTAAGAGACCAGCATGATACACCACACCTGCCTGGGTCCAGGCTTCAGCATCTCCAGCCTGGACCGATGCGGTAGTTCTCAGCTGCTCTCCCCAACTCCAGGGTTTTCTCCTCCCATGCACTCCACATAGGTGGGGGTCAGTGTAGAGCTGAATCTGCCTCTTTCTCAGCAGCTGTCCAGTCCCTACAGCAGCAGTTCTCAAAGTCAATCCCTGGACCAGCAGCAGCGGCTGCATCACCTAGGAACTAGTTAGAAATATACCTGCTTGCCTCCCATCACTCCATCCCCAGACCCACTGAGTCAGAGAGACTCGAGTGGAGCCTGGCAGCCTGTTTTCACCAGCTCTGTAAGTGATTCTGATGTAGCTCTGGGCCTAGAGAACAGTGTTCCACCAGTGCTGGCACCTCCTAGGTGCCTTCTGCCACTGTGCTGGTTTCTGGCCCTGCCCAGTGCCTACACATCCTGGTGCCACCACCAAGCTTCTCAGAGTTCTCTCAGGTGAAGTCTTTGGCATGTTTTATTCCCTCCACGCTCCCTGATAAGTCCATACGCTGACTTCAGAATATATGTGCCTTGGGTGTTTCCTTGTCCCTGTTCATAGCTGTAATACATGTAGGACATCATGTTCACATCACCAGAGTCATGGTCTACATGCCTTTCCCTTTTTTGCTCTGTCCTGATTATGAATGTTTCAGAGAGTGAGGTCATATTCCAGTCTTCTCTTTGGTCTGAAAGTCCAGCACAGAGCAGGCCTCACAGGAAGAGTCAGTGAATATTTAAGTACCCAGTTAGGTGACTGATTGGCCTACTGATTCATTCTCCAACTTGGGAAGAAAACTCAAAGGAACCTTCATATAAGCTGAAAGCATTTATTTGTCTGCTAGTGTTGTTGTTTTTTTTTAATGTTTAAAAATGTTATTTATTGAAGTATGGTTGATTTATGATATTGAGTTAATTTCTGCTGTACAGCAAAGTGATTCAGCTCTACATATGTGTGTGTATATATATATATATTCTTTTTCATTATGGCTTATCACAGGATATTGAGTATAGTTCCCCCTTCTATACAGTAGGCCCTTGTTCATCCATTCTATATATATTAGTTTGCATCTTTTAGGGTATAATCTCTGCACACTCCTTCCTAGTCATACTTCCTAGTTGCTCAGTTGTGTCTGACTCTTTGCGACCCGTGGAGTGTAGCCCACCAAGCTCCTCCGTCCATGGGATTCTCCAAGCAAGAATACTGGAGTGGGTTGCCATTTCCTTCTCCAAGGGATCTTCCCAACCCAGGGATCGAACGCAGGTCTCCCACATTGCAGGCAAACTCTTTACCAGCTAAGCCACCAGAGAAGCCCAAGAATACTGGAGNTCTTTGCGACCCGTGGAGTGTAGCCCACCAAGCTCCTCCGTCCATGGGATTCTCCAAGCAAGAATACTGGAGTGGGTTGCCATTTCCTTCTCCAAGGGATCTTCCCAACCCAGGGATCGAACCCAGGTCTCCCACATTGCAGGCAAACGCTTTAACCTCTGCACCACCAGGGAAGCCCCTTTCACTTTCTTTCACTTTCCTAGTCATACCAGTTAACTGTCAAATAAAAACGAGTAGAACTTTTAGTTTATAGACTTATCACAATCAAAGAGAGGTGATTTGATATCTTAGTTGTAATATTTTTAAGTTCCTTCCCACACCATTATTTTAGACACAGTCCAATTTCGTTTAACACAGGGCAGAGGCCATTTTTTATTTTTTATTTTTAAAACGTTTTAAAACGGCAGAGGCCATTTGATTTTTTGTGTGTTGATTTTTTTTTTTAAGTCACCATACTTGAAACTCATCATAGCTTACAAAACAAAATGAGGTCAAATCACCTAGAGATATTTGTCTTGCAAATTAAGTATCTTGGGAAAATTTTGAGCACTTCTCTCCTGGCATTTCTTGACATCCAAGACAATTCTGTACAGATTTCCCCACTTACCTGACTCAGAGCATCAGCCCCTTAACAAGCCAACAAACCAAAGTTAACTCCTGTCTTTTCACTTTCTAATGCAAAGGTATCAAAATATTCAGCGAACCATTGCTACAGAGAGGCCTGAAGAAGATTCTGGTAGCCAAATTTGTGATCCAGTTCCAGCAGGAGGCGGTGGAGGAGGTGGGAGTGACTCAGAGGCTGAATCTTCGAGTTTAGGTATGGCCAGCGGATACCGATGGGATGGAAGGTGGATAAGGGAGAGCAGGGAGGTGGGCAAAATCCAGGAGGAGAAAGATGCTTGGCGCCAGCAGGGTAAAAACAGACAGAAGTGTCTCACCAGGAATGTAAAGGAAAAGTGGATTCACAGTGAAGAGAACTTGTACTTGAGCATCAAGGTGATTTTTTTCAGTGTCTTAATCATTTCTTGTTGTGTAAATTTATTTATTGGTGTCCTAACGATGTTTTCCACTTGTAAGTAAAAGATGCAATAAGAATTCAAGGTCTCCTTCCAAGGATCCACGTGACAACAATAGGAATAAGACTTGTTTGTATTTAGAATAAAATATCAATGCAGTCCCCCCTGAGAGAGGATCCTGGCAGTAAAGAGGTTTTCCATTGGTCTTATGATTTTTAAATACACCATCACCCAGGAAAATTTTTTACCAAATACCATCAGCATCCACTAGGGGGTCTGGTGTTCATTTCTTTGAATGTGCCTGAGTGGAACTCAGATGTAAATATTCGAAAAGCCTGAGATTGGCTTCTCTTTTGTTTGTTTTTAACTGAAGTATGCTGCTGCTAAGTCGCTTCAGTGTGTCTGATTCTGTGTGACCCCATAGACGGCAGCCCACCAGGCTCCCCCGTCCCTGGGATTCTCCAGGCAAGAACACTGGAGTGGGTTGCCATTGCCTTCTTCAATGCATGAAAGAGAAAAGTGAAAGTGAAGTCACTCTGTCGTGCCTGACTCTTAGCGAACCCATGGACTGCAGCCCACCAGGCTCCTCTGTCCATGGGATTTTCCAGGCAAGAGTACTGGAGTGGGGTGCCATTGCCTTTGACTTACAATGTTGTGTTAATTTCAGGTGTACAGCAAAATGATTCAGTTTTACACATATATATTCTTTTTCAAATTCTTTTTGATTATTGATTGTTGTAAGTTATTGAATACAATTCCCTGTACTATACAGTAGATCCCTGTTATACATTATGTTATATTTTATTATATTATATATGTATTTAGTCGCTCAGTCATGTCTAACTCTTTGTGACCCTATGGACTGTAGCTGGCCAGGCTCCTCTGTCCATGGAATTCTCCAGGCAAGAATATTGAGGTGGGTTGCCATGCCCATCTCCAGGAGATCTTCCCAACCCAGGGATCGAACCCAGGTCTCCCACATTGCAGGTGGATTCTTTACTGTCTGAGCCACCAGGGAAGCATCTATATAGTGATTAACCCAAAACTCCTAATTTAGCCCTCCCCTGCTCCTTGCCCCTTTGATCACCATAAAGTTGTCTTCAATGAAAAGACTGGTTTCTATGTTTTATACCTGTAATAGCTTAAGATTATCACAGCACATCCTGATAATCCAAATCTCTTAAATAGGGTAAATGATGGCAGATGACAGATATAGAACAGTCTGAGCAAATAGCCACGCGTTTTGCGTCCTGCAAGTCTCAGCTCTCTNATGAAAAGACTGGTTTCTATGTTTTATACCTGTAATAGCTTAAGATTATCACAGCACATCCTGATAATCCAAATCTCTTAAATAGGGTAAATGATGGCAGATGACAGATATAGAACAGTCTGAGCAAATAGCCACGCGTTTTGCGTCCTGCAAGTCTCAGCTCTCTCTGAAAAGCAGAAGAGTGGATACTTTCATGGCCTCTTTTAAATACACATACATAGTTCCACCAACAATTTTAACTGCCTCCATTCTAATCATTTTANGCGTCCTGCAAGTCTCAGCTCTCTCTGAAAAGCAGAAGAGTGGATACTTTCATGGCCTCTTTTAAATACACATACATAGTTCCACCAACAATTTTAACTGCCTCCATTCTAATCATTTTATCAGATATATTAACTAAACTGACTAGTTAAGGTTTTTCTATTATTAATTCCTTTGACTGCTGAGAGAGATTTGGTAAGGTGGTGGAATAATTGGAAATATGAGGGGAAAGGAAGAGAAAAATCCTTTTGGGGTTTGATATTGGATCTGTTGGCATTTGCTGTATAACAAATGATCCCAAAGCTTAGTATCTGAAGCTCATGGCCATGCATTAACCTCCCCGTGCCCCAGTTCTGCAGGTGGGCAGTTTGAGCTGAGCTCTGCTAGGTAATTCCTCAGGGCACTGGGCTCACACGTGCGAACTTGGTCAGCTATGGAATAGGCCACAGGCTGGCTGGCCTGAAGTGGCCTCAGCCAGGGTGGCTTGTCCCTGCTCCCCATGGATTTTCATCTTGTACAGGCTGTTCTCATGATGAGGGAGAGAAAGTAAGTGGGGACCCACAGGCCTCTCAAAACCCTGGCTCAGAACCTCTGGCAAATTTTGTTGGTTAAAGCAAAACTCATGGCCAGCTTGATTTAACGTGGGGAGAGGCTGCAAAGTCTCAGAATGATGGGGATGAAGGCAGAGGAAGGACTGTGATCCTTTCTGCAAACAAACTGACATAGCTATGGTGAGCAACTTGTAAAGAAAATAAGAAAAATTCATTGGGATAAAAGGGATGCATTAGTCAAGGACTTGATCCAGCTGAAGTTACACTGGAGTACTCTGGGAAATAATGAGTCTCAACTGAGACACGGTGATGGGACACCTGGCCATCACTGTGACACTGGCTGGATCACCATTCAGAAGAACAGTCCTCTCCAGCAGTGCTGGTGAAGGCTTGTAGGCTGCTAGTGCCACAAAAGAGAAGTCCTCTAACTGAAATGATCTTTGTCCAATGCATTCAGTTGCTTTGTTTCACTTCTTCCAGATCTGAGAAGAGATGGGTCACTTTCTCCAGTAAATTCACAAAAAATCACCTTGCTGCTACAGTCTCCAGCGGTCAAATTCATCACCAACCCTGAGTTCTTCACTGTACTGCACGCCAATTATGTGAGTGTTCCCACACACAGAGAGGGCCTGGCCTGGCTTCTGGCAAGACCCGAAACACAACTTTGCAAAGTCATTGGACAGATTAAAGAGGATAGCATTCTAACTCAGGCAAGGGGGTGGGGTGGGGTAGGGTGAGGGGTGGGGGCAGGGAACAGGAAGAGAAAAAAGATAGTTCCCTTTTTTTCTCTATGAGTCTCCCCAAAAGGAGAAAAGCTAGATTTAGGAATGCTATATCTTTGGCTTTTTGTTAGATTCAAATGGGTTAATGTCAGTGAAAGTATTTGGAAACAAAAGTGTATTTTTATTATAGTTAAAAATTTTTAAGGGACAAAATTAGGAAATTGACAGGTTTCCTTCAACCTGAATCATTTTATAAAATCACTTTCATTAAAGAATGTTTAAATTAGATAAATAGGTTTCCTTTTCATATAATTAACTTATCAAATAACCTGCTGCTGCTGCTCAGTCACTTCAGTCATGTCTGACTCCCAGCTTATGGTTAATTTAATGTGATTTTTACATATTTAGCTTTCTCTCTCTTTTTTTTTTTTTTTTTTTTGGATATTGTCAAGGAAGCAATGACATGATATTGGCATGCATGCATGTTTGGTTGCTCAGTTGTGTCTGACTCTTTGCGACCCCTTGGACTGTAGCCTGCCAGGCTCCTCTGTCCATGGGATTTCTAAACAAGAATACTGGAGTAGGTTGCCATGCCCTCCTCCAGGGGATCTTCCTAACTCAGGGATTGAACCCAAGTCTTAAGTCTCCTGTGTTGGCAGACCAGTTCTTTACCACTAGTGACACTTGGGAGTGAAGTGAAGTCACTCAGTCGTCTCCAACTCTTTGTGACCCCATGGACTATAGCCTACCAGGCTCCTCTGTCCATGGGATTTTCCAGGCGAGAGTACTGGAGTAGGTTGCTATTTTCTTCTCCAGGGGATCTTCCCGACCCAGGAATCAAATCTGGGTCTCCTGCATTGTAGGCAGACACTTTTACCATCTGAGCCACCAGGGAAGTCCACCTGGGAAGCCCCCCTGATATCCTGGTATTACTGTAGTCATTGCTTTTTTCATTTGACATGTGTTTCCTGGGGTTCAGGCGCAGATCTAGGTGCTAGATGTAAAGACAGATTAGGATGACACCTGATCAGCAGAAGCTCCCCGTTTTCTTGGGCAGCAGACATGCAAAGATGAGTCTGATGTAATAGGACATAGCTGTCCTCTGGGAGGAACAACATGCACTGGAAACACGCGTGATGCTCTGGACATTCAGGGAGCAGTCCTGAGGAGACTGAGTCCTGAACACTGAAAGTTGACAGGGCAGAGGCTCCAGGCAGTGGGAGAAAGGACTCAGCCTGGGACTGCGTCCAGTGGGGCTGGAGCATGGTGACAGGCAGAGGTGGGAAGAGAGGGTGAAGAATAGCAGCAAATTACCTGGTACATCATGGAAAGGAGCCTGGATCTACCTCAGTAGGTAATCAGAACCAGCTGCAGTCTCAAACATTATCATCAGTTACACAATCTGAGTGGTTATTTTCTCAGGTAGAACTATAGGAGAGGGACTGAAAGGTTAAGACCAGAGCCTGGTTCAAGTGCTTAAGTGAGCAATAATCAAGGGCTTCCCTAAGAAAGGGTCTGGGAGCAGGGGAAGAACAACTCAGCTTAGGAGACATTTCTGCAGGGACTCAATCATTCTTGGGACCACTATGATTGAGGGGGATGGAGGGTGAGGACCCAAGAAAGACTGAGTCCTTTCTGCTTTGTGCCCCTAAGTTAAGTGTCCCCATTCGACAGTAGTTTGATTAGGTGACGGGAGCTGTGGCAGGGGAGGAAGGACTAGTTTTTGAGCAGGTTATATTTAGGAAACCTCCTGGACATCTAGTGATTAGGTCAAGAGCTGCTGCCCAGTGGTACAGGGGTGAGTCACAAAGGAGGACAAAAATGCTAGACAGTGGTGCTCTCTGAGTGGTTCCCCAGCCTGCACTGGCTACTGACAGTCTTTCCTTGAACCACACACACCCACCAGCCCGAGGTAGCATAAAATGGTTATGTGGTACAACTAGAAACTCCTGAAGCTGTCTTCATTTCTTCTCATCTTCCAACCCCTACAGTCACGTTTATACATAGAAAGGAGTGGCAGACCTTTGAAGATNGTTCCCCAGCCTGCACTGGCTACTGACAGTCTTTCCTTGAACCACACACACCCACCAGCCCGAGGTAGCATAAAATGGTTATGTGGTACAACTAGAAACTCCTGAAGCTGTCTTCATTTCTTCTCATCTTCCAACCCCTACAGTCACGTTTATACATAGAAAGGAGTGGCAGACCTTTGAAGATCAGCCCTAAAATTCACACTGGAGTGGGTTGCCATTTCCTTCTCCACCTAAAATTCACAGGGAACTTTAGCTAATACACCCTGTTATATAGATGGATAAGAGGAGCAATCCCCTGGAGAAGGGAAAGGCTACCCACTCCAGTGTCCTGGCCTGGAGAATTCCATGGACTGTATAGTCCTTGAGGTTACAAAGAGGTGGACACAACTGAGCAACTTTCACTTTCAGCACTTTGAAGAAGACCAAGGATGAACCTGTGCTGTCAGTGGAGGAACCAGGGAGGAAGGGGAGGAGATGCTCAGAGAGTCAGAATGAGATTCAGGGGAGCAGAGCCAGGCTGGGGCAGAGTGGGCTGGGGAGGGAGGAGGGTGAGGGGAATTGAGATGCAGGGGAGCTGGACAGTGTCCTGGGATGCTGGAGCAGGGGTAGTCAGATTCCGAGGAGGTCCGTGTGTGTTCACGGTGGGCAGGTATTTACTTCTAGAGCAAGACCTCTGCTTCCAAGGCCTCCTCCTCAATGCTCACAATAAATCCTGTGTAGCAACCACGTCGCATCCCATTAAGGTGCTCAAAGTGTGCTTGGTCTGTGTTTCTCCTAACCCCTACTCCCTTCCCCATCTGCCTGGACCCCATCTCAGAGTGCCTACCGAGTCTTCACCAGTAGCACCTGCCTGAAGCACATGATCCTCAAAGTCCGGCGGGACGCGCGCAACTTCGAGCGCTACCAGCACAACCGAGACTTGGTGAATTTCATCAACATGTTCGCGGACACGCGGCTGGAATTGCCCCGGGGCTGGGAGATCAAAACGGACCAGCAGGGAAAGGTGAGCGTGACTGCTGCTGGGGCCTTACATCAGAAGATGAAGACCCGTGAGCAGGTGAGGAGGGAGGTTGATGAGGAGATCAAAGCCTGTTCCTGAGACGCGCTATTGGCCACCAGGCAGAAGGGAGGGTAATTATCCGCATTGGGATTTCTGTCTTTTGATGTTTAGAATGTTTCCAAATGTCCCTGACTTCTGCCCACCAATGCTAATAGCACCTCCACCAAGTGGTGACATTGCTATGTGTCCCCTGGGTGGGGAGGAGGGCTGGGGGACAGTATCCCACCCAGTTGAGAACTACAGGCTCCGTATTTCTTAATTTAGATTTGGAACGTGAAACCAGATTCTATTCAGTAACCTTTCTATTGTTTTGCCTCCTTAGTTCCCTCTCAGAGGATTAAATTATTAGTTAAATGGGAGTGACATTATTAAATTATTCATTGTGATTTCCCTAATAAGCCTTCAGTTCTCATTAAAACAGGGTGAATTGGGCCAATGAAGTGTTACTGGCTTGCGTTTTGCTTTTGTGTGGCATTAACCAAAACTAGTCTTTCCCAGGGATGCTGTAGAAGCCTAGCTGAGTCAGCTAAAGCAAGAATGCTCTTTCTTAATCACCATCAATCACTTTCATGTATTTATAGGACAGGTCAAACAGGCTACCGAGGAATCGCCCCTGTGTAATCTTTTATAAACTTTAGTAGAGAGACTCCTTCCCTCTTCTAGTGTCAAAAGAATCAGAAGTGTTGCCAGCAAACACGTGTCTCAACAGGAAACGGCATCATGCAGCTCTCTTCGTCGGTGCTTGTGACCGTGCAAAACCACATCCCCAAAGTTGGTTGACGGGGCTTCACAGTGCCCTGGGAACCAGAAACCCCTCTCCTACACTTCGTCATGTCCCAGTACCTGAGCCCTCTGAAATATGGAGGAAAGATTGTGCCCTCTAATTGATGCAAGTCCATCAGTACAATGAATCTCTATGACCAGCTCTGCAGTCAGGGATGAACTTGTCGGGGGTGCCTTGTGTAGTGGAAAAACCACTATAGACAGAATCTACTCTTGTTTACCAGATGCGGCCTCCACTGGGAGAATGACAGTGAAACATGGTGTGGGAAACATGCTCTCTATACAAAAGAAACAGAGCAGGTTCCAGAACACTGGACCATCTTCTGGTTTCTCACCAGCCAACGTGCTTCTCACTTTGGCAACACGTTCAGAGTCAACAGCCTTCACTTTCAGGGTGCGCCATGTAGGAAGAGGAGGGCTGGTCTGAGCTGTGTGGTGCCTTTGAATGCACATCGCCCCCACAAGGAAGACCAGTGGCATCTGACTCACCTGTTATCTTGAAAACCTGGAGAAGGTGGACACAGCCTCTGCCCCACATCAATGGAGATTGCATGTGCACCTCAAGTTGGCTCCAGGGTTGAGCAGCGGAGGATGGTCATCATCCAGGAGGTGGTGGGGCTCAGGCAGTAGGACAGGTGACAGCCTGTCAGGGACAGTGTGAGATGGAGGTGGCCTCTACTAAGGAATATACACACAATGACAAAGTAATAAGAGGCCTCTGAAGTCCTGCTTCGTGAAGGAAACAGAATCTTTATCTTGAGAAAAAGCATATCTTTGAGTATAATTTTCTTCAGAAAATAGAAATGAATATTTTAAAGTTATCATCTACACGATGGCACAAGAACACATGACTTATATTGAGCGAGAAGAACCCACACATAGGAAACAAGCCAGAGGAGCAGACATGAGAAAACAGAACCAGCGCAGGATCTAGCAGTCCTACTCTGGGAATTGATTCCAAAGAGCTGGACTCAAAATCTCAGAGATATCTGCACTACTGTGGGTTTTGCAGCATTAATCAAATAGCAGAGAGATGGAAGCAACTTAAATGTCTCTTGATGGATGAGTGGATAAAGAAAATGTGGTATATACATATACAAAGGAGTATTATTTAGCCTTTAAATAGAAGAGGATTCTGACATGCTACAACATGGATGAAGCTGGAAGACATTGTGTTAAATGAAATTAGCTAGTCACAGGACAAAGACTGCATTATTCCATTTATATGAGAGATCTAAAACAGTCAAACTCATAGAAACAGTAAAATGGTGGTTGCCGAGGGATGGGGGCAGGAGGAAGTAGGGAGTTTCTGTTCAACAGGAAGAGAGTTTTAGTTACGCAAGATAAGTTCTAGAGATCAGCTATCCAATATTGTGCCTATAGTTAACAATACTATACTTTATGCACTTTAAATTTTTCCTTTTTTTTTTTTGCACTTTACATTCGTTAGAAAGGAAAACTCATGTTAAGTGTTCTTACTACAGTTTAAAACTAGAAAAGGATGTGGGCTAGATAAATGGTTTAAGATTTCATGAAACAACAAAATGTAACAGCATAAGGATAAAAGAGAGAAGAAATGACACTATGTAAAATTGAATCCTGGTTATAGAATATGAACATGGAAGCAGCCCCCAAAAGCACAGAGAAGGTACCTTTTTGCAACCAGTGAAGGATAAAGTGAAAAAATATATATATATGAAAACCAGAAAAAGAAAAAAATGTATCTCACTGTCTCAGCAAGAACCAATTAAATATCACAAACTCCCTTAAGATCCCTTGCCTGTGTGCTCCACTGAATAGTTTACATGTTTGTTTTATGTACTGTTTTGTCTGTTTCTCCTGGCAGAATTTTAAGCTCTTTGAGAGCAGGGGTCTTTGTGTTGCTCATTGATGAAACTTCTAAGGGCCTAGAATAGTGTCTGGCACATAAACTGGCCCTCACTAAGTCTCTGTTGGATGAAAGGCTTCTAGATATTCTTGAAGAAGAAATTAAAATAATAGATACAGTAGCAATAAGTAAATATTAACTATAAATATTAAATTGTTAAATATTGAAAATAAAGCTTTGATCTACAACAGATTGTTCAGATGGGAAGATTAATTGGACTCACGGAGTTACAGTAAAATTAATTAAAATAAATGCTACTCTGGGATGTCTTTAAATCGAGACTTTAAAAATCTTATCAATATACAGCCATGATAAGGTGAAAGTCATTTACAAAAGAATTAAAAATCAGACAAACCTCAAACTTCGCATCTATAAAACCAAACTGTAGAAATCCATAGGACAATGACTACAGGTTATTGATGAGAAAGATTGCAGCTCAATTATCCTATTTCCAGAAAAAATTGTTATTGAAGTATGAAGACAGTAGGGAAAAAACCTCATGTGCAAGACTTCAGGGCTCACCCTAGTCTTTTGCCTGCCCTGAGAAAAGAGCAAAAGCCATTCTCCAGATGGCTCACAAATGATACAGAAGAGAAAATAAATAATGGGAAAATAATAACATTAAAAAACTTTGATGATGGGTATTTAAATCAATCAAATGCACAAATATAAATGTAATTGCTTTTACATTATAATGCTTTGTATTGAAAAGGCTCAGTAAAGTATGGGAAAATATGTATAATAAAAATGGAATACTTGTATAAGAACAATTTGGATCAGTATCCCTGGACCAGAATTAAAAAGATGAGGAAACAGAGAGTCAACTGGCAACACAGCCCCCCAGGCTCTTGTGGTGTCGGATGCGAGAGCCTATCCTTAAGTAAGAAATCAGGCTTTACTGGAGACATTCAAGCAAAGATTAGACAACTACTTTTCCAGAACAGAAAGGAAACTCATGCATCAAAAAATGTGACTAATAATGTACCAAAAGAATATGGCTGCACAAATACTAGAATCTAATCAGATAAAACATTTTAAGGAATTTCTTGGAACCTACAGTAAATTTATAGAAACCTGCTTTTTGGACTGTGTTAAAGATTTTAAAAGGAAAGAAGTAAAACTTAAAGTGACCACCTGTTCAGAACATTGTTTACAGAAGTATTTTAAAATGACGCAACAAATATCTATGAGATTTCAGGAATATCATATTCAGCAGAATGAAGCCCTGGCTGCCAAAACAGGACTCTGTGGCCAGCCATGATAGAGAAGTCCTAATGGATGGACTTTTGATGAACGATTACCAACAGCTATTGCACTGGAAATGAGGATTCACGTGATAGAATCCCCTGAAAGTAGTAGCCACCATGCTAAACCTGGCAAATGAAAACCACTGGAGAAACTGTTAAAGACTGGCAAATGGAAACCACTGGAGAAACAACATTGATATATACCGGAATTGTCAAAATAGAAGGTCTTATTGTTCAATGAAAATAAGATGCAACACTTGAGGCCTTAAGATTCAGCAGCTTGGTCCCTTGATTAGAAAAATAAACCATTTTTTCTTCAATAATGACTGTTAATTTTAAAGCAAAATATGTGTTCAAACACAAATTTTCAAACACAAAATATGTGTTCATATGTGTATGAGATAGAAAAAATTTTATTACTAAAAATAAAATGAAAATCATTGGAAAAGAAAAAAAAAGATGAGGAAACAAAAAGTGGGTAGGTGAGCAAGGCAAGGAAAGTGGTACTAAGTTCCTAGTTGGGTGTAAGGGAAGGTCAAGTGGATAATTTGAAAAACAAAGGCTACTAGGACGACCCAGAGGGATGGTACGGAGAGGGAGGAGGGAGGGGGGTTCAGGATCGGGAATAGTATATACCTGTGGCGGATTCATGTTGATGTATGGCAAAACCAATACGATATTGTAAAGTAATTAACCTGCAATTAAAATAAAGAAATTTATATTAAAAAAAAGAAACAAGAAAAAATTGTCCTGCAGAAGGGTAGGATTACAATGACTTATCTTGGAAAGAGTACAAAACCCAACTACATATAACTTCTCAATGGAAAAAGAAATGATAATGTCAGAAATATGAATTGACTGTCAAAAGTATGTAAAACCAACTCTATAAGTCATGAAATTGAAGTCATACATCTGTTCTGTAACATGGTAAAAAATTACACTTTTAATAACAATTCAAAGCATGAAAAAAATAAAAATAAAAATAAAGAAAAACAAAGGCTAAATATAGTTGCTTGACAAACTTAAAAGCCAATCATTGTACCATTTAAAGCAAGATTTTTCCCTCTTGAATTCCTACAAAAGATAAAATCAAATAAAATACAGTGTTTGTATCAAAAACACACAAAAGAATCCACAAGGAAGCAAAGAAAATTAGAATATTAAAAATAAAATGACAACAGTAAAGCCAAGCATAACAGCTGTGGCAGCAAGTGGAAATAGGATAAACTTGTTACTCCTTACAAACTTAGTACTCCACATAGGGAATGGTATCTCCTTACCAAAAGGAGCTACTATCAGATTTGATACCAAAAAAATACAGCCTTAAAAAAGACAAAGCGATAATTTAGAATGTTTAATAGTAAAAGAATAAATATTAATATAGTATGAAAACAATAACATAAAAATCAGCGTTGATGTATTAGTAGCATACAAAGGAGAGTCAAAACCTAAATCCTTAAAATGAGGTCAAAGAAAGATTTTATATTCATCAGTGGCCCAATTAAATTACAATAATCATATATACATTATGAGCCAAAGAACAAGATACATATTATATAAAGAAAAATAAAAGAACTGCAAAGGAAATGAAGAAATGCAGAAAGTAGGAAAATGTGTTTTATATCCATCGGTTCAATAGATTAAGTAGACAAAATAAGATTTGAATACTTTCTTGTTAATGGAACATATATTAATTCTTTCATTTAAAATAAAGCTTACATTGACCTTAATTGCATACAGTTTTTATCTGAGATATCTAAAATAGTCATATTAATAGAAACAGAAAGTAGAATAGAGGTTACCAGGAACTTGGGGGCAAGGCAGAGGAGAGAATGAGAAGTTATTTCTTTTAATGGGACCATAGTTTCAGTTTTGGAAAGTGAAAAAATTTAGGAAATGAATAGTGGTGATGACCGCACAACAGTGAGAATGCATTTAATGCTTCTAAATTGTGCATTTTAAAAATAATTAAGATGGCAGATTTTATATGATTTTTAATAAAAATATACTTTCATTTATTTTTAATTGAAGTATAATTGAAATATAATATTAGTTTCAGGTATACAGCATAGTGATTCATTATTTTTATAGATTTTATTCCATCTACCATTATCATAAAATAGCAGTTATATTTCTCTGTGTCATATAATATATCCTTGTTGGTTATTCATTTTATACATAGTAGATTATTTCTTTTAATCCCATTCCCCTATCTTGCCACTCCCCCCTTCCTTATCACCACTGACAACCAAACAAAAGTGTATTTGTTTTCTGTGTCTGAGAGTCTATTTCTGCTTATATTCATTAATTAGTTTTATTTTTTAGATTCCACATATAAGTAATAACATATATCACATATATAACAGTATTTTTTTCTCTCTCTGACTTAGCTCACTAAGAATAATAACCTCTATATCCATCCATGTTGTTGCAAATGTCAGAATTTCTTTCTTTTTTATGGCTGAGTAGTATTCCAGTGTGTGTGTGTGTGTGTGTGTGTGTGCATGCACATGCACGTGTGTGTGTGCACACACATGCGCGCTCATGTATGTGTGTAGACCACATCTCCTTTATCCGTGCATCTATTGACGGGACACTTAGGCNTGCCTTTATATAAGTCAATGATGAAGATGGAAACAGCAGGAGAGCCAATTAGAAATGACAGCTAAGCAGTCAGAAAGATGAGACTTAGGAATATCAATGAAGTATTTCCATAATCCATGATTTTTCTGTGTCACCTCTCATGGGCAATAGGGAGTTCACTCTAGATGTTTCTTAGACCTCAGCTTTGGGAATCAATATTTTCTGTTCACCTTCATGAGCCATTTCTTGAGTGTTGTTCAGGGGTTGATTTTTTTTTAATCCATTGTACTTAAGGACAGGATTAAAATCAGTTTACAAAGTCAAGATCCTAGACGGTAAAAATTCCCCTCAAACCTTCAACAATAGGTTATTAGAAGAGGCACTGCTCAACGTCTTTTTAGCCTTTACCTCACCTGAAAATTGTTGAGGCAGTTTCCTGAAAGAAGTTACTATGAGGAATATAGGATTTATGCATAAAAAGATCATTCTTTGACTTTTTTAAAATTAATTTTTACTGGAGTATAGCTCATGATTTGACTCTTTCACATGCATTTTAATACAGTGGAACATCCATCTGCAGTATATTTAAGTGCCAACAAAACAGGCTTTATCACCTCCATAGTGTCTAGATGGAATTGGACATGGATAAGTGGAAAAGAGCGGGTCAAGATCCCATGTCTCTATCAATAAGGAAATCACTGGAGATCAGCTTTGCTTGTTTATACTGCAGTTTGCAATGTAAATTACCATTAATAAGGAAGGATAACAGACCACATAATGTTTGTTTCTTTCACCATCTTATCTTGGTCAAGTAAGAGAAGTCATTAGTCATAGACCATTTCTGGAAGGGTACATATAAAAATGTTTAACAGTAATTGCCTCAAGTAAAGGACAGGAGTCTGACAGGAAAGAGAAACTGACTTTTCACTCTCAAAGCAGAAGTCACTATGAATCATACTTTGCAAGTGAGCTGCTTTTATGACAAAAGTCATTGTATCAACTCTAATGACAGAGGCCATCCTGCAGGAAGCTGGCCTTTGAGAAGGGTAACTTTTGCACAGCTTCTTAAAATTGGGAATTTTCCTCTTGATTCCATGTAACCTACAGTTGATTACAAGTTTGTTTGGAAGTTTGTAAAATTCAGATAACCTATGAAAGTACACTTTTGAATTAAAAATGGTATCTAACGAGTGTAGAAAATATAGGCACAGATGGAAAAGAAGTCAAAAGGCTGATATAGCCCTCCATCTAGAGAAAATCCCTGGTACACAATGAAGTAAAACAGTTGAATTGTGTTGTCTATGCTTTTGGGTTTTCCTTTACCATTATAGCGCATTGTAGATAGTTTCCATGCCATTCAAATTCTTCTATACTTTATTCTATGGATTGCCATAATTTAATTCAAAACTTTCTCTTGTACATTATGTTTGTTGCCCACTTTTTGCCACTAGAAATATGTTGAAAAACCTCATAGATCGCTCTTATTTCTGTATAGTTCTGCAAACTTTGTTAATAATCTACTTTTAGAATACAAAAAGAATCTAGAGATGAACATAAATTCGTCACTTGGGCTTTTCCTCTGAACTTGCAATTTTTAACACCAGGTCTCCAGCATTTTTGAGACAGCATTAGCTGATGATGAACCCAAATTCAGTCTAAAACCTGCAGTTTTCAATCACAGATTTTTTTTTAAAAACACCAGTTTACATTTCCAAATTGTAACACAGAAGAGAAGCTTGTTTTCCAGTTGCTGGAAACTATTTTCTGAGCATATCTATTCTGTTTTGTCTGGAGAGCTAAATGTTTGAAGTTTGTGTATTTGCAATTATGATTAAAGCTATCTCAACATCGAAAGGAAAAGAAATCTAAAAAGCAGTCACGTGGGGCTCTCTTCTCCCTCCCTCCCCTCGCCCTGTGATTCTCCTCACCCCTCTTTCTCCTCTCCCACCTTCTCCCCCCCCCGCACCCTACCCCTCCCTCTTCCTCCTTTCTTCTCCCTTTCTCCCCTCCCCCCTCTCTTTCTATATCTCTCTCTTGTGTGCTTACACCCACATGCACACACATGCACCCCTACCTGAGAAACTCAGTGACCCAAAAAGTGTCCAAAAGTGTCAAATTCTGGGAATTTTAGGGAGACATATAATCTTGGTTTTAAATGGAAAATTCATTCTTTTAGGTATTTTAAGTAGTTAGGAAAGCAAATGTTAGCATCATGTTTGCAGTGAAATCCGAATTAGTCACTCGGCTGATGGCAGGCTTCCCTCGATGGACCATTTATGACCACTTTTGGGCCACATTTGCAAAAGTGACAGTAAAGGAGAGGAGCGCCTGGGCCATGCTGCAGCCCATGGGGTCACAAAGAGTTGGACACACCTGAGCAACTGGACAACACCTGAACCACAAGGATCCCAACACTACCAAGTTCTATGAAACCTTAGACTATTAGAGCCTTTTTTAGCTCTGACTGAAACTGTTTCCATCCCTGTAAATTCCTGGCCCCCAGTTGGAGAAGCACGTTTCTATTTACTGCTGTCATCCTCCAGTTCTCTCATCTGGAGTCCATCCGGTACCGCTCTACGGTCACCTCCTTTTTCCTCAGCCCGGATGTTGCCATGGCTCAGGACTCCACAAGCCTCAGCGCTCCCCATGTTGTTCCCTCCGTCTGGCTCATAGTCACGGTGATGTATAACCCTCAGCCAGTCATCAGCCTTCAGAATAGCTGACCTTCCTCTGGTTCTGCAGTCTTTCAGTCTGGCTTGGATTTGTCATAAGCAGGTAACCTTAGAAGCAGGAACCATTTTCCCCTAAAGCATTTCTACAACACTTGAAGTCCTTACGACCCCCTGTGAAGAGAAGTGAGCCTCTTCCTGCTTCAAAGCCTTTTCTCCAGGCAAAGTTCAGTGCACAGCCAAGCCTTCTTGAGTTCCATTCTCAGGTCTACCTCCTTTCCCAGTTTCTTTCTGTAATTCATCTCTTAGATAGCCTTCAACTGTTTTTGAGATTCCTGTCTTTATAGCATCACAAATATTTTCAGCACACATTACAGCAGACTGACACAACCCCCTGAAAGGAAAAGAGATATTTCAGTCCCAGGAAGCCTTTACATATTTATTAATTCATGGAAAGAGAAAAAATATGAGACTAAATATGGCATATCAGCCATCAGCAAACCTTTCTTTCTTTACTTTGCATTGTGCCCGTTTAACCAGAAAGTGCTGTTCCAGAAATTCCAGCATCTAAATCTCGGTAGCTGACTACACCCTCTGAAGAGAGCTGGGTGCTAATGGCATCAAAGTGAGAAGTCAGCCAGAGTGGCACAAAATCTATTCCCTTTGTCCCTCAAGTGAGACAAGGGCAAGAAGAAGGATCAGGAAAGGAAAAAGATGAATCTGCATCCCTCCTTATTCCAGAGGAGCAGTTTAAAGACTGCCACATACAGAGAGTAAACTGGTAGCACATCTCATCTGAGGGATGTTATTCTTGTCAGTGTGAAATATGAAAGTAGAACCTAAAGGAAAACCCCTAATTACCATTTCTATAATTAAGAAGCCCTATATCATCTGCCTTGAAGATTGTCACCTGCAATATCACACAGGGCCTAGTCTTAAATGACCACTTTTAGATGGACCTGACCTTTCTGGAGTTTATGCCATAGGAGCTCATCACCTCCCCTGAATTCTGTGTGTGTGAATTCTGGTCTTGGAAAATTTTCTTTCTTCTTTTTGTCTGGATATTTGTGCTCTTTATGAATATCTTCCAATGTCATCTTCAAAATTCTTAAGTATTTTAAAGCCTATTTTGACTTCTTTGTCACATATCATAGAGTGAGTCATCTACACCCATCGCCGTATATCTGGTGAATGTACTCCAGTGTGGAAAATCTGTGGTGCCTCCATTCAGATAGCTTACCCTGCAAGGGTCCTTTTGGGAGCAAAATATATATGGAATCATGGTAGAAACTCATTATCATGCTCTAGAGCCTAGGAAATTTATAAAAATTTAAAATCAAGCTAAATTAAAGTTAATCATCACAAATATCACTTTTAAGCTAAGCAAATCCTGTGTCCCATGAAGTTTTGTCAAAATGTCCAACCCAAACCAAAATACTGGATGCAGGCTAGTAGTACGGGGAATCTAAAAGCAATTCTTGACAGTCAAGCATTAGTTAGTATTCTGGTTCTATCTCTTACAGTTTAAAATTTTGGAAAAACTTATTTTCTCTGATCCTCAAATTCCCCATTTGTAAACTGGGGTGAGTAATGCTTATCTTGGCAAATTTTGTGAGGATATGAGACTGTGTAAAGAGTATAAAGAGTGTATAAGGAGTAACCAGTATAGTAAATGAGAGAAAAGACAAAGAATGACCTTTCAAGTATAATAAATACTGTTTCAGCCAGCCAGCCCAGTCCACACTTCGTTATGAAGTTCAGTGCTGCCTCTTAGAGATGCGGATGATAGACCTACTTTACTGATAATATTCCCTTTAAAATAGTTCTGATGAGAAATATTTCGTAGCCTATTGCGTGTATTAATGAGATGAACATCCATGGTATTTGGCTTAGTCACTTTCTTAAAAACCACAGCACCACCCATTCTACTGAGACTTTTTTTTCGAACATGTTAATTTTCCATCACTTTTGGGATTACAACTTCATTCCTCCTTTCATTTAGATGATGTCAGGGCCTTTTTGCCACTCCTATGGAAAAATTAGTATCCAAAGATCATCTGAAATGGATGAGGTTTTTAACGCTTACAATTTTATTTTGAAATTAGGCCTCTGAAGTCTCTAGAAACAGAGGAGCCTCTTTACTGGCCAGGCCAGGACACAGCCTAGTAGCTGCTATTCGAAGCCAGCACCAACATGACTCATTGCCACTGGGTATGTATCACGCTTGTAAAGCCCTGGATAGCCAGCACCTTGTTTTTCTTATTGTGACTCCTTCGATATTCAGGACTCTGTGTTTCCTGTCCGGTACTGTCTACTCCCCTACCCCTGGTTCCCGTCTTTCTCTTGCACCTCCTGCCTTTTCCTCCTCCTCGCTATGTCCTTCTCTCTTCCCTTCTTTTTCTCTCCCCTCTTCCAGACCCTCACTCCCCTCCTTTTTTATTCTATTCAGTGGTTTGTTAGCGGGGTCCCCGGATAGCACAGTGTAGATAAGGAGACAGATGTGTTTGCTTTTAGATGCAGTTCCTAATTTAGACCTCTCTTCCCGTGTGATAAGCTAGAAGAGGCTCCATTCCTAACTTCAGCTACCTCTTTCCAAAGCACTTATATCAAGATGGTGAAAGAGTCTACATGGATTTGGATGTTTTCATTATCCCTATTGGGAAATTCAACCAATGGCAGAAGTCATAAGTGCAAGTGCTCAGAAAAGGATTTCTTTGAATTTGCCATAGTAATTCTGGCAGAATTATAAGAGAAGTTAGAAGGAGCAGAGTAGAACTCCACTCATGAAAGACCTATTTTATTCTCTTCCATCTGTTCACATGGGGAGATGAGTTAACACCGAGTTAAATTCCTCCAATATTAAAGATAATTAACTTAGATCTGGTTCGCTTTGGGTTTGATCATTTAAAAACAGCCAGGCTATTATGTCACAGAAAAAAAAAGCCCAAGAGCTTACATTTTTTTTGATGAGTATGCTCCCTGCCTTTCAGACTCTCCTCCATTAATCCTGGTATCAAGCTGCCATTTTCCAATTATTAGTGAAATCATCTCTGGGCTGGAGACTCAACCACAACTTGCACTTTTGTCTGTTTCAGCATATAACGACAAGATTGTGGCATTTCTTCGCCAGCCAAACATTTTTGAAATGCTGCAAGAGCGCCAGCCAAGCTTGGCAAGAAACCACACACTCAGGTAGGGGCTTGTCCACCACTCTCTAATTCCAGGTCTCTCCCACTGGTTTTCCAGGTGGAACAACCTCTGTGGACAGACAGCAGATGCTTATGATGTGTTTTATTCATGCATTTAAATTATAACCTGAATACTTAAAATGAGGGAACCAGGGGTTCTGTTGCATAGCTATCATGTCAACTTACCAATTATTCACATGATGCTAAAATGCTTTCCATTGATTTGGAGGGAAGCACAGAAAAGGAGCAAAATAACTTTCATCAGAGATTATTTATGTAAATCACCACACGAATTATTTTATTTAAAGAATATAATTCTTTAAAGGTGTACCGGATATTAGATGACTATATTCATAAATGAACAAACAAAAAAGTTTCATAAGTGTTTTAACTACTTAAATCTTATTGTTCATTAGGGTCATTTTTGAATGAGTGTCTCTGAAACTCTGAATCACTTCATTTGGAAGGGAAAACCACCCAAAGTGATAAAAAGAAAAATTTATCCTCTGAAGTTAAATCCTACATTCTCACCAAGCTATTAGAGTATGTCTCTCCTTCAGTTTACTACCCAACATTTCAAAAGCTGGAGATGCACTGTGGTTAACTGTGTTCACTTGAAGTTTGAATACTTGCTCTGGCACACAGGGGCCGGTGATAGAGGCATGTCCCTTAATTCTCTACCCTCAGTCTCTTCTCAACTGAAGCCAGGTCACAATGTGGGCTCCACTGAGATGCTTCTCTGGACCAGGTAACATGGGCAGGGAGGTAGCTGGTGACCCCCTCTGACTCCAGCTCCTGTCTGGTGGTCTTTTGAGTCTAGTGGACGATTGTAATCCTCTACTTTGACCTCCTCAATGAGTCACTAGCACCTCAAAATAATCTCTTTGCTATTCAAATCTTTATTAATCCTGCCAGGATGGATGGCTCAGTTCTTTCCCATCCATCACCACCCACTGACACCTACTTTCCTTGTGGTTTTACTCTACATAAGTTAGAGCCTCCATCCTCCCAAATGCCCATCTCAACTCCTCCCTCTTTCTTCAGCTTCACATCTAAACACTTACCTCCTCAGGTTCTTCCTACCCTTCTTTTCTCTCCTCCCTGCATGGCCTGTGCTTGGATTGTCACCATTCTCTGCTGGACCTTGCAGGGATCTCTTAGCAGATACCCANAAGATCCATGTCAGCACTGCAGAGGAAACCTCAGGTTTTGACCTCAGGTCCTGACGAGAACTTTGGAAATGGCACCGACTTGAGAACAATGTGAAGAGGTACCTGGCAACTCCCATGGAGACTGCATTATGTGGAGGTCAAACGAGGGGATCCCAGAGGTCCCTGTTGTAACTTGAGAGGGACTGCCGCAACAAGATAATAACTAGCAGATTCTCCCCTCCAGGCGAGATGAGACCTTTATTCGAGGTGGACTCTCGAGNTGAAGAGGTACCTGGCAACTCCCATGGAGACTGCATTATGTGGAGGTCAAACGAGGGGATCCCAGAGGTCCCTGTTGTAACTTGAGAGGGACTGCCGCAACAAGATAATAACTAGCAGATTCTCCCCTCCAGGCGAGATGAGACCTTTATTCGAGGTGGACTCTCGAGGGAAATGACACCACCCCACTTAGACTTAGAAAGGTTCCTTCACACCCTTGCTACACCTCAAGAATTTCCCTGAAACACATGTCTCCACTCAAGAGGAATATCGAGGGTCCCGCCACAACAGAAGAGGAGACTTGTGGTCTCCTCCACAGCCAGAAATGAAGGTTCCTTTCTCTGCTTCGTTGAGAAAGGTGAAAGAAATCTCGCCATTCCAGTCACATCTCAGGAGGTGGTGCTCTCCACAGGAAAGGTCAGAGGCACTTCCTGGGTGGTGCCACCATTCCTAAGACCACAAATGTGTCAGGCCCCTTCAAATAAACCTGATTTCCCTGCATTCCTTTGACTGTCAACCCGAGTAACGACTCACACCTCGCTGACACGTGTGACAGTCCTTGTCACTTCGAGGGAAAGCCACAGATTTTTTTGTCACCTTCACAGGAAGCCTGACTCAGATTCAAGTGCTCAGGTGGAAAGCGGAAGTGCGTGTCTCCACTGGAGACGAGGCCTGAATCCCCTCTGGGGATTCCTGAGAGGNGACTCACACCTCGCTGACAAGTGTGACAGTCCTTGTCACTTCGAGGGAAAGCCACAGATTTTTTTGTCACCTTCACAGGAAGCCTGACTCAGATTCAGGTGCTCTTGAGGAAAGCGGAATTGTGTGTATCCACTGGAGACGGGGCCTGACTCCCCTCTGAGAACTCCAGAGGAAAGCCAAGATTCATGTCAGCACTGTAGAGGACACCTCAGGTTCCGGCCTCAGCTTCTGACGAGAACTTAGGACCCGGCATCGACTTGAGAGCAATGTCACGAGGCCCCTGGCAACACCCATGGAGACAGGACTTTGTGCAGGTCAAACGAGGGGATCCCAGAGGTCCCCGTCGTAACTCGAGAGGGACTGCCGCAACTCGAGAAAAAGTAGGAGATTCTCCCCNTCCCAGGCCTGTCTCACTGGAAGCCTCTCTGGAATTTAGTCCTCAAGGAAATATGCCACATAATAGCAGGTGGAGGGTCAGTGGTGGATATATGGCTCTATTCTTACTGTCATTAAGGGGGCCAGCTGGGGTCTTGTTTCAGGCTGGGCTGCTGCCCCTCACCCTCGCTGGGCCCTGATTGGCCCTGCCTTTTTCCTAATCCTGCCGTGGCTGCCCTAGCCAGGCCACTGAGCAGTTTAGGCCAGATTTGTGGTTTGGGGACTCATGCCCACTTTATGAGGGTTTGAGAGACAAGTGAAAGAGGCTGTCCATGTAGATCTTCTGCAGTTTTTTCTTCTTCCCCATTACAATAAGACCTTAGTTTCATGGGGGAGGGGGTGGAAATCTGGGTATAGTTTGAGAACTTGTGAAAAATGCATCAACTAATAAAATTGGCTTATTTACATGGGGCCCTTGGGGGGGGAATTCTTTGTGAGGAGCACCTCAGTTCCTTGTGAAACTCTGAGCTCCTTTTCCAAAAAGGAACTGGTTTTGATGGAACCTTTCTTATACCAGAGGCCATACTAAGGCAAGATGTAAGCCCTCTCATAAGAGTGGAATTCTTTGCAATTAAAGAGCTAGATGAACTGTGTTGAGACACTCCTACATCTTTTCTCTCCAGAATTTCAAAGTACATTGACAAATGCTTCCATTTTCATCACTCAATGCAAACAAAATAATGCAAAAAAAAGAAACAAAATAATGCCAAAAAACTTCTCATGGCTCCTGTTGTGTATATAATAAAGTCAAAATTTCTAAGCACAATTTCCATAGTCCCCTAAGTCAGGCTCTAATCTAACTCTCCAACCTGGGCTAGTTTTTTCTTCCTTCGGGTGTCTTTCACCTCCTGCAAAGGGCTTGTATTTTATCCTACCCCCACCCTTCCTAGAATGGCTTTTCTCTTAAGGGCATTTCAGCCCATTTTAAAGGCTCAAATCAAATGCGAAGATTCAGTGACCTAGGCAGACTTTAGCATTTATTTTGCCTTGCTTTACTAGCATTTGTTTTTGTACTTCTAAGATAGTTTTCCTTTATCCCTTGTAGTCCACCGCTACTGATGTCTGCCTGCAATACCATAAGCTCCTTAGGGCGGGAGCTATATCTTCTTTGTCTTTGTACCACTCTGCTGTCAGAGCCTGACCCTCTACTATGAAGACAGGAAACAGTGATGACTTTCAGACTGAACTAAAGGTCTTTATCCTGAATGAGTGTGACTTCCATGTATTTTCAACTCTGCCCAAGTTTTATTACTGTGCCATAGAGGGCAGGGCCATATTTGGTCAATTCATAGGCTTCTCTCTGACTCACACTGCATAATAATTTAAAAGAATCTCCAAGGGATTTTCAGAGGCATTGTACTACCTGAAGACTTCCTGATACATCACTGCTCTTGAACATTTTTTACCTTACTGACTCCACCACTAAGTAAGCAATTCGCTGCTTGCTTTTGGGAGAAATGTGAGCTCCCCAAAGGCATTAGAATCTTATTTAAATCATTTTAAAAGCAATAAAAGCAATCCTCTGTGAAAATGAAGACTGGAGTATATTTCCCAAGGGAAGTAAAGAGTTTCAGCATTTATATAGTAAACACAATGTGATTTTGCCACATTACAACAAAATCTAAGAAGCCTTGAAGGTTCTGTTGCAGTGTAGAATTGTACAATTACACTTTTCCAGATATAGGGGACATGCAATTAGGGAATGTTGGAATTAGAAAAAGCTTGGAAATTAATGTAGTAACTAATATCCTTCTTAATGTTAAGGATGCTTCTGAGAATCTGAGGAAAGCTCTTATAGACTCTTCCAAATATAGAAATGTGAATCTTTGCATATAATTTCAAAGAGTTAATGGACCCTGAAGGACCTGTAGAGTCCAGATTGGAAATCCAAATAGCTTCTCAAAAACTGAAAACAAAGTGACATCAGAAACTGGCCATGAAATGAAAAAGGCAAAAGGAGAGCAAATGCCCGCTCTTCAAGGGGTCAGGCTTCAAGGATCCAAAAAACGGGGTACTACTCACTGTGACTGGGCATTGGCCTGCCCCTAGCTCTGGTGTGAGAGTGAGTTAACTTGATTTTAAAGGTCCCGAGTTAAAAGGAAAACCTCCTCTCCCCATGATGCTGCCCAAAGGAAGAACTTACTGCTTCCTCCGTGGTCCTCATGAGGGGCCCATGATCCCTGTTTGGTCATTGCTATTCTCAGGGAGCCGTGGACCCACTGTCCTGGGTTCACAAAGCCAGTTGCTGGGTTAGATAGAGGATGAGTTCTGAGAAAACCGAGTTCAGCAGACAGAAGTGAATCATAAGGAAACCACACAGGAAGAGGGAAGATACTACGGTAGCCGTCCTCCTTCATTCTTTCTTTCTTCAGCGAGTGCTTTTATTGGGCAGTTATTCTGAATCAAGATGGCACTAGGGCTTCATGCCCAGTAGTGACGCGAATCAGACATTGATCTCATGGGACTTATAAGCTATTGAGAAAGACAAATGATAGACAGTTGTGATATTTTTAAGCCAAATATATAGCTAAAGATTGTATTATGGGCCACGGGGGACATGATCAGAATTCAGAGATAATGAAAGAGGGGTGTCAAGGATCTCATTGTAGATATTGAGTTTTGAGATCTTTGAGGCCACAGATGAAGATGTCAGGATGTCAAAGAAGCAGGTGGCTCCACTGACCAGAGCTCTGATGGGAGCTTTGCACTGGAGTTTTCTTAATGGGATGCAGGCAGGAGAGGCAGATGGCCTTCTCACCCTCAGAGATCTCCCCACACCTAGGCCCCAGTGCCTTTGAGCTGGACCCAGGGGCATTTGGAGGCCCCTTAGACTAGTAGGTCTGCCTGGGATTTTCACAAACATGACAGAGGGTGTCATGTCCCCTGAAGAGCCACCAAAACTCTCAGAATACTCTGCTTGGGTTTCTAACGTATGGATGTGGTTTGAATGTGGGGAGCAGTGGTAGGGCTACTGCAGGGGGTGCCACTTCCCCTGGCTGAGAAAGGTGCCCTGCTGCCCTCATGGACTTGACTCTCTTTGGACTTCTTTTCCCCAGGAACCCTGGGAATAATGAGTGACCCCTAAAATGTTCTCTCCCTTCTTCCCCAGGCAGGGAGACCAGGGGCATAGCCAGATATGGGTCTGTTGGGGTAGCAGAGTGACTTGTCCCAGGGACATTGCCATTGGGGGAACACATCAATTTCACAGTCCTTCATTGTAGCTCACTTGGTAAAGAATCTGCCTGCAATGAAGGAGACCTGGGTTTGATCCTTGGGTTGATCCCCTGGAGAAGGAAATGGCAACCCACTCCAGTATCATTGCCTGGAAAATCTCATGGACAGAGGAGCCTGGTGAGCTGCAGTCCATGGGGTCACAGAGTTGGACACGACTAAGTGACTAACATGGGACTGAAGTCAGTAAACCAGAAGAGCAGGGTCCACAAGAGTCCTCCAGAGAAGAAGGCTGTTAGGCGGTGTCAGGATTTGAAGACAGCACTCGGGCGCATGAAATCATGGACACGGAGACACAGAGGAGAAGCAGCTGCTGGAGGAGGCGTGGTTCTCCCACCCCTGGCCGGGCTCTCACCTGGTCCAATTTCCAAATCCCCTGTCAGAGAAGCTACTATGAGTACCCCTGGGTTTTGGAAATAACATTTACCACAACAGTACTTTATCTATACTGACAGGTTGGACCACAGTGCGTTTCTCTAATTCTATTTTGTGTATCTTTGTTGAAGCCAAAAAGTTTCTGTCTCCTTAAAAAACACACATACCAAAAGGTCAGTTTTATTATATTTTACCTGAAAGCAAGCAAGTTATGATGAAGATTTGGATTCACATTATTATAATCAGAGAGAAAAAAAAGTTATATCTGCAGTATTTTTATTAATCTTTTTTAATCATCCAGAGAAAACTGATTAAAAGGTATACCAGATCACTCTTTATTACTTTCTTACAAGTACATGTGACTCTAAAAGCATCTCAAAAATTTAAGCAAAAAAAGTGAAACTAATAAAATATCAATCCTTAAGTCTTCCCAGATTTCTGCTGTATCTCTTCAAGAAAGAGAAAAAAAACATCTAACTTCTTTGAAGCATGATTACAGGGATGATTGCTGGCCATAGCATTTGAAATTTTTGAATATTTGAATGTTAGAAAAACACATTACAAAGTTTATTTGATCAAAAGGAAAAGTCTTATTTATCTATAGACTTACTGGAATAACTGCCAGATTGGAGTTAGCTTGTAAAAATGTGAGAATGTGTGTGTTGTAATTAAACAGAGACAAACTGATGCCTGTGCTTGGACTGACGGGGGAGAGCCTCCTGTGCTCTGGGGCTGGACCCTCTCTGGACTCAGTATGGACTTAATTCATTTTCCCTCAGGCATAAAGTTTCTCAAGAGACGTCCCCTGACTCTTTCCTCCCATGGCTCCTAAGACACCGTGAGCCCACAGCGGCCCTTCCCAGCTCCACTCCCAACTGTGTGGCTCTCTAAGGACCTGCCAGTGTTTTTTGTGCTCCTCAGCTTCTGTCCCCATGCGAGTCTGAGAAAAACAGTTCCTAGACGAGCGTCCTGGGAACCTATAATACGAACCTAATGTACCTCAAAATACTCTGGACGTTAGAACATCACTGTTCAGCCCTACTGAAGGTGGAAAGGGGGTTGGAAAGGGATTCATTCCTTAGCTTTTATGTCAGTGCATAATTCTTATTTTCTTTCCCACATTTATCCTAGGGAGAAAATCCATTACATTCGGACCGAGGGTAATCATGGGCTTGAAAAGTTGTCCTGTGATGCAGATCTCGTCATTCTGCTGAGGTGAGGGGCTGAGCCTGAAACGATTCTGGAAAAGCAGCTGGAGAAACTGCTCTGGGTGGTTCTCCNTATGTCAGTGCGTAATTCTTATTTTCTTTCCCACATTTATCCTAGGGAGAAAATCCATTACATTCGGACCGAGGGTAATCATGGGCTTGAAAAGTTGTCCTGTGATGCAGATCTCGTCATTCTGCTGAGGTGAGGGGCTGAGCCTGAAACGATTCTGGAAAAGCAGCTGGAGAAACTGCTCTGGGTGGTTCTCCACGACCGCCTGGTCTGAGACACCCATTGTTTGTTCTAGAGGATTCTAGTGGCTGTGACTGAAGTAGGGCACCCGCCCTCACACCTGCTGTTCATTTCCTTCTTTACGTGTACGACTGGGGTAGCATGAGCTACATGTGGCCCTTGGTGGAGACCTTGTTGTAGGACTTATTAGGGTTTAAAATAATAGGGAGAGTCTGCATGCGAGGATGTGCCCGTCTAAGTGAACCTCAGTGCTTTTATTGTCTCGTGGGAATTGTACCTGCTCTTACAGCAATTCGTGAACATTCTCTCACAGAGAGAGAACTAACAATTTTTTTTTCTACTTTGCAGTCTCTTTGAGGAAGAGATTATGTCCTATGTCCCCCTGCAGGCCGCCTTCCACCCTGGGTACAGCTTCTCTCCCCGCTGCTCACCCTGCTCCTCACCTCAGAACTCCCCAGGTAACGTGAGGTTCTGGCTCTCTGTCTCCTGCCAGGGGCGTGTTTCCACTGGATGAAGCTGCCCCCCCCTTATTTCCTCTCAATTTTCTGATCGTACGCACACTAAGTTGGGTGTTGACACATTGCCACCTGTTTTAGTAATGCCCCCAAGCTATTACATGTTTTGCATTTTTAAATGATTTGGAAACATTTATTGTGAAACTAATATTTCATGACGTGAAATTTATAATGAAATTCATGTTTCATTGTCTATCAATAAGATTTACTGGAACCCAGTGACACCGGTTTATATATTTTTTTATTTAAATTAATTTATTTATTTTAATTGGAGGCTGATTACTTTACAGTATTGTGGTGGTTTTTGCCCTACATTGACATGAATGTTTATATATTTTTTGTGGCAACTTTCATGCTACAAACAGCAGAGCTGAGTAGTAGTGACAGACACCATAGTGCCCCCAGCATCTAAAATATTTGCTATCTGGCTCTTTACCAACAAAGTCTGTGGGCCCCTGCTCTAAATTGCTGTTTTTTTCTGAAGCATATTCTCAAAGCATTTTAAAGGGAAGAGCTCTTTCCAGGACATTCTGCCTTATGAGTCAGAATGTTGAGTATTTTTTTGTTAAGTTGTAAAGGAGTTGCTAGGTTCCATACTAACTAGGGACCACTTTTATATCCCCATGAAGATGTCTAAGAATTTTTTTAAATGATATGAAATCATTCCCCTGAAGTTTTCTTAGAATGAATTTACTCGTGATACTTTTTGTGGGTATTTTCCATTCCAAATGAGGAAGTGTATGTTGAACTGTTTAGCAAAAAGAGAAGCTATTATTTCCTGGGTTCATCAAGATAATTAGCTTAAGACAAATTAATACTCCCAAACAAGATCCAGATATTGAACAATTTCCCCCTATTGTCTTGATTTGCAATGTCATGTTGTCATGGATGTTTTTGGTAAACTCAAATTTATTTTTATAACTTTAAAATTTAGTAAAGGAAGTTAGTTTTGAAAAATCTAGTAATGTCTTATCTCACAAACTCTAAAGTCAGAGTTCAAACTTTGCTTTTGAAGCCAGGGGGGAAATGGAGAAGAGAAACTGAATTTAGCAATATGCTCTGTCCCCAGAAGGGATGTCTCACTCAGCTGGTGTCACTGAATATCTCAGTTCAGTTCAATTGCTCAGTCAAGTCCTACTCTTTGCGAACCCAGGGACTGCAGCATGCCAGGCTTTCCTGTCCATCACCAATGCTCAGAGTTTACTCAAACTCATGTCCACAAGTCAATGATGTCATCCAACCATCTCGTCCTCTGTCGTCCCCTTCTCCTCCTGCCTTCAATCTTTCCCAGCATCAGGGTCTTTTCCAAGGAGTCAGTTCTTAAAACTGGAATACCTTTTTCTTTGGTGCACCCCCATCGTGTCATTCAGAACTGTCTCCTGGAGGTAGTTTTGCTAATCCTAAAATCTGTTTTTAAGTCAGTATCTCTTGCTATCCCTTCCTCTACAAGTGTATCCGTGGCATTGTTGAGGAAATGTTCCATGAGTGCNAAACTGGAATACCTTTTTCTTTGGTGCACCCCCATCGTGTCATTCAGAACTGTCTCCTGGAGGTAGTTTTGCTAATCCTAAAATCTGTTTTTAAGTCAGTATCTCTTGCTATCCCTTCCTCTACAAGTGTATCCGTGGCATTGTTGAGGAAATGTTCCATGAGTGCTCCCTCTGACATACAATATATAACTAAGATGACATGCTGGGGAAGAGGAGGACCAGGAGCTTTGTCAGAGACAGCATCAGCACAATCAGTTGTTTCTGGTGTGCACGGGATGACTTGCTTCTGGAGGGCAGAGCATTCCCATTTAGGGGACTTGTGTGTCTGCATGTTTGGTCATGCAGTCTGACCAGTCTGATAACGTGTCTATGTGCATGGATTCTAAGTCATGTCTGACTTTGCAGGCTCATGGACTGTAGCCAGCCAGGTTCCTCTGTCCATGAGATTCTCTAGATAAGAATAGTGAAGTGGGTTGCCATGCCCTCCTTTAGGGGATCTTCCTGACCCAGGGATCAAACCCATGTCTCTTAGGTCTGCTGAATAGGCAGGTGGGTTCTTTACCACAGAGCCACCTGGGAAGCCCCAATGTGTCTATACTTTGGTCCAAACTTCCGACACTAGAGTATGGTTTTGACATCATTACATGGTGAAGATACCATCTTGCAAATAGAAAAACTAAGGGAGTATAAAGAGTTATTCGCTAAACGAGAATTATTTGGGTACTTTTTTTTTTAGATTTATTATTTTTATTTATTTATTCATTTTATTTATTTATTTATTTATTTTCCATCTCAGGTGTACATGAGTTCCCAATCTTGAACCCCCCCCCCACCTCCCACCCCATATCAACTCTCTGGATCATCCCCGTGCACCAGTCCCAAGCACCCTGTATCCTGTATTGAATATAGACTGACGATTCGTTTCTTACATGATAGTATACCTGTTTCAGTGCCATTCTCCCAAATCTTCCCACCCTCTCCCTCTCCCTCGAAGTCCAAAAGTCCATTCTATACATCTGTGTCTCTNTCTTGAACCCCCTCCCAACCTCCCACCCCATATCAACTCTCTGGATCATCCCCGTGCACCAGTCCCAAGCACCCTGTATCCTGTATTGAATATAGACTGACGATTCGTTTCTTACATGATAGTATACCTGTTTCAGTGCCATTCTCCCAAATCTTCCCACCCTCTCCCTCTCCCTCGAAGTCCAAAAGTCCATTCTATGCATCTGTGTCTCTCTTGCTGTCTCGCATACAGGGTTATCACTACCATGTTTCTAACTTCCATATATATGCATTAGTATACTGTATTGGTGCTTTTCTTTCTGGCTTACTCACTCTGTATAATTGGCTCCAGTTTCATCCATCTCATTAGAACTGATTCAAATGTATTCTTTTTAATGGCTGAGTAATACTCCATCATGTATATGGTACTTTTTTTTTTTTTAAGGAATCAGCATTCCTAATAGCTGTCTGGTGTCAGACATTACTGACACCATGAACTCAAACAATCATCCAATTTATGTATCAAAGTCCTTAATTCTTTGCTCTCCTAGCTTTGATCACAGGATCTCAGAGTGTATAATCCAAATATTTGATGCTAAATTTTACAATTCCCACATATCTAGACCTTTATGACTTTTACCTGAGGCAACAGAGATAGTGGCTCATGCCTGCCAAAGCACCTCATGAAACATAAATTATTAAAGAAACGCATAGTAGTGACCATGGCATAGTGGTAGTACCAGCAGTGAGAAAGTCATCTTACAAAATACACTGAAATCTGCTAGAAGAAAATTATACTTGCACCTGCAGACTTGTATTCTAGTTTTACCTACATTCTTAAACCTGGCATTTCAGTAGACACTTTCCTCTTCAAGTGGTGGCTTGGTTCCTTCTCATAAATCACCTCTTCAGTTGGCTTCGGTGACACCACTGTAGGCATTTCATCTATGTCTTTGGCCACCTCTGCAGACTCATCCTTCCCTTCCTACCATCCTCAAGACTCAGTGCCAGGTTTCACTCTCCTCTCTTTCAAACTCTGTCTCTTTCCAATCAAATACTCAAAGATACCACCATCAAAGACCAAGCTTGTGATCTCCCCACAAATTTGTGCTGCTTCCATTTGTCCCCATCTCAGTGAACATCACAAAAGTCCATTCCATTATAATGTCTGGAACTCACCTTTACTTACTACCTATATCCGGTTCATTGCCTCCTAAACACATCTCTAATATATCCTATTCTCATCTCCACTGACACCACCCTAGTCGAGTTTAGGTGGGCCAAATCCATTCTGGACCTCTCTGGTTTTCTCTCTCTACTGCAGAAAGACTGAGGTTTCTATAACTCCAGATACATCATCTTGGCCCCTACATACTAATTTTCTGTTGTGTTTAACGTTAAACAAAGTCATTTAATTATTTAAAAGAGAATGCCTTATCCTATTTGACCTGTCTGCTGCCCACCTCCCAAGCTTCGTTTTACATCATTCTGGTCCTCACTCCCTGTGCTCCAGTGGAGCACCCTTTCCATCCTGCCTCAGTACCTTNGTAGTACCAGCAGTGAGAAAGTCATCTTACAAAATACACTGAAATCTGCTAGAAGAAAATTATACTTGCACCTGCAGACTTGTATTCTAGTTTTACCTACATTCTTAAACCTGGCATTTCAGTAGACACTTTCCTCTTCAAGTGGTGGCTTGGTTCCTTCTCATAAATCACCTCTTCAGTTGGCTTCGGTGACACCACTGTAGGCATTTCATCTATGTCTTTGGCCACCTCTGCAGACTCATCCTTCCCTTCCTACCATCCTCAAGACTCAGTGCCAGGTTTCACTCTCCTCTCTTTCAAACTCTGTCTCTTTCCAATCAAATACTCAAAGATACCACCATCAAAGACCAAGCTTGTGATCTCCCCACAAATTTGTGCTGCTTCCATTTGTCCCCATCTCAGTGAACATCACAAAAGTCCATTCCATTATAATGTCTGGAACTCACCTTTACTTACTACCTATATCCGGTTCATTGCCTCCTAAACACATCTCTAATATATCCTATTCTCATCTCCACTGACACCACCCTAGTCGAGTTTAGGTGGGCCAAATCCATTCTGGACCTCTCTGGTTTTCTCTCTCTACTGCAGAAAGACTGAGGTTTCTATAACTCCAGATACATCATCTTGGCCCCTACATACTAATTTTCTGTTGTGTTTAACGTTAAACAAAGTCATTTAATTATTTAAAAGAGAATGCCTTATCCTATTTGACCTGTCTGCTGCCCACCTCCCAAGCTTCGTTTTACATCATTCTGGTCCTCACTCCCTGTGCTCCAGTGAAGCACCCTTTCCATCCTGCCTCAGTACCTTTGCACATGCCGGTGCTCTACCTAGAATCTCCTCCAGCTCATCTCTTCTCTTAGCTAAACAGAAGCCTTTCCTAACTCAGTCAGTCTAATTCATGCCTACTTATTCTTCACATGTTTCCCAGGAAAGCCTTCCTGAACTTGGCTAGAGCGTCCTGTGATCTCAGAGAACTGAGTTCTCTTCCTTGATGGATAGCAATCATCTCAACCTGTAATTATATTCTCATTTCTGTGAGTTTGATGGTGTCGGTCTTCTCCAGATTATAAATTCAATATCTGGAACATAAACTAAACATTTGTTGATGTAAGAGCAAACTGTGATCCTAGCCATCTGGGAAACTTGCAAAGGAATATTATCTTTTCCAGTCCTTTCTTCATTGAAAAGTGTATAAAGATAATAAAGCATTTACAAAGCATTCTAAGTGATATAAAAGTTCCTTCTATAAAGAGTAAGGAATTACTATTAATAATAATATTCTTAATAATTTTGCTTTTTATGGTACATGATAATCTAATATAAACCCCTAAATACTCTGTGCTCTAGTAGACAGGTATGTTTATATAAGCATCAAGGTCAATATAGTTAGAGAAGTACAGTATACACATATATTACAATCTTGGTTGCTCCATTGTAGTTAAATTCACTTATAGCAACTTATAAGAGCCTAATTTGATCTATGTCATTTTTGAATATTTAAGTAAATTAAGCCAAGAAATATACTCATCCAGGTATTTTGAAGAGAGATACAATTTGAAATGCAGTGTAAGATGTAAGTATTTATTGTCATCAGAATTTATTTTTCTCTGCATCATATTATTTCTGGTATTATCAAAGTGACTGAGGGCGTGATAGGGAAACTTCCTGAAGGATTGTGCCTCTGGTTGGTCCTCCCACTACCACTGCTCTCTGCATATTTGTTCTTCAGGAAAAAGTGATGACCTTCAGCCTATGTCCTTCTCTCTGCAGGTTTACAGAGAGCCAGTGCAAGAGCCCCTTCACCCTACAGGAGAGACTTTGAGGCCAAGCTCCGCAATTTCTACCGAAAACTGGAAGCCAAAGGATTTGGTCAGGGTCCAGGGAAGATTAAGTGAGTGATTTAATTGAGCTCCACTGAGCTTGGCACTGAATTCAGCTGGAAGAGGTTTCTATCGTTTTCTCCTCTATAACTTGGTAATGTTTGTCTGGAAATTGGATACCATGGTATGACATCGGTCATGGTCATAGAATTGAGGAAAGAAAAAGTTAGGAAGTTGGAAAGAAGAAAGGAGGTTAAGAAGTTGGAAGGGAAGCAGGAAGAGAAGGTAAGGAGAGAGAGGAAGAACAGTAGATTTCAGGCAAAACCATGTATAAAATCAATGTCAGGCCTTCTCAGAAAACTTGGAAACGTGAACTAAATAAAAACTCTTATGTTTCCCTTTACATATTTTTGGGACAAATTTAACTACTCATTAGTCAAAGCACTTTGATTTGGGGATCTAAGTAAGAAGTTGTTTCTCCCTGCTCTATGATTACTATTTTCATCTTGAAAAGCTGAATCCAAATTCAAGAATTCAGCTGAAGAGATTCTTCGTAGAATTGATTATATATATATATATATATATATATATATATATCCTGATGATAGTATAATATTGATGGAATATGTCCCATATGTCCTGGTGCTTTTATCATTTTGAAGAGTGTCAGAGTAAGTCCATGGTTGAACTGATGGAATCTGTACCTTGATGAAGAGTCTAGGGAGTGAGACTGTCAATCTGGGCCCCCACATCTCACCTAGAACACTCCCCAACACTAGCCCAAGCCCCGGCTACCCGCCCACATGGCTTCTCATTTCTAGGCTCATCATTCGTCGAGACCACCTGTTGGAGGGAACCTTCAATCAGGTGATGGCCTATTCCCGGAAGGAGCTCCAGCGAAACAAACTCTACATCACCTTTGTTGGAGAGGAGGGGTGAGCCACCAGGACTTTCATGTAGACACCTCAGTGTGGGTAGACCAGAGCCCCCAGGTCTTGAGCAATTTTCCTCAAGGAGCAGGGTGGCTCTAAGCCTTTGCCCCAAGGTGGTTCTGATCATATCCTCCCAGGAGACTTCTCTCCAGGTGTTGCCAATCTTTGAATTTCATGTTCTCCAAAAGCCTAAGATGATTGGCATGTTCTAGAATCTGAGGTCACATAGTCAAAGTATAAGCCCAAAATATAGACCAATCTACTAGATCTTTACTTTTTCAGGATATACCCTGAAAGGTATCCCCTTGGTGTACCCATCCCTCTGAGTATCCGATCAAAGAACTCTTTCCCCAAGAGTGCACATGTATGACTGGTGGTGGTAGTAGTGGTTGAGTTGCTGAGTCTTGCAACCCCATGGATGTAACCTGCCAGGCTCCTCTAACATGGGGTTTACCAGGCAAGACTATTAGAGTGGGTTGCCATTTCCTGCTCCAGGGGATCTTCCCAACCCAGGGGTCAAACCCAGGTCCTCTGGTCTCCAGCCTTGTGGGCAGATTCTTTAATGACTGAGCCACCAGGGAAGCACATATATGACCGCTTACCAAATTTTTCATGTACTTTCAGTGATTTCATAGCAAACCATGTCAACCGGGGAAAGCAAGCCCAACCAGGAGGGCATAGCAGGATGAACTTAGCAGAAAGTGTTTCCAATTCACGCACATGCACCATCACAAGAAATTCTTTTCTCTCTCCCACAACAAAGTCCAGCTGTGGACCAGCTGTGTGTTTTATCCAGCAGGTGTGATGTAATTGAGGAAGAAGTTTAAGAAACACTGCCATAAATGTTTAAGAACATCATCCTCAAACCAATCACTGCATCCTCATTTTCTTCAGCAAATTAGACTTCCCTTGGGATCCATTGTAAAGAGCAGAGGCTGCCCTCTGCTTTCCCGGCACTGAGTCTGAAAGGGCAAGCCAGGTCCTGCATAAAGACAGGTCCCCCACCTCCTTTGTGTAATGAGCTTCCTGGACCTCTGCTTCCTTTGCAGCCTGGACTACAGTGGTCCTTCGAGAGAATTCTTCTTCCTTCTGTCTCAGGAGCTCTTTAACCCTTACTACGGACTCTTCGAGTACTCTGCCAATGACACCTACACCGTGCAGATCAGCCCCATGTCTGCCTTTGTAGAAAACCACCTTGAATGGTAAGAGCTGGAATTTTCACTTTCTCATCTTGGAAAGTTCTGGTCTTTCTCAGTCAGAAGGCAGTGGTATTCCTTGAGGATCATTGTGTTTGAAGCAGTGGCCTGATGTCATGAGGGGTGATGAGAGTAAACGACAAAGCACTGGAAACAAAATTCTCTGCTAGTTTTCACCCAGAATACAAAATGAATCACTAAAGATGCTGAAAATTTCCCATCACCTCCACATTGATGTAAGATACTACAGTTTTACTTCTGAGGAAACACGGAGGTAAGTAGAAGGTCCTGAGTGTTGATAATTCTACTAAAATCCTAAGCGTTCCCAGGGAGGGCTTCTTGAAGGTATTCATGGATTTGAGATTCTCTGATCTTGGACTGATGGCTTTTGCACTGTGGCCATCAGCTTCTGCATCTTGCTTTAAAACAAGGCTGTTGGGTTAGATGATCTCTCAGCATCCCTCTGACTTAAAAGTGCAACATGTCTTTGGTCCTCTCATCTTGAGGCAATTACCACTTACTGAAATGAGTAAGAAGATGAGTATCGGTCAATTCTGTGCACTTCTATGGCTGAGATACCTCAGATATGGGTGGAAATCTTCAGAAAACTGCATGGGACAACTAGGATGCATGCACTTTCCTGTTCCGTCGCCCCAACACATGACTTGAAAAGTACCCCTGATTTCACTGCAGGAGCTCCTGTCACCAGGAGGGAAATGAGTCCTGGAAACTGCTGACATGGTTCTTATCTGACATAACTTACTGATGATGTAAGGGGCTTCTGGTGAAGAAAGATTCTAGGGCAACACCTGGCCACTGGGCTTACAGCCTAAATCCCCATAATTTGATTTCATAGTATCAGAACAACCCACCTCTGCTAAGGCTGCCAGTTACAGCCCACAACTTCTCTTTTCACTCTCACCTCTGAATTCTTCTTTTTCTTTAATTTTTTAAAGTTTATTTTATTGAAGTATAATTGATTTAGAATGTTGTGTTACTGTCTACTTTACAATAAAGTGATTCAGTTATACATGTATATATATATTTTTCATATTCTCTTCCATTATGGTTTATCTTAGGATATTGACTGTAGTTCCCTGTGCAATATAATCAGACTTTGTTGTTTATCCATTCTGCATATAATCGTTTGCATCTGCTAATCCCAACTTCCCAACCCATCCCTCCTCCCCTACATTCCCACTTGGCAACCATTAAGTCTGTTCTCTGATGTCTGAGTCTGTTTCTGTTACAAAAATAAGTTCATTTGTGTTGTGTTTTAGATTCTCCATTTAAGTGATATCATATGGTATTTGTCTTTCTCTTTCTGATTTACTTCATTTAGCGTGATACTCTCTAGGTCCATCCAGGTTGCTGCAAATGGCATTCTTTCTTTCTTTTTGTGGCTGAGTAGTATTCCATTGTGTATGCACCACGTCTCCTTTTTATCTGTTCACCTATTGATGGACATTTAGGTTGTTTCCATGTAATGGCGATTGTAAATAATGTGGCTATGAACATAAGGATTCATGTATCTTTTTGAACACAAGGGTACATATATCTTTTTGAATTATTCTTTTGTCCGGATATATGCCCAAGCATGGGGTTGCTAGATCATATGGTAACTCTATTTTTAGTATTTTGAGGAACCTCCATACTGTTCTCCATAATGGTTGCATCCATTTACATTCCCACCAACAGTGTAGGAAGATTCCCTTTTCACCACACTCCCTCCAGCATTTATTATTTGTAGACTTTAAAATGATGGCCATTCCGATCTGTGTAACGTGGTACCTCATTGTAGTTTTGACTTGCATTTCTATAATACTTATCAATGTTGAGCATCCTTTCACGTGCCTCCTGGCCATCTGTATGTCTTCTTTGGAGAAATATCTCTCTAGATCTTCTGCCCATTTTTTTATTGCATTGTTTGTTTTTTGTTGTTGTATGAGCTATTTCTACATTTTGGAAATTAAGCCCTTATTCAGTTCAGTTCAGTTCAGTTCAGTTGCTCAGTTGTGTCTGACTCTTTGCGATCCCATGAATCGCAGCACGCCAGGCCTCCCTGTCCATCACCAACTCCCAGAGTTCACCCAGACTCGCATCCATCGAGTCCTTATTAGCCACATCATTTGCAAATATTTTCTCCTAATCCATAGTTTGTCTTTTGTTTTGTTTATGGTCTCCTTTGCTGTGCAAAAGCTTGTAAGTTTGATTAGGTCCCATTTGTTTATTTTTCCTTTTATCTATCTTGCTTTGGGAGACTGACGTAAGAAAACATTGGTCAATTTATGTTAGAGAATGTTTTGCCTATGCTCTCTTTTAGGAGTTGTATAGCGTCAAGTGTTATATTTGCGTCTTCAAGCCATTTTGAGTTTATTTCTGTGTATGGTGTGAAGGAGTGATCTAACTTCACTGATTTGTATGAGTCAGCTCTTGAGCGGAGCAAGGCATGTGCCTGCTCAGGGCATGTGCTTCAAGTATTTGGCTCAAGTGAAGAAGCAAATGTTGTTGCTTTTTTGTTGCTTTTTGCCTTTGTTGTTCCTTTTCATGTAACTTATCAAGTAAGTGGATGATGTAGCTTGGGAGATAGAAACACTGCTGATTGTGTGGGCGGAGCAGGAGGTCACTACAGAGAAGATTTAGGGCTAAGAATTGAAGACCAACTCTAACTTAGTCACATTACGGTTCACTCGGACAGTGGAGAGTACCATACCCCCATGAAACAAGAATATATGTGGGACTTCCCTGGGTCCAGTGGTTAAGAATCCTCCTGCTCATTCAGGGTACACAGGTTTGATCCTTGGTCTGGGAAGATTCCACATGCCTCAGGGCAACTAAGCCCATGCACAAAACTACTGAAGCCCAAGAGCTCTAGAGCCCACAAACCGCGACTGCTGGGCCCGTGTGCTGCAGCTACTGAAGCCTGCACATCCAGAGCTCACTGTTTTGCAACTAGAGAAGCCACCACAGTGAGAAATGCACACAGCACAACTAGAGAGCAGCCCCCACTCACAGCTCGAAAAAGCCCACACGCATCAGTGGAGACCCAGCACAGCCAAAAGTAAATAAATCAATAAATACTGTTTTAAAGACTATATAGGTACGCAGATTATACTCATATAATCCCCCAGTTCTCTCAGTCTATGTGATGAAATTTAAGATGGTGTCTTAGAGGTCATGAATTAGAGTTAGCAGTCACTGAGGAAATGCTTTCGCAAACATTACAGCATATAGGACTTTGCTGGGTGTTGTGGGGATACATTCATTAACTGAACAGCTGTAAATCAAGTGCATGCTGTGTGTTGGGAAAATTCAAAGTGAAGTGAACGTGGTTTCTTCCCTCAAAGGGAGAGAGCACATGAGTAAATCTGTAACTCCACTATAGTATCTTAAATGCCAAGTTACACATATATAATACATGTGTGTGTGTAAGTCTGAGACACATATATAAGCCTGGAAATTGTATTAAATCATGAAGGAAAGTGTCTCACTCAACCCAAGGTAGGGGATGGTGCAGTGGGGAATGAAACCAGGGAATCTCATAAAAAGGGAATAATTGTTCTGTTTTTTTTTTTTTCTTTTGCTCTTTTTTTTTATGAAAAGGAGTGGATATATGTGCCAATCTTTACTGATAGTTGAGTAGGAGAATGAACAGAGCAGAGGAGAAAAGTGTTTTGAGGAGCCAGTATTGGAAACAAGAATTGAAAGGTGTGAGAGGAAATGGAGCCTTTGGCAAGCAGTGTAGACAGATCAGAACAGAGAATGGCTTTTGGGGTTGTGGGAATGAGGCTGGAGACAAAGAGAGAGGCAGATGGTCTTGTCACATAAAGAGAATACTGTCACTGGGTTTGTGTTTTTAAAAAGTAAATCTTGCCATAGCACAGGGAAAATTTTAAGGACAAAAGCATGGGATGGTTGCACCATGGGATGGTTTGGGATGTTCACTGTGATGAGAATTACATGAAATAGACAATACTTAGAGAAAAGAGGAGGAATTCACTCTTTCACAGGTAGGAATTGCAGGTTCCATTATAAACAGGTGGGTATATTAGTATATACCTGGAATATTGCCCTGGAAATCTAGGCTGGAAACAGATTGGGAAATACTAACACAATCATGAAATTAAAAGACTCTTGCTCCTTGGAAGAAAAGCTATGACAAACATAGCATATTAAAAAGCAGAGACATTACATTGCTGACAAAGGTCTGTATAGTCAAAGCTATGTTTTTACAGTTGTCATGTATGGATGTGAGAGTTGGATATAAAGAAGGCTGAGCACTGAAGAATTGATGTTTTTGAACTGTGGTGTTGGAGAAGACTCTTGAGTGTTCCCTGGACTGCAAGGAGATCAAACCAGTCCATCCTAAAGGAAATCAATCCTGAATATTCACTGGAAGGACTGATGCTAAAGCTGAAGCTCCAATACTTTGGCCACATGATGCTAAGATCTGACTCACTGGAAAAGACCCTGATGCTGGGAAAGATTAAGGGCAGGAGGAGAAGGGGACCACAGAAGATGAGATGGTTGGATGGCATCACTGACTCAACAGACATGAGTTTGAGCAAGCTCTAGGAGTTGGTGAAGGAGAGGGAAGCCTGGCATGCTGCGGTCCATGGTGCCACAAAGAGCCAGACATGACTGAGCAACTGAACAGCAAGAACAGCACAGGCAGACTGGCCCAGGAGGAGGGAGGAGAGGAGGAGATCGGAGCTCGCAGAGGTGGAGGATACTGATGAGTCCAGGGTGGCCAGAGCCCCAGGTCCCTGGGGGAAGCTGAGAAAGAGTGGCCAGAGTGCCCCAGCTTGGGAGGAGTAGGACAGGGATGGAGGTGCTCCAGTGAAGACCTGCTTGTGGGGAAGAAGGCAGTCCAAGAAGGCAGAAGCTGGAGGGGGCATACAGACAATAGAAGGGGGTCCCCAGGGATTCAGAGCATGGGATTGGGAGGACAGAGCTTAGAACATCAGGGGATGATCACAGGAGCTGTGTTTGGACAGTGACAGAGGTTCATGAGGTTAAGTGCCTGTGGTATGAAGGGGACCGAGTGTTCTAGAGGAAACCTGGGGGCCAAGCCCAGGAGTGACATAGGGAAGGCTACAGACAAAAAGGCCTGATGGAATGCACAGGAGATTCGCTGGCCTTCTGGCCAACGCGTTACCACTTGAGAGTGGCCTCAACAGATGCCTTGCCAGCTGCCTGGACCCTGTTCTCAGGCAGGCTCTGTTGTCTCTGAACGTCTCTGGCTGGATGAAGCCATGTCAATGTGTCAGTTACACCTGAGAGCCTGGAGGAAGGAAACCTCAGAGATGTTGTAAGAATTAGCAGACTCTCTGGATGGCTTCTTCATAAAAGTCAAAGTGTGACAAAGTCTGGCCCAGAGTGCTAGTTACCTGCTGTCTTTGCAAAGGAAAGGACTTGAGGACTTTCACCCACGCTGTTCCTACCTTGGAAATATTTGCTGTGTAGCCCAGAAGCAAAATGACAGGGAACTTTCTGAGCAACTAGCAATCTGAACAGAGCTCAGGCAGGTGAGAGTTCACAGTGAATGGTGAGTTGTTATGAAGCGACCTGGGACCTCCTCTCTGCTCTGAGGCTCTGACTCTGAACCTCAGTCTCCTAAGCCCCTGACTGACAGAAAAGCCCAAATGCAAAGCCGGAACTGGTCCCAGATTGAACCACGCAGGGTGGGGCTCATGTTTCATTAGTGCCTCAGAGGTCCTGGGGGAGAGAGACGGTCACAACCAGTGGACAGAACTTGAGCCAATGGGGCCGAGTCTGCTTTAGCTTTGAAAAGGAAACCCTGCTGGGCTGTGGGCATTTGAACCAGATGGTAGCACTGCAGTTATGCCTTCTGGATGTTTTCCTGTGAGCCATTCTGCACCACAGGGCAAATGGTTTTACCAGGAAAAGTGAGGGCACCCAAGTGCTGGGCCATTTTGACAATAGTACACCCAGGAAGATTCAACAGCTGAATGAAGTCACTCCAGGCCTTGCACAAAGTGTGGCAGCAAGTGGGTGCTGAGGCCCCTGCCTGACGCTTTGTCACAGTGGAGGCGGGGGTGGGATGGTCCCACTGAGGAAATCTCAACGCTGAGTTCTCAGATGTTCACCCAGCCAGGTGGCGCTGACCCATCGGCCAGGTGGGCAGGGCTGTGGCTGATCCCAGATGTAGGCGCCCGGCCTTCTTCCTTCCCTCACTCCCCAGGACACTTCGTCCCACAGTCCACATGGGCGGTGAGGAAGATGACACTCAATATGACCAACACATCACTCATGAGAAAACAGAGACCAATAGATCACAGGGCTCCTCACAGTCAGAGCCTTGACTTTGTAAAGCTGGAAACTGTCCCTAACACAGGATGGGCCAGGACAGGAGTCTGCCTGGAAGGGAAGTGACTTCTACACCCCGCCCTCTCTTCCCTCCGCAGACAGGCCTGTAGGCCAGAAATAAACAGAGAGAAAATCGATCAGCTTTACAGGATTAAACATCACCCTGGATGGAAACATTGCTCGGGTGTGGCTGGAAGAGGCCTCTTTGCACGGGTCATTTTTTAAATTATTATTCAAATTACCTTTTCACTGGCCTTCCTTTGTGTCCCACACTCTGTTTTGTCTGTATCCCCCTAGAGAGTAAGCTCCATGAAAGCAGAGATGGATCTGTCTTATTTAACTCTAGCACAGGCCTGGCACTTAAGGTGTTCAAAAGACCTGCATTTGGGTGCATGAACAGAAGTTTGGGTGCATGAATAAGGCTTGTTCCACAAGCCACATGAGCCACTTCCTTCCACCAGGGCCATTAAGACAGAGGGCTCATATAATCCAGGGGCAGTTAACTGCTCGAAGGTCACACTTTCATTTGTCATCTGTGGTTGTAAATCCCTTGCAATGTTGGCAACAAACACACATGTCCCTGGGAGCTTTGCACTCAGCTCTGCACAATGCCCACACTCTGCTTATTACTGACACAAGGTCACCCTACACACACTGCGCCTGCTCCATGGGCCTCTGTTAGTCACCTCCAAGCCAGGCAGTACCCCAGAGATGGGCAAAGAAGCCTCTGACCCCAGGTCCTTCCCCTGCTGGCTCCTCCCTGACTGTAGCTACTTGAAGTTCTCTGCTTCCTGCTTGCTGTGTGTGGGCTTTGCATATGCTGGGCTTTAGCCTGGAAATCAAACGGAGGTTTCTACCTCCTTCCCTTTGTTTCTAGTGAAGTGCTGAGAGATACCATCATGAATAAATATGGTGAAGATTCTATACACACATAATAAGTAAGTAAACTGGAAAAAAAATGTGTTTTTTTGACCTTCAGCCTAAAAGGACTCCCCATAATTGTTTCATTACTCTTTTGTATTACCCAGTTAGGTTGTATGAACACTGCTTTGCCCCTAGCTCCGGGGGCTCTCTGCAGGAGGGTTCTTTTTCCCCTTCCCGTCGGTTAGAGCAGCCAAATAATGAAACGGAAACCGAGATTGATACAGCACAAGCTTTATTCAATAACCAAAGAATGGAGAAGCAAGGACTAAGTTCATCGATCGACATCTCACCCACCAGATGGGAGGGATTTAATTTTCAGGAGTAAAGACAAAAGGAGAAGAAATAAGGCTAATGATGAAGAGACCTATGCTTTAGTCTACTGAGGAAGGAGCAAGGCTTTTTCAAGGGAGTGTGATGCCACACCCCTAACCTTTTTTGATTCTTAATATCCAGTCATGGTCAAGGGTGAAAGTGAAAAGAAAGTGAAGTCACTCAGACATGTCCGACTCTTTGCGACCCCACTGACTGTAGCCTCCAGGCACCTCTGTCCATGGGATTTTCCAGGCAATAGTACTGGAGTGGTAGGTGTATCATTTAATATGCTAATGTAGTAAATATCAGTGTCTGATGAGATTCAGGGTCTGTCGGGGGGCACATTCATTGCCATCTTGTTCCTGACTGGTTCTATCTGGTCTTTTTATTTGTAGCTATATTTCTTATCTCTGGACCCTCTAACTTAAAGGTTTATGTTCAGTTCAGTTCAGTTAGTCGCTCAGTCTTGTCCGACTCTTTGCAACCCCGTGAATCGCAGCACGCCAGGCCTCCCTGTCCACCACCAACTCCCGGAATTCACTCAAACTCACGCCCATCGAGTCAGTGATGCCATCCAGCCATCTCATCCTTGGTTGTCCCCTTCTCCTCCTGCCCCCAATCCCTCCCAGCATCAGAGTCTTTTCCAATGAGTCAACTCTTCGCATGAGGTGCCCAAAGTACTGGAGTTTCAGCTTTAGCATCATTNCATGAGTTTGAGTAAACTCCGGGAGTTAGTGATGGACAGGGAGGCCTGGTGTGCTGCGATTCATGGGGTAGCAAAGAGTAGGACATGACTGAGTGACTGAACTGAACTGAACTGAGGGACTTTGGGTTTTATCATGAAAATGTCAGTGTATTTTTTTAGGGGAAAGAATGTCTTGAGTAGGTCTGTATTCTAGAAAGTCAACTCTGGTTATAAGTAGATGAATTGGAGTGGAAATTGGAGGTGTCAGATTTAAGTGGCAGTTCTTTGAAATAATTGTTTGAAAAGAGGATACAGAATCAATTCGGGTGAAAGCAGTGGGAATGAAAAGTTATTTCAGAAGAATGAAAAAATGAGCAAAATTTAGTGGTGGACTATAGACAGTGGGTTTGGAGAAGGTAATCCCATGGATGGAGGAGCCTGGCAGGCTACAGTCCATGGGGTCACAAGAGTCTGACACAACTTAGTGATTAAACCACCACCACCACCATAGACAGTAAGGGTGTTCATTATATTAAATGTCCCACTTGCATAAAATGATGCATACAAAAATCCCAGGTAAAAAGTTCTCATCTATTTTGAATGGAGGTATGAAAATCNACAGTCCATGGGGTCACAAGAGTCTGACACAACTTAGTGATTAAACCACCACCACCACCATAGACAGTAAGGGTGTTCATTATATTAAATGTCCCACTTGCATAAAATGATGCATACAAAAATCCCAGGTAAAAAGTTCTCATCTATTTTGAATGGAGGTATGAAAATCAAAACTGTAAATGTGGAAAGCTCCAAACTTACTTTTATGTCTAATAAATTATGAATAGTACACAATGCATGTATTTTCAGATCTTTATGTCTGGATAGGAAAGATTCATGTTTCAGTTGAAATATCTCCTCTAAGTGCCTTCCCTGAGCACTCAATTTAAAACATCCCAGCCGGTTATAACTCTCCATTTAACATCTTAACTCATTATATCGACAGAACTTACCACTCTCTAAAATAAAGTATATTTTAGATTTATATTGTACACTTGTAACTCCTTACTATTTGTCTTACTATTTATTACTTACTAACTCCTTACTTTTTATTTGAGAGAACGAGGTCTTGCTTTCCTAGTTACAGACTTTGCACTCAATAAATATGTGTGGAAGGAAGAAAGGAAACAAAGGACAGGAGGGAGAGAAGGAAGAAGGAAGGATGAATGGATGAGTAGATGAGTGGGTGGGTCAGTGGATGGATAGATGGGTAGATAGATGGATGGATGGATGGGTGGATGGATGATGGATGGGTGGATGGATAAATGGATGGATGGATGGGTGGATAGATGGGTAGGTGGGTGAATGGATGGGTAGAGGGGTGGGTGGGTAGGTGGATCAATGGATAGATAGAAGGAATAATATTCAATTCGCACTCCTTGGTTGTGAGAGTTTCAATCTCATTTCAACTTTTACTTAGGAATATTTGGGATTCAGAAAAATGGTGAGCATTGTTGAGTGTCAGTTAAGTTTCTACTCATTGTTCTCTCTGAAATCACCACTGAAAATTCTTTATCTGTCTCAGTGATTCTGAATACCACTTTTCCCAGACCAAATCTAAGATGCACTAAACAACTGGAAAAGGTGAACACTTTTGAGTAAGACTGCCAGAGTGTCAACATGCACTGTTCGTTAATGTATCATTTTAAGAAGTCGTGATATGAGTCACTCTTTACATAATTGTCAATGTGAGAAGAGCTTTCAGAAGCCAGAGTTAGAGATTTGATGTTTAGTCAGTTTCTGTGCAACCACCAGAAGGTCCAAGTGTTCATTTCATGTTAGTGATGGTGACAAATTTAACCTATTAGTATCATAACCAGAAATTCTGGGCTCTCTCAAGCCAGAATTTCCGAGAACCTCTGTTAACTGCAAAGCAGGCTCCTCCCTGTCCTTCTGCCCCTGCCTTGCCCTCTCCCTTTCCAGGCAGACACAACCTGGGTGGCAGAAATCTGTTTTCAGGTCTTTAGCAAGAGGAGGTAGAGGCGGGAGGGAGGCCTCTTGGAGCATGTTTAGAGTTTGGCCAAGTGGGTATTAAGTGTAATTGTAGAGTTTTATGGAACTTAAGAAGTCCTGGATAACACACTTTAAATATCCCTTGCTACATCTGCAGAGTCTGAATTAGTAGGTAGAAACCACAGTATCATGAGATTCCATTGAATATGTCCTGGCCCTTCAACCCTCAAAGGCCCCTCCTGAAAGAATAGCTCAGTGTGTCTTGTTCATTTGAGTCATGGGTCAGACAAGCTCCCCCACCCCCACACCATCCCGACAGCAGCCCCTGTGTTCCTTCTTAGGCACCTACAAGAGCTTCTCTGGTCCCATTCCTGGCTGAATCTGAGCAGCCTTCCTAGCACTGCCCTAGAGAAGCTCAGTGCACACATTAGTTGAGAAGTCATCATAAAGTATGCATGTCTGATTGTGACTGTGTCCGCTTCCTAACCCAGTTTTCTTAAGAACTTGTGAGAAACCTCTAGTAAAGCTTTCAAAATTATTAAAGAGAATTCTTTTATTATGCATTATGCAGAAAAAGACCCAAAGTTGTGTGAGATTTATATGACAAAGGTGGCACTTTGATTCAGTTGGAAAAGAATGGACTACTCGTTAATGATGCCAACACAGCTGACTGTGCAACCAAAAAAGGAAAAAAGGTTAAATTCCTCTCCATTATAAGGCACATGTAAAAATATGACAGTAAAATGTCTTCAAGAAGCTCTAGAGGTCTTTCTATATATTTTAGAACAAACATTTTGGGGACTAGAAAACAAACTTCAGAAACTTTGAGTAGTAGAAACTTTTTCAGTCAAGATTTGAACCCTAGAAACTGTAAAAGAAAAAAAAGATATATTTAAATGTATAAAAATTAAAATAGTTTTTATGGCCAAAAAAAAATACCATAAAGGCAAAAAGGTAAGTTTTGATTTTGAAAAATAATCTTTGTAAACCAGAAAAATCAGAGATTGAAAATCTGTAAAATGTAAATTTCAAAGAGCTCTTCTAAAGTGGAAAGAAGAGAGAAACAACACTAGAAAAATCAGCAGAGTGAAAAAAAACTATTTAGAGAAGAAAAAATCCAAATAATCAACAAACCCATAAAAAGAATTTCAGGTTTATCAATGGCCAAATAAAATGACAATGATGTATCACTTTAGAACAAATTAGCAAAAATGAAAAATAATTACATCTTTTCAAGGGGATATGGGTGAAAGTTATTCTCTTGCATTTCCAGTAGAAACATGACTTTTGGTAGCCTTTTTTTCAAAGCACAATCAATGATATATACTGTAACTTTTAAACCCATATACCCTTTGGCCCATGATTCTATCTCATAGAAATAAAAGCACTGCTATAAGGACTCTTATATATAACAGTTAATATTTACTGAGCCCTCATTACGGACCAGGTTTCTTTGCAAAGGCTTTGCATGAGCTGCACATACTGTTATGATCCCCTTATTTTATAAATGAGGAACCTAATACCCATACAGGTTCAGTACTTGCCCAAGGTAACACGACTGGTAAATAGAAGAACCAGGAATCCAACCTAGGCATGTGGTTCTACAGTGTAAACTTCTAAAAGCTATCCTATCGTCCCTGAAACATACCAGGATGTTTATTTCAGCACTGTTTGTGAAGATGCGAATGTAAAAGCATACCAAGTATCTATCAGCAGAGATCAGTTAATTTCATCACAGCAGCTCCACACTGCACGTGTGACATGCACACTCCACAGTGACATGAGGTGTTAAAGAGCTGAGTCAGATCTTACCAGATGATGGAGGGGGATTTCTTTAAGATATTATTGAGGGAAGAAAAGCAAAAGTATGAACAACACAATGTAAAAACTGAAAAATAATGACACAAAACCTGTATGTATGTAAATATAGACAGATATGTAAATACAAATAAATTAGTATATGATCTGTTGGATCATTGAAAAAGCAGGAGAATTCCAGAAAAACATCTACTTCTGCTTCATTGACTACGCTAAATCCTTTGACTGTGTGGATCACAACAAACTGGAAATTCTTCAAGAGATGGAAATACCAGACCACCTTACCTGCCTCCTAAGAAACCTATATGGAGGTCAAGAAGCAACAGTTAGAACCAGACATAGAACAACTGACTGGTTCCACATTGGGAGAGGAGTATGTCAAGGCTGTGTATTGTCACCCTGATTATTTAACTTATATACAGAGTACATTATGTGAAAGGCTGGGCTGGATGGAGTACAAGCTGGAATCAAGATTGCTGGGAGAAATATCAGTAACCTCAATATGCAGATGATACCACCCTTATCCAGAAAGCAAAGAGGAACTAAAGAGCCTCTTGATGAAAATGAAAGAGGAAGATAAAAAAAGCTGGCTTAAAACTCATCATTCAAAAAATGAAAATCATGGCATCCAGTCCCATTACTTCATGGCAAATAGATGGGGAAACAATGGAAACGTGACAGACTTATTTTCTTGAGCTCCAAAATCACTGCAGATGGTGACTGCAGCCATGAAATTAAAAGACACTTGCTCCTTGGAAGAAAAGCTATGACAAACCTAGACAGCATATTAAAAAAGCAGAGACATTACTTTACCGACCAAAGTCCATAGAGTCAAAGCTATGCTTTTTCCTGTAGTCATGTATGGATGTGAGAGTTGGACCATGAAGACTGACCATCGAAGAATTGATACTTTTCAACTGTGGTGTTGGAGAAGACTCTTGAGTGGTCCCTTGGAATGCAAGGAGATCAAACTAGTCAATCCTAAAGGAATCTATCCTGAATATTCATTGGCAGGACTGATGCTGAAACTTCAATACTTTGGCCACCCAATGCGAAGAGCTAACTCAGAAAAGACCCTGATGCTAGGAAAGATTGAGGGCAGGAGGAGAAGGGGATAACAGAGTATGAGAGGGTTGGATGGCATCACTGACTTGATGGACGTGAGTTTGGGCAAGCTCCAGGCGATGGTGAAGGACAGGGAAGCCTGGCGTGCTACAGCCCATTGGATCGCAACAGTTGGACACTGAGTGACTGAACAGCAACAAAGGATACGATTAAATGATCTAGATGAAAAATATGGAAGCATACATCTTAATCAACATGGGTCCCAAGAGATGAGATGAGGAGAGAGCCGCCAACAGAGCTGATTGCACAAGAAGACAAAACCAATGATAATTTTTAAAAAGCATCTATGAGCATATGAATGAATTTATTAAAACAATTAGAAGTGTGTGTAAACTTTTAAAAAATCCTTAGCAATTAAAATTGCATTTGGTTCAAATGGCTTGGCTAAGTTTGAGAGGGAAACAGTTGTCTTAGACATGAATTCCTACATGCTCCCTCCTACTTCTGAGGACCCAGTGCTGGATGGTGAGCCTCTGGCGTATTAGAAATGCCACATGACTATACTTGCCGCCTCACTCANTAAAAAATCCTTAGCAATTAAAATTGCATTTGGTTCAAATGGCTTGGCTAAGTTTGAGAGGGAAACAGTCGTCTTAGACATGAATTCCTACATGCTCCCTCCTACTTCTGAGGACCCAGTGCTGGGTGGTGAGCCTCTGGCGTATTAGAAATGCCACGTGACTATACTTGCCGCCTCACTCACTCACTCCAGCTCTGGTGTCTTCCATTCTCCATCCCATTTTGCCAGCCCCCTCCCTTTACTCCATCTTCCCTGGTAGCTAGGACAATAAACGATCCACCTGGAATGCAGGAGACAAGGTTCGACCCCTGGGTCAGGAAGATCCCCTGGAGAAGGAGATGGCGACCCACTCCAGCGTTCTTGCCTGAAGAAGTCTATGGACAGAGGAGCCTACAGTCCGTGGGATTGCAAAGAGTCAGACACGACTTAGTGACTAAACAAGAACATATACAGTTATATCCTGCACCTCTGTAAAGGTAAAGAATTTTTCTATCACCTCAGAAATCTTTTCGTGGTCCTTCCTTGACCCTTCTCAACGCTGTGAAACCTCTGAATAAATCTCTTCAGCACCTATTTTCTTTGTATGTTCTAGAAATTCATAGAAATGAAATTATATATGAGCACTCTCCAGGAGTGATCCTCTCACTTGCTTTCATCATTTGCCTCCAGGACTCAATCAGGAGCAAGACTTGGCACCAAGTCGCACCCCGCAGGAAGCAGGATTCCCATGGCTTTTCTGGAGGCGAGGAGTGTTCAGGCAGGTGGTTCTGTCACCTGCCCAGCAGCAGGCCACCCCGCCTCTCCCTGCAGGCCTGCGTGTGCGGGAGGACAGATACCACGCCTCAGTCTTCCCACAGATGAGAAGGGGACAATTACAGAGCAAACCACTGGCAGGAATGCCAGGACAAAGCCGAACCCGCTATTAGCTGTGGAGACGGGAGACTAGCTAGGGCCAGACCCTGAACTCAGCGGGCAGGAATGTGCACCCAGCAGAGGGAATGCAGACCACGACGGGCGTGGCATGGGAGCAGGGACATGCCGTTCCGCGAGTACGGGGACTGCAGAGAATCAAGACTCCACTTCCCAGAGGCTGACTCCAGAGCAGCTCCACAGCAAGGACAGACGTTCTGTTCCCGCCTGCACCCCCACCCCCACCCCGTTTGTACTGTGCTCACATTCTTAGGGGAGCTCTGCATGGTTTCACTTGTCTTAGCCATCCATAGCCTGGTCGCTGCTCTTTCTGGAAGCTCAGCTGGGTGGGGCAGCTCGAAGGGTGCAAGGTTTTGGGGAAACAATGTAAGAAGAGAGGGAAAGACTTGAATTATAAGAAAGGACAGAAACTGATGGGACAGGAGCCCCGGGGAGGCAGGAGGGAAGCTACTCAGTCATGTCCTACTCTTTGTGACCCCATGGACTATGGCCCCCCAGGCTCCACTGTCCATGGGATTTTTCAGGCAAGAAATACTGGAGTGGGTTGTCATTTCCTTCTCCAAGAGGGGAGGAGGTCTGTGGCAAAAGTGAAAAGAGAAACCCCAACACCTGAGCAGCCCTTCTTCCTCTGGACTGGAGGGAAGCCCCTGGCAAGTGTCACTGCTTACAGGCTGGTGACACAAGAAGGCAGTTAGCTTAGGATGAAAAGGAAGAACCCCTCTTCGTGTAATGGGGCGGGAGAAGGCATGGGTGCAGGTCCTTGGGCTGAGGAGGACAAGCAGGACACTGCACATCCTCTGCTTTTGGAAGAGATAGGTTTTTGAACTCTGTCCTCTGTGGTACCCGTGCATAGAGTGCATTGACTGATGCCTAAGGCAAAACTTCACTTCTAACTCTGAGACCTGTTTTTGCTCATGGGATCTTGGGATTGAACCATGCCCTCAGCAGCGAAAGTGAAATCCTAAACACTGGAGCACCAGGGAGTTCCCCAGAATTTTTTATTTTTTTTCTATCTTTAAAAAAAAACTGGGAGGATGAGGGACTTGGAGTCTGTGGTTCTCAAACTTTAGTCAGTAACCACAGAACTTGTTTTAAAAACAGATTCCCAGAACCCATCCCCCAAAGAGTCTATTCTCTGGGCACTTGTATTTGAACAGGCATCTCAGAGACCCTGATGCCAAAGGAAGGATCGCCACCCTTGGGAAAACATTGCCATAGATGCTGGCAGCTTCATGCACGCCCCCTCCCCCTCAACCCCCCACCCCACCCAGAAAGTGTCAGAAAAAGAAAGCTAGATATTGGTGCAGTTTTCACACAGAGACATGAGATCACCCCAGGCAGAAACGACAGATTTTCACTTCATTTACCAGTATGTGAGAAGTTAGAAAGCATGAAGATCCAAAAAGGAAGGCAGTAACATGGGTAAAGCATGGAAACAGGCATGGTGTGGGAACCTCATATTTAATGCACTCAAATAATGAGGTTGAGAAAGGATAATTATTTTTAATTAATCAAAGTTATGAGCATAAGGAAAGAGGAATATCTTTGAGATGGGTTTTTAACATATAATAGAAGTTAGCAATTATGAAGTGGTTTTTCATCTTCAAAGAACCTATTAACATTAAATTACTCTTTTCTAAAATTCTCCCTCAAGGTAGGTAAGTGAAATTGAACATTATTATCCCTTATTTGAAGATGGGAAGAGAAAAGTGGAGAGGCCAGGACATGCTATGTAGACCTAACATTTAAAGGATTTCAAAAAAGGAAAAAAAAAAAAAAAAACAAGTTCCCACTGCAGAGACTGTGGAGATCTGGGTTTTCAGGCTATGATTTCCCCATTAGCTCTCCTGTATGCTTACATTTTTGGAAAAGAAGTCACAGCACATTTTGCATAAGTGACCACTGGTGAAGGCATGGGAGAAGCTTCCGTGCTGTGCTAAGATGGGAGATGTCATTTTCTATTTTTCTAATGTCCCTGGTTTATTAGGATTTAAACTGAGGAAAGCTTTCAAGAGATCAAAGTTAATTATTATTTGACCAGACTGTTTACATTACCTTACTTTAGCATCCTAACATGTAGCATAGGGATTAAAAATTATGCTTTGATTACATGACTCAGACTGTTTTGTGAATACATTATGACCTTATTAAATAAATGGAAATGGATGATGCCCATCTTAAAAATTTGCTTTGAGGACAAAGGAAATGAAAGTAGTCTCTAGTAACAATACAACCCTGAGGCTAGATACAATATGTGGTCAATATCAGGGCTGAAACATTCTTAGGCTTGACTCTAAGTATAAAAATTTGAAATATTTGAAGTATTAGATAAGTCACTGAAAGATGAACTTTCCATGAGATGTGTTCATTCTCTGACTCGTTTAAATAGAATGAACAGAGTCAGCAACATCTCATCTTCAAAAGACTTTCTATCAGAAGAAGTTTTTAAAATATAAGTTATATAAAGGTTTATTCTCTGTTTAACCTCAATTTCATTAAAGGGTATATATGTTCAGAGCAGTGGGAAGGGTGAAGAGTTTGATTGCAACAGAAACTGGGATGACTAGAGGACCAGGGCCAGTGTCAACCACCTGGAAAGGATTTCCTAAATTGAAAATAGTAAAGCCATCTGGGAAAAGTGTTGAAAGGAACATTTCAGGTGGACCAGAGACAAAAGTTCAACCACAATCAAATTGAGAACAGAAACAAAGTACCCAAATGGACAGAGGGTCTGAGAAGGGTCAGAATTGGTGGAGACATGTAAATCTAACGATCAGTAATATGTATGTGAAAGATACGTGGAAATCATCCTAGATTTCTAAGAAAGTGTGTGACATAATCCAGGGGACAAACCCTCAGGCACAGGCTGGGAACAGATCAGACAGATGCCTTGGGACCTCTGTGGGCACAAACAGACAAGGGGGCTTCCAGTTTTCAGATGATGAGTAGCAAACGTGGACTCCAAGATTGGCTTTCCCTACTATCCAGTCTTCTAGGGACTTTCTCCTTATATTCTAGTCTCAAAGAATATCAATTAATTCTATTATATAAAGAAAATACAATCAGTTGATAAATCTTCAAAACCACAAAGCTGAACAGAACATAGTTGCAAGCTCCAACATCATGTTGATTTATTATATTGCGTGCGCTTTCCATCCTTCTCCTCCACCAATACAATTAATTCAGAACCAATTACATAAATAGCTTCAAGTATTCCCGGTATCTGGTTATACCAGTACTTCCAGTATAGCATGAGAACGGGATTTGTCAGAGCCATTACTATTTCACCATCATGTAGAAAGTACAAAATGTCACTTTAGCTGAGACTTAGGTAGTCATTCAGTAATTCTAATAATTTCCTGAACTATAATGCCACTAGGCTGTATGCTCTTGTCTGTTGTGCTCTAAGGACCCCAGCAGCTAGACAGTGCCTCACAAATGGCTTAGTGAACCCATTTTCATGGATTTGTTAAAAGATTGAACGGATGGATGGATGGATGAAAAGTCTAGAAGTTGCTTAAGTTATATCCAGTTGGTTATTTTTTTAACCTGATTCAGTTTTCATGTCATACTGTGCATTATATAATGAAGCGTAGACAAGGGAATGGTATGACAGTTAAGGGGTCAGCACAGAGCTGGACACGACTGAAGCGACTTAGCAGCAGCAGCAGCAGCAGGGCACTGTGAGTTTTGCCTGGAGCACAGCGACACCACTATTCCTTTATTCTCTGGGCTGTGCAGCTCAGATAATCAAGGCCTTTTAAATCCTTACCTTCCTGTTTTACCCAGTTGGATGAGGATATAGCAGATCTCAGACTATTTTAGTTATCCAGGCAAGCAGCATGTTTAGTTCAATTTTTCTATATAGTTCTAGACATGGATGCAAACTCTTTGTCTCATTAAAAATCAGAGTCTCCTCTTGCATGAAATTAAATATATGACTTTAGGGATTCAGCTTACAAACTCCACAATAATATGTTTAATAATCATTCCAGAAGACTAAGGAAGAGGGTTATCCTCTTTATAGTACCCTGCCCTGGGTACTAGATTGCCTTCCCAGACTTGCCACAGCAAATTTTCACAAACTGAGTATTCTCCATTCTGGAAGTCCAAAATCAAAGTGTCAGCAAGGGGCTTCCCTAGTGACTCAGTGGCAAAGGATCCACCTGCCAATGCAGGAGACATGGGTTCGAGCCCTGGGCGAGGAAGATCCCACATGCTGGGGAGCAACAAGGCCCTCACGTACAGCTATTGAGCCTTGCTCTAGAGCCCGGGATCCACAACTACTGAGTCCATGTGCCACAGATGCTGAAGCCCACATGCCCTGCAGCCCATGCTCCACAGCAAGAGAGGNATCTGGTTATACCAGTACTTCCAGTATAGCATGAGAACGGGATTTGTCAGAGCCATTACTATTTCACCATCATGTAGAAAGTACAAAATGTCACTTTAGCTGAGACTTAGGTAGTCATTCAGTAATTCTAATAATTTCCTGAACTATAATGCCACTAGGCTGTATGCTCTTGTCTGTTGTGCTCTAAGGACCCCAGCAGCTAGACAGTGCCTCACAAATGGCTTAGTGAACCCATTTTCATGGATTTGTTAAAAGATTGAACGGATGGATGGATGGATGAAAAGTCTAGAAGTTGCTTAAGTTATATCCAGTTGGTTATTTTTTTAACCTGATTCAGTTTTCATGTCATACTGTGCATTATATAATGAAGCGTAGACAAGGGAATGGTATGACAGTTAAGGGGTCAGCACAGAGCTGGACACGACTGAAGCGACTTAGCAGCAGCAGCAGCAGCAGGGCACTGTGAGTTTTGCCTGGAGCACAGCGACACCACTATTCCTTTATTCTCTGGGCTGTGCAGCTCAGATAATCAAGGCCTTTTAAATCCTTACCTTCCTGTTTTACCCAGTTGGATGAGGATATAGCAGATCTCAGACTATTTTAGTTATCCAGGCAAGCAGCATGTTTAGTTCAATTTTTCTATATAGTTCTAGACATGGATGCAAACTCTTTGTCTCATTAAAAATCAGAGTCTCCTCTTGCATGAAATTAAATATATGACTTTAGGGATTCAGCTTACAAACTCCACAATAATATGTTTAATAATCATTCCAGAAGACTAAGGAAGAGGGTTATCCTCTTTATAGTACCCTGCACTGGGTACTAGATTGCCTTCCCAGACTTGCCACAGCAAATTTTCACAAACTGAGTATTCTCCATTCTGGAAGTCCAAAATCAAAGTGTCAGCAAGGGGCTTCCCTAGTGACTCAGTGGCAAAGGATCCACCTGCCAATGCAGGAGACATGGGTTCGAGCCCTGGGCGAGGAAGATCCCACATGCTGGGGAGCAACAAGGCCCTCACGTACAGCTATTGAGCCTTGCTCTAGAGCCCGGGATCCACAACTACTGAGTCCATGTGCCACAGATGCTGAAGCCCACATGCCCTGCAGCCCATGCTCCACAGCAAGAGAGGCCACCACAGCTCGAGAAGAGCTCTCATAGCAATAAAGACCCAGCACAGCCAAAAATAATAAAGTAGAATTTTGCCAAGATGTCAGCAAGGACCTGTTCCCTCTCAAGACTCGAGGGGAGAATGCTCCCTGACTTCACCCAGCTTCTGCTGGCTCCAAGCGTTCCTGGACTTACAGGAGCACCATTTTAGTCTCTGCTTCTATATCTTCTCTTCTGCCTCTTACGAGGACCTTTGTCAGTGGGTTTAGGGCCCACCTAGACAATCTAAGATGACTCGGCTTGGGATCCTCAATTATATCTGCAAGGACCCTTTTTCCAAATAAGGTCATGTTCACAGGTTCAGGGTTGAGGAAATGGATGCATCTTTGGGGGCACATTCAACCCACTACAGATAATCAGCACAATCTACTTCTGGAAGAGCGCTCTCTGAGAGGGAGTCGCCCATTTGGCCCACCATCTTGCCACACTGAGGAGCAGGCAGCTCTGGTCTTACTCCTTTGCCTTCCCACAGGACTCATCCCAGTGGGGGCACTTGGCAGGGACCAAGGCTAGACATTCATGTCAGTTGCTAATTAGCAGTCAGAAGGTCATATCCTGTCATCTTGTGTTGGCTTCTTTTTCACGACAGATGAAGAAAACTTCAGAGTTTCTCAGCTAATTTGCAACGCTGTTTCCACACACAGGGAAGCTAGGAAAGCCAAACATAAATCAAGCAATATCTAAACATTTTGAGAGGAGACGAGGGAGGCAATTCTTTACCCATTCCTCGAAATATCATCTGAATTAAAGGTATAAAGAATAGACCTAACTTCCTACTGTATAGCACGGGAACTATATTCAATATTATGTAATAACCTATAGGGAAAAAGAATCTAGAAAAGGACATATGCATACATACATATATATGTGTAACTGAATCAATGTGCTATACACCTGAAACTTACACAATATTGTAAATCAACTATGCGTCAATTAAAGTTTTTTTTAAAAAAAAGACAAAACAAATATATACTAGTTTGGATTTAACAACAACAGAAAAATAATAGACCTAACTTTCCTAACCCCAGTGGCCTTGACCGACATTCCACTCCAGCCACCTGCTCCCACAATGGCCTTCCCAAGCTCATTATCACCCAGAACTGTGCCATATCTGAAACTGAAACTATAAAATCCCTACATCAATCATTCCACAACCAGTGCTCCCACCTCCTCCCCTTACCACAGCTGCTCACCAAGTTCATTTGCACCTCAGATTCACCATCCGCTGCCCATATGGCATGGCTTCCTTCACCCCAGGCCTCCTGCATGCCTCCTGTCCCTGTACACAATTCCCTCTCCTCTCCATGTTTACACTCCATCTGATGGGCTAAACGCCACCTTGGATCAACATCTCTCTTCCATGTTCAGGGCTGGAGCTGTTTCCTGCGCCTCTAGTACCGGATCAAATGAGATGATCCTGAGAGACAATACAATCCTAAATCATACTCTCTGACCTCAGCAGGTTCTACAGCAAAGCTCACCAGTCCTTTGATGCATCTTTCATTTCCTGTCTTGAAAGCCTCAACCAACCAGATTCCTTCACTTTGAGAAGATGACTTCAGATCTTGCAGACATGGAAGCACTGAGAAGGACCACCTCAATTTCCCACCATAATTACAAATACCCCCCAACCCTAGCACTGTCCCTGCATTGCCCTCCTCCAGTTCCAGGCAGATCCCTCCACTGAGCCTCTGGATCCATTTGTCCCCAACTCCTCCACACCCTGCTGCAGGAGTTTTATCCTTCTCCTCAGTCTTTATACTTTACCCTCTCCCCCGGCTTACAGCTCCTTTCCCTCATCCTCTACTTCACCTACTAAAATCTGACTGAAGTATTCAGCATTGAAGTTGCTCTTTCTTTGAGCAATAGACACCCACTGGTCACAAACTTAAGGGACTATTATCCTTCCCTACCTTAATGGAAACATCACTGCAATAGATATGAACTCCTACCTGGAAGTCTGCTCCCTTAGATCCTGAGACACCAAGGTCTCCTAGTTTTCCTTTCATCGCTATTATATGTAAATATTTACAACTTTATCAGTAGTCAACATCTGTTGTAAAAAACTTAATGGACATGAGGAAATATTCCACACAGAAATAAGTGCTATTAATATTTTGACTTAAGTCCTTATATGCTATTTTATTAGATAGATGTATGGATAATTGGATGGATGGATGAATAGATAGGTGGATGGACAAGTGAACAGACAGACACATAGATGGAAAGACATAATTTTACATAATATACTACAGAGTACATCATGCAAAATGCCAAGCTGGATGAATCACAAGCTGGAATCAAGATTGCCAGAACAACCTCAGGTATAGAATAGCATATAGTAATATGAGAATAGCAACCTCAGATATGCAAATGATGTCATTCTAATGGCAGAAAGTGAAGAAGAACTAAAGAGCCTCTTGATGAAGGTGAAAGAGAAGAGTGAAAAAGTAGGCTTAAAACTCAACATTCAAAAAACAAAGATCATGGCATCTGGTCCCATCACTTTACGGTGAATAGAAGGGGAAAAAGTGGAAACAGTGACAGATTTTATTTTCTTGGGCTCCAGAATCACTGTGGACAGTGACTGCAGCCATGAAATTAAAAGATGCTTGTTCCTTGGAAGGAAAGCTATGACAAACCTCGACAGCATATTAAAAATCAAAGATATTATTTTGCCAACAAAGATCTGTATAGTCAAAGTTACAATTTTTCCAGTTGCCATGTACAGATGTGAGAGTTGGGCCATAAAGAAGGCTGAGGCCCAAAGAATTGATGCTTTTGAATTGTGGTGCTGGAGAAGACTCTAGAGAGTCCCTTGGACTACATAGAGATCACACCAGTCAATCCTAAAGGAAATCAACCCTGAATATTAATTGGAAGGGCTGAAGCTGAAGTTCCAACATTTTGACCACCTGATATAAAGAACTGACTCATTGAAAAGACCTTGAAACTGGGAAATATTAAAGGCAAAAGGAGAAGAGGACAGCAGAGAATGAGATGGTTAGACAGCTTCACTGACTCAGTGGACTTGAATCTGGGCAAACTCTGGGAGACAGCGAGAACAGGGGAGCCTGGTGTGCTGCATTCCAAGGGGTCACCAAGAGTCAAACATCGCTTAGCAACTGAACAACAGCAGCAACAAACAGCAGTTGAGTTAAAGTGTGCTGTTTTATCAACTTTATTCTGTGTCCAAACTATGAATCTTAAATCTGTGTTTTTATCCTGATTTCTCTGTTGAGCTTCAAACTCTTACTTAACCTCGTCACTCGATCTTCCTCAACCTCGTCACTCGATCTTCCTCCAAGTTAACATCTAATCTCTCCCAGGAGCCACTTCCTGTCACCCTTCTCTTTCTGCTCAAATAAAACTTCTTGTCTTATCAATTTTCCCTTCAAGATGTTCCTCACAATTACCTGGACATACTGTAATGCCCTCCAGTGTGTCCCATTTTCAAATCTATCCCTCACGTGGCTGCAGGTAGATTTCTGTAAAATGCCAAACCCTTACTTAAGCCCTTCAGCAGGTCCCCATTCTCTAACAGTTTAAAAGCTGAACTGGTTGGCCTTCCAGGATCTCCTGCTTCCTCTTTCTTCAACATAATCTTGCCCCTTCTTCCTCTTTCTGTTCTAGCCATCGTGAATTTCTTGCTGTCCTAAACACATTCTGTTCTGTGCCTGCCTCTTTCTTTATTTGATCTTATTTTCTTGGAAAGCCCTTCCCTGCCTTCTGAAGCAGACTAACTTCTACTCATTGTTCAAAGTCTACCTCAGTCATCAGCTCCTCTGGGAAGCCTGCCTGGATTTAATCCCTCCCAAGTCAGCTAAGTCTCCCTTCTCTGGATTTGCACACATACTGTGCACTCTCCTACAGCACATGTTAGTTACATGGTGATGAAATGCTGTATTGCTAGCTCTCTCCACCTTCCTGACATGTACATTTTTTGGACTGAATGTTTGCCTTCATATCTTTGCATGTACCTGGCACGTAGGAGGCACTCAGTAAATCTGTTGAAATTAAAAATGCATTTAAAAGCAATCCAAGCCTCCTTTGATGTCACACCCTCCACGTATCACTTTGGTTCACTGCTCTGCTTTAAAGAAGCATTCCTCCAGAGCTATCTGTGCTGACTTGCTCTGCTTTCTCTTCTGCCATTCTGTCCAGCTTTTCTTCCCTTTTCCTGCTCTCATCGAGGTTGCCTAATCCAGTGGGCAACTCTCAGACCTAATTGTGTGATCTCAGAGGCATTTGACAGTCAATCTCTGCCTCCTTCCTGAACAAGCTCCACACTCCTAGGTTCTTCTCATCACTTATCGCCTGTTCCTGCTTAGTTTACTTTATCCTTACTCATCTTACAGATCCCTGGATGTTTCATTGCTTAAGGTTCAACCCTTGGTCCACAGCTCCATCTGCATGCACTTCCAAGGTGGTCTCATCCAGCTTCATGAATTCATGTAGCTCCATCCATCTCTACCCCGATTACTCCACATTAACATCCACAGCCTGGCTCTGTTCCTAGAAATCCTGACTAATGGTAAAACTGCCCACTCAACAGCTCCACCCCAATATTTAATAGGCATCACAAACTTAATAGGTCTAAGTTTAGACCCATTAAAGAACTCTCCAGCTTCTCTTTTGAACCTCTCTTCTCTAGTGTTTCCCGTCTCAGTAAATGGCAGCACCGTGTGCACAGTTGCTCTGGCCCGACGCCATGGACTCTTTGATGCCTGTCTTTTTCTCACATCTCTCATCCAGGCCATCAGCACATCCTCTTGGCCCTGTTGTGAAGATATTTCCCCAAAGTGACCTCATCACCCCCACCCCCACCACCCCAGTGTACACTGCCATCACCTCCCACCGGGATGACTGCAGGAGCCTCCAAACTGGCCTTTCTTCTCCCACGCTTGACAGCCTCACCTCTCTTCATGCAATATCCAGATGGGTTATTCCCAACGTCAGTCAGTTCATTCTGTGAACCCTTTGGGAAACCTGTGGTGGATTCCCATCACTCTCTGGATGGACTCCACCGTCCTTCCCATGCCTGCCCAAACCTGCATGTTCTGCGGCCTGGGGAATCTCTCCAGATTGATGTTCTCCCATCCTCTCTTTCTCTCTCCGGCATCCAGTCCTTGTGCCCTCTTTATAGTTATTCAGACAAACCATACATGTTCCCACCCCAGGCATTATTTCCCCCTAGCTTGTACTGTTCCTTCTCCTGGAGGCTCACTCAGGTCAGACATCATTGCCTCAGAAAGGATGACATAATCTGGTACATTTGGGAGGAGTTATCCTCCACTCCTGTCCTTTTCCCAAGAGAGTCATAGACCTAGAACCCAAGTTCTAGGTGGGAGTCTAAAATGACGTTGGAGGACTTCCCTGCAGTGCAGCAGTTAGGACTCCATGCTTCCACTGCAGAGGGTATTGCTTCCATCCCTGGTTGGGGAACTAAGATCCCTCAAGCTGTGCAGTGCATCCAAAAATAAAAATATCGAAAAAAGAAAACATCAATAAAATGATGTTTAGTGGAGTAGGAAGGCACACTTAAGAGATCCAGGGAGTGATGAAAACCGCTCAGAGTGGAGCACAAAGCCTGGGGATTGAGACCTTCATTGCCTCAGAGAGCCGAGGAGGGGCAAGCGGTGCCCATGTGTCACAAAGGGGACTGTGATCACCTATTAGGATATCCTGCCCTGAAGAGGGTGATTCTGTCCCATACCCCTCAGCAGACATCTGGCAACATCTGGAGGCAGTTTTGGTGATCACAACTACAAGGGGATAGATAGCACTGCAATCCAGTGGCAGAGGCCAGGGGCGGTGTGAAACACCCTGCAGGATACCGGGCAGTAAATGTCAACTGTGCTACAGCTGAGGAACCGGCTCTGTTCTTTTGAGAACCTCTGGGATTTCTTAAAGGACTTTAACCCCTGCAAATCTTGGTCCGTTGCCAGGGAGCAATGATGGGGGAAGATCCCAAAAGGAGCAGGGATGGAAAACATGACTGCTGTGGAGAGAACCTTCTAGAACTCAGCCATCAGTCTGCAGGAGGTAGACCAGGCACACTGTGGGTGTAGTTGCCGAGTCATAGCTTGGGAGGCAGGCCATTGTGACGGTGCTAGGGGGGATTCAGGCTCGGGGCAGTTTTAGCAGCCCTCGGGTTTCATTCAGTGACAACAAAATGCCTTTGAGCCCCTGGGACTTGCCAGTGCAGTGCTGGTTCTGACAGTTGTTTGCTCTCCAGAAGATGCTATGGTGTTTGGAAGAGACCACCTGAGTCTGCAAACTGTGTGCCGGCTTTTGAGCAGACCTCAGAGTCCTGCCAGCTGTTCTTGTATCTGCCCCAGCCCCTCACCCCTTCCTCAAGGGAAGCAAGAACCAAGCACGCTATCACCAAGTGTCCAGCTCTTTACAGTTCCCTAATACATTGGGTTGGTCAAAAAGTTCATTTAGGTTTTCCGTAAGATCTTATGGAAAAACCTGAACAAACCCTTTGGCCAACCCAATACTATCTGATGCCCTTTCCAGGCAGGAAGGCCAGGAGATGGGGCCAGCTTTGGGCCTTTCAAGGCTGAAGCTGGTACAGGAAGTATCTCTGATGCCGAGTCATGCAGAGAGAGATTGATAGCTTACAGGTCAAGAAAACCCTAAAAGGGTCACCGGAACCTAGAGACACTGTGGGATAATTGTTATAGGGCCAAGATTAATGCCAGAGGTTCAAACCAGAAAGACCACAGCAGAACCTTTCAGACTTGAATCGTTGCCTGGGTGCTGCTTTGAGGGTGTTATTCCATTTTTGTATCGCTTTCATATAAGAAGATTAACAAGAAGCCTTTTAAAAGGGTTTTGCTGCACTATCTAAAATGTCCTTCCAGAGTAATTTGGTATTTCTATAAAATTTTATTGAAGTATATTCAATTTATACTGTTGTGTAATTAGGCCTTTTATTTTCTTCACTTGGCAAACCGTCCTATTTCCCCTTCCATAAATCTGATCTGTGAAGAAATTCCTCTCCCAAACATCCTGAATTCTTTGCCATTATGCAAACTGCTTTTGTTTAAACCATCAGTTGAAAAGTACACCGTGAAATCATTACATCCTACCTCCTGCTAAAACATGTTTCCATACAAAATTTTGTTAGAGAGACGGACGGAGGAGAGAGAAAGGGAAGGAGAGACCTGCTAGTTCAGCTTCTGGGGGTAAAACATTCATCACATACATCCATTGACTCAGTGACCTCAAATCTCTGCAGTTTGATCTTTCTGTACATCTTTCTGAATAGAGACCTGCTCTAGATATTAGAAATGTGAACAGTTAGCTTCACTGAGCAGGCTTCAAATGGTGCTTCAAAACTTTTCAGTAGGTTCGTACTGAAAAGTACAAAGCAAAAGTGTGCCGTTCTGCAAGAGCAGGAATGTGCGGGCTAGTCCTCTGGTCCAATCCATATTCTCGTCCTTCAGGCAGGCCTGGGTGTGTAGTCTAGGGTCCTGAGCCTGGGAAAGGGATCAGACATGCCCTCTCTGAATGAATACCCAGGTAGGTTGACTCTACTAGTGGGGAGTCTTTCAGCAGTTGCCCTGTATGATCCCATATGTAGGTGAGTAAACTGAGGCTCGGGGATGGTAAGCAGCTTCCCCAAAGTCACAGAGGTCAGAACTGTTAAACCGAGACAGCGTGATATCAGAACTTTCAACTTTGTCCTCACCACAACACTGCCTTTCTTGGATTATTGGCAAACTGCCCAAAGAGTAATGATTCAGCAGTAATTCACTCAAGCAAAGAGTCATGTCTTTGCTGGCCTTTTAAACCATGTGAGAAGATGTGCTAGAAATGTGTGAAACTCCATTGCCTTTGAACGCTCACTACAGTGTACAAAACTCAGATGGAAGTGAGATAAACCCTTGCCAGTAACGTTGGTTGCTTTCAGATCTCCTGCCATGATCTCCCTCAGCGTTGTTAGGAAAGCTCAGAGTGGCTGCAGTTGCTAATCAGAGATAACTCAAGTTCATCTCCCAGACGTCTGGGGAGGTGTTGATGAGGCTGCTTAAAGAGTGACATCTGCCCATTTTAAAGTTTCTCCCGTGGTCCCAGAGTTGACTGGCTGTATGCTGTCCCTGCTCCAATACCTGTGAGCAGCCGGGTAAAGATGAAAACCAGTTAGGTGTCCATCCAAACGGGAGGGGCTAAACCAAGCACAGGACATTCATAAAAATGAAATACTTTGGAGTTCATTTAAATTGGATGATGAAAACCTGTGTTTGCAGATATGTGAATATCTCTAGGCTAGGCTGTGGTGTGAAATGAAGCTTTAGAGAAACAAGAATGGAAAGGAGACTCCATTTTCAAAAGCATGTGTGTGGTCACCACTGATACTCTGGGGGAAGGACCCACCAGGGTCAAGGATGTTGCTTCAGGAGATGGAGTTGATGCATTTTTATTGATATTGTCTATGTTGCTTATATTTTTCTTTGTACTAAAAAATACCCAATTCTATTATTTTTCTTTGACAAGAGGGTAAGGATTGGTGATACCAAAAATGAAAACTTGCAGTGTATTGAAAAACAAAGGATTTGAAAAGAACTTCATGGTTCTGCAAACCGCAGGGTGGGTGGGGTTGGGTTCAGAAATCAAGCTGTGAGCTGCCCATGTTCCTGCCCTGAAGAAAGACAGACCAGGCCTTCTCACAAGACCCATGTTCGACTGACTATCGGTAGAGGAGTTTTTTCCTATTAAATATGAGGTTCATGGCATTTTGCTATACGATCATCTAATTGTGACGTCTTAGGTCCAAACGGGTTTCTGTGAAATCATCTCTGATCAGTAAATAAATAGAAAAAAATGGCTCATGGATTTTTTAAAGTCAGCAACACACCGTAGTAAGTGAATTCGTTCAGTCGTGTCCGACTCTTCGCAACCTCATAGACTGTAGCCTACCAGGCTCCTCCATCCATGGGATTTTCCAGACAAGAGTACTGGAGTGGGTTGCCATTTCCGGTGATGGCAAATCAGAATGTCCCAGGGAGTTTTCATGTGACGCCAAGAGAGAGCTAGAGGAAAACTCTCCCTCCCTCCATCCCCCGCCTTGAGGATTACTGATTGGAGAGAGCCCTCATTTCTGACCGTCCAGCGTGTCATAAGCTTCAGGTTTAGGATGAAGGAAAGGCTGAGCCCCACCATCTAGTACCAGGGGACGGTCACAGTGAGACCCAGCCCGGTGTAGCTAGCATGTGGATTTAGACATGCCTGAGACGTGCAGTTGGGGGACAGCCTTGTCTCCTCACGTCCTCCACGTCATATGTGCGTGTATCCGCTGATTTACCTGATAACTGAGGCCTGTCCAGTGAAGAGAAGCGGTATAGTGCCCATCACTGGAATCAGACCCTGTGGGCACATCCCACATGCTTAGGAAGGAGCGGGGACCAACAGGAGGCACACTGCAAGCAGGGCATCTGGGGATTCAGAAGTGATGTGATCCAAGAGAAGCAGAAGAGCCACCCAACAAGTGGCCAGCAGCACTGAGGTTCAGATATGAATGTCTGGGCTTAGGTGGCCCTTAGCCCTCCATGACTTTTTCAGCCTCGGGATGAAAGGAGAAGGAGTGGCCCCGTGAAACCCTCAGGGGCCCAGCAACTCTGCCGTGAGGCCCCTCTGACCTGAGCAGGTTGACACAGAGGAGCTGTTTCCCTACCAGCCCTACAGAAATGAGCCCACGCCACTCAGAAGAGCATGTCTTGGGCAGCAGCCTGGGGGCCGGTGGCAGAGCTGCCAAAGCCTGCAGCTCAGTAACCATCCTTGGGGGTGTGCTGAGCTCAGTGTGCCTTCAGGAATGGCAGCCCATGACAAAGGAGGGGCGCTACCACACCAGGAGCAGGACTGGCCTGCAGCCTCAGAGAAGACCCTTCATGGGCCCCCTGAGAGGAAGGGGTGCCTACGGCCCTGCAGGTTCACATGGATGGTGGAAGGGGGCTCTTGGACTGGAGACCCTGGGGCCTGGATAAATAAAGTAACACATGCCCGCCATGCACTGGGGAGGAGGAGGCTGCTCCTTATGTAGGGACTCACTGTCATTGATCCTTAGAACTCTTTATTTGTGCCTAGTAACTTAGATCAAAACAGAAACTTTGGGGGTATTTTTTGCTTAAATTATCTGGATAGTTTCTCTAATAATCAATCTAAAGTCTAAAGAAAAGGACTTTCTTTCCATCTCCTAATTCCTACACATTACCAACCTGTGTTGACACCAGACACAATCAATTTCCCAGCAAGTAGTTGTCCAGGCTGGGGGAGACAAAGGAGATGTACAAGCCCTGGAAGATGTTTTCTTGTTCGTGAGATTGTCAAGGCAATTCATCAACCTGGAATGGTTGCCATTCCAATCTCTGCCTTCTAAACTGTTGTTTGGATTTGAATTGTACAGTCCCTGCAGTGTGCTTATATAAACACGTCCCAGATCATAGTTCATCGCTCTGGAATATATTTTATTGTATGTACTTGACTGGCTGCAAGCCATCCTGTCTGTGTTTATATAAAGCCAAACCACATTATCATAGACTGCTTGCACAGCTATGAAAAAATATCGAGGACCTACTAGTTGCCCCCCTCAGCCTCTAAACCAATATAATTTTGTCTTTAGAAATTCCATCTATGCCCAGCCCCATTCAAAGCAGATAAACAGTTCTCAGTGGGTGGTCTGTGTTGCAGCCCCCTTTGCTAAAAACAGCCCCATCTGCCTCCCTCCATCTTATCCCAGCCCCTGGTTGAGAGGCGAGCCATGGTGATCCTGGCTGTAAAATGCTGAACAAGACACCCAGCTCTGAGCTCTCCTCACCAGACCCTACTTTCAGGGTTGGTCCAGGGTGGGCATCCAACCGGAGTTGGACAATCAGGGAATCATGCTGGAAATCTGAACCTAGATCAATGAAAGTCAAGTTGGTCACTCTAGAGGCTTGAACTCCAAGGTGAAAAACATTAGCAGTGTTGGCAGTGGGAGAGAAGAAGCAGATGTTCACAGAAAGGAACACAAGGGAGACTTCGGATGAGGGTAGAGTTACCCCAGTATCTGAGTTCAACTGCAACTCCTGACGCTGGATTTCTTAAGACACCACCAAAACTTTGTAACAAATTCCCCCTTCTGATCACAAGGAGGTGTTGGAAGCCAACATAAAATAATAATAGCTATCACTTGAAGAATGCTGTTTTCCAGAAAAGGAAATGAAGAATAGGTGGTTAACTGCTGGCACAAGGTCACACAGTGGGCAGCCCAGCCCCTGGACCAGAGGATGAATTTTGCTGCTCTGTGGCTTCTCAAAATGGGCACAAAGGACAAGACTTGGTCTCGCATCAGGCAGACATGGGTCAGTGTCCTTGCTGTGCCACTTCCCCAGTGCTAATTATTGACCTGTGATTTCTGGTGGAATGAAGATAGCCACAGTCATAAATAGAGCTGTTGCAAGAATCCGTGAGATAATATGATCTGTGTTGGTCTGATAGGCATTCCATAAAAGTTATTTTTAATCTGCTTCCCATTTTTCACTTGTAGCGAACTACAATGACAAGAACTGATAGAACATTGTGAAGGATGGTGGTAACCAACATTCCTTCTATATCTTTATTGTCCTTTTATATCTTTATCTATATGATGCTGAGATCAATATCCTTTATAATGTAAGGAAACATTCTCCTACTCTTGGTTTACTATGAAATTTTTATTTTTCTTCAAGGCAATTAATGGTGGATCTTTTCAAGAAAGTTTTAGCTTCTAACCAAAAAAAAAAAAAAGAAAGGAAAGAAAAAGCCATATGATTTTTGTCTTTTGATATTAAAATTAATTTCAATGATGGAATGCCTAATAATAAACTGTCCTTAATTTCCTAGAATCAAGCATCCTAAATCATTTGGCATTATTCAGGGAATGGACTGGTACTTTCTCTTGTGTTTTACTTATGACTTTTTAGCATGTGAGTTCAGCATCTTTAGTTTTCTTTCCTTTGTTCTTTTCCAGATTGTATTTGGTGATTATGGCAGTTCATAATGATGAATTAAGTTTTCTACCATTTTCTGGTTTCTGGAGCTATTTAAATATTTGGGGTGAAAATACCCCAACTATAAGGATAGCCTATAAGATAAGGATATAGTCCTTTTTCCTCAAAGTTTTGAGACATAGTTTATACTATGGTTATTTGTCTGTTTAAGTTCTTGCTTTTTCTTAAATAGATTAGAATAATGTATATTTTGCTGGAGAATTTACAGTTTATTGAGATAGTCCATTTTTAACATTGAGTTGAAAGTATTTTCATGTAATATTTTTATCTACTCCATTTCTGTGGACACTTTCTGCCTGCTGAGATTACCATTTCTCTTTATTAGGCCTCCCGGAGCCACCTCTAAGGGAGGCAGGTTGTTGGCAGGCATTTGCTCTCTTCCCACATTGGACAGTGTTGCCGTCTCCCACGCATGGCCACAGCCCCACATCATGTTAGGAACATCAGCTGTGATGCCTCAGAGTCCATTAGAGGGGATAAGCCTGCATGGGATAGGAGCGAACAGTGCTTTTAGATGCAGGACTGTAGCTGCCAGGTTGGAGACCTGTCAGTTATTGGGATATCAGGAGAGACCATCAGGGGATGCAACACTGATGGCACAATCTGGCCTCAAGGACTATAAGCTGTTCATCTGGTCCATGGGCCTCCCCGTCCACAGTGCCCCTATAGCACCTGCAATGAGGTTCTGCTCACCTATTGTCTCTCCAGAGCCAATAATATTTGCATGTTATTTCATGCAAATAGTTTGCATGTTATTTCATGCAAATAGTTTGCGTGTTATTTCATGCAAATAGTTTGCGTGTTATTTCATGCAAATAGTTTGCATGTTATTGCAAAAAGAATGGAGGAACCTGGTGGGCTATAGTCCATAAGGTTGCAAAGAGTTAGGCACGACTGAGCAACTTCACTTTCATGCAAAAAGAATAGACTACTTTAAAGATGGCTATTTGAAGTGTTATTTATGATTGCCCTTATTATAGGAGCTTATAATCTATTCATTTAAACCATTTTCATAGCAGTTGCAGAGTACAAAGTCTTTTTAGTCTAAGAAGAGCCTCATGAAAGGTTGTGGAGATGGGTTAGTTGGAAATTCCAACAGGGGATCTGAGAAAAGTCACAGCTAAGACTATGTTTAGGTGAAAATCTAGTTAGATAGGAAGAGACAGAAAAGACCCCCTTAGATCTCTGGACATAGGTACCAGAGATGGGCAGTACCCAGGGTGAGGGAGCCAGTGGGCTTGACCAGACAGAGGGAAGCTGATTTAGGAACAGGGCAACAATGGGACCAAGCTCTCAGGAGCTGCAGCATGCAGCTAGGCAGGTCGCCAGCAAAAAATGCGAGAAAACTACTTGCTGCAACAAGGATTTAAATCAGTGAAGATCCTTACATCTGGAGGTGGCCAGGTCTATACAACCAGTTCCTCCCAGCAGAGACCTTGTTCTTCGTGTGTGGCCATGTAGGCTCCATGTAGGTCCTGTGGCCATGACCGCTTACCACACTGGGATTCCACATACCTCACCTCTCTGACCATGAGCATGATTGCCATATGTGAGTCGTGTTCAAGTTCCCCCACCTTCCACCAGAGGATCAGGCACACTTGAGACCTTCGGGTGGTATCTATGGAATGCTTGAATGGGCAAGATCCTTGGGTTCAGATCCTCAGGTTCAATGCTGGCTGTTAGTCTGGGACCCAGAATTCCCCTTCACCAGCTCTTTTCTTCTCTTGGGTCCTTGTACAGTCAAGTCTGAGAAGAGGATTCCAGTAAAATGACTCTAATCGGTTGCTTGAGGAGGTATGTTCATTTAGTACATTCCAAGTTCATAGCCATTGTTCATGGTAAAGAATAAAAAGAATGGCTGCCTCTCTATTGTCATCACTTGGCAAGTTTTTGAAGTGGCTTAAGATGAATACGACAAAGAAACACATCAACTAAAAATATGTGGCTCTGCCTTATCTGTGTTCTAGGTTCAGGTTCAGTGGTAGAATCCTAGGCCTGGCTCTGATCCATCAGTACCTTCTGGATGCTTTCTTCACAAGACCCTTCTATAAGGCGCTCCTGAGACTGTAAGTGTCCCCCCAGCCCTGCCTGCAGGACCAGAGGCACCAACCTCCCTGACTCCTCTGGCCCTTTTGTCACTGTTTGCCCTACTCATTCCTGTTAGGTTTATGGTGGTTTACTTTTCTGAGTGCTTAAGCTATCACATAAACCTTTTAGTCCAATAAAAAGACATTTGGAGATTTTATATAAGCATAAGAGAACATCATATACCAGATATAAATCAGTTTATATAAATAATTATAGTAGCATTACAAACATTGTATGAAACTACTAAGTAGAACTGATCTGTCCCTGTATGTAAATCATTATGCTGTACACTCTAAACTTACACAGTGCTGTATGTCAATTATATCTCAATAAAGATGGAATAAGATAAAAGAAAAAAATTGATGTATAACTTGGTTATTTTTAAGTGATACTCTTCTCCAATGGCCATGGAGAGTCCTTGAGTCAGTAATTGTTTTGTGTTTGTTATTTTAAACATTTTAATACTTTCTTTTCCAATTACTGAATAAACTAAAGGTTCATCAGTGTATTCAAAAGTATCAAATCACTAAAATATACCTGTGTTGCTTTAGCCTAGAGTGTATAACCATACTTTGGCGTGAGGTCTGAGTAGGTATTTACTGAAACAATGTGTTTGCCTTTCTTTCTCCCTTTGAATGGACCCAGACCCTGTGATTTGAGTGACCTGGAATATCTCGATGAGGAATTCCACCAGAGCTTGCAATGGATGAAGGACAACAATATCACAGACATCCTCGACCTCACGTTCACGGTTAATGAAGAGGTTTTTGGCCAGGTTTGTGAGATGTGGGGCTTGGAAAAGACATTTTGAGTTTTATTATGGAAAAATTGCATAATATGAAATTTACCATCCTAACCAGGTTTACAGTTCATTCAGTGTTGTTAAGTAGACTCATGTGTTATACAACCCATCTCCAAAATGTCTTCATCTTGCAAAACTGAAACCATGTCCATTAAATAATAGCTCCCTATTTTCCCCTCTCCCCAGTCCCTGGAACCACCCCACTTTTCCTTTCCAAGAACTTGTCTACTCTAAGTATCTCATATTCAGTGGAATCATACAGTGTTTGTCTTTTTGTGATAAGCTTATTTCACTTGGCATAGTATCTTCAAGGTTCATCCATGTTTTAGCATGTGACAGGACTGCCTTCTTTTCTAGGGCAGGTTGAATAATATTCCATAGCATGTAAATACCATATTTTGTTTAGCCATTCATCAGTTGATGGACACCTAGGTTGCCTCCACCTTTTGAGTATTGTGGATATTGCTGGTATGAACATAGGTATGCAAATCTCTGTTCAAGTCCCTGCTTTAAATGCTTTGGGATATATACTCAGAAGTGGGATTGTTGGATCATATAGTAGTGGGATTTTGTGTTTAAAAACAAGGACTGTCATTCATTCAAAATGTAATTCTTTGAGGACTACTGCCTTTATTAAAGTTACTCATCTTCTTTTTCTTGTTTTGATATGGATCTAATTTATACGGTTTTTTGAAAGTCAAATGTGACAGTGGATCAGAAAGCATTTCTGTAAAGTGTGCAATATATCTGTAAGATATTTCTCTTATCTGTGCAACTACAACAATACTTTTTATCACTAGCATGCAGATATTTACTCCTCCAAAATGTATGTATCACAATAGTATTTAATAAGAGAAGCTTCCCATTTTTTTTCTTCCAGTGCTTATATAACATTGAATAATCTGGCTTATAGTTTTATCAGACCAGCCTGGTAGCCTGAACAGATTTAACAATTAAGGTTTTTTTGACCATCATTTACAAGAGATTCCAAAGCCTATGACATGTGTAATTTTTGTAATGGAATGTTATGAGAGGTAAGCTGGGATACTTTATAAGTACCTTCATGACTGTGGGCAGTGTGCTGAGTCTATGGGTGATAGTTACCCACTGAACCTTGCAGACCACCCAGCACCCGCATCTCAATCAAGAATCTTGTTCAGGCCCTGGAAAATGTTAGTGTTTTGATGCATTGTCTTTGCATAAAAATACCTCTGAAGAATACTGTTTTCCACATTTGAGAAAAAAATTATTTTTTCTTACGTCTTTAGAGAATGTATTTAAATATATTCGAGAATATGTGAGTCACTTAACTGTCCTCCCCCATGTACTAGATGAACGTGTAAGATACACTGTCTTTTCTGCGTGACTACTATTAGCCCAGCCTTTGCATTTGCCCTATAGTAGGGTTAATTTGTAAAACAAACAAACAAACAAAAAAAAAACACAATTATTTAGCAAAATAGATTAAGACAAATGAGTACCATCTTAAAAACCTTAAGTTAGATCCCAAGCCTAACTCATTATGCTTAACTAATTCCACATGGGTGAAATAGCTGAGTGCTTAGAAGAACAATAAAAAGATGAAAATGAAAGAATTTTTCTTTTTAACCTGCAGTAAGAAATGCTGTTGTAGATGTGACAAAGTCATGAAAGAAAAGATGGACATAGTCAACTAAAATTACTTATTTAACACCTCATATCAAAACTACACCATAAACAAAGTAAAAATGGCATAATATTTGCTACTTTGTAACATATAGCACTGGAGAAGGCAATGGCACCCCACTCCAGTACTCTTGCCTGGAGAATCCCATGGACGGAGGACCCTGGTGGGCTGCAGTCCATGGGGTCGCTGAGAGTCGGACACGACTGAGCGACTTCACTTTCACTTTTCACTTTCATGCATTGGAGAAGGAAATGGCAACCCACTCCAGTGTTCTTGCCTGGAGAACCCCAGGGACGGCGGAGCCTGGTGGGCTGCCGTCTATGGTGTCACACAGAGTCGGACACAACTGAAGTGACTTAGCAGCAGCAGCAGCAGCAACATATAACACAGACAAAAGTCTGTGTCTTTCAATATAAGAAGAGATCCTGCAGATCAATAGAAATGAACAACAACACAATAGAAACTTGACAAAGAATATAAATGGATAGTTCCCGGGGAAGGAAATATTCAACATCATTCACAGTTTTTCTAAAATATAAATTTAAGTAGAACGAAATACCATTTTCCCTCATGAAAACATCAGGAATCAGAAAGCTTCAGTTCAGTTCAGTTCAGTTGCTCAGTCGTGTCTGACTCTTCGTGACACCATGAATCACAGGACACCAGGCCTCCCTGTCCATCACCATCTCCCGGAGTTTACCTAAACTCATGTCCATCGAGTCAGTGATGCCATCCAGCCATCTCATCCTCTGTCATCCCCTTCTCCTCCTGCCCCCAATCCCTTCCAGCATCAGTGTCTTTTCCAATGAGTCAGCCCTTCACATGAGGTGGCCAAAGTATTGGAGTTTCAGCTTCAGCATCAGTCCTTCCAATGAACACCCAGGACTGATCTTTAGAATGGACTGGTTGGATCTCCTTGCAGTCCAAGGGACTCTCAAGAGTCTTCTCCAACACCACAGTTCAAAAGCATCAATTCTTCGGCACTCAGCTTTCTTCACAGTCCAACTCTCACATCCATACATGATCACAGGAAAAACCATAGCCTTGACTAGACGGACCTTTGTTGGTAAAGTAATATCTCTGCTTTTCAATATGCTGTCTAGGTTGGTCATAACTTTCCTTCCAAGGAGTAAGTGTCTTTTAATTTCATGGCTGCAATCACCATCTGCAGTGATTTTGGAGCCCAGAAAAATAAAGTCTGACACTGTTTCCACTGTTTCCTCATCTATTTCCCATGAAGTGATGGGACCAGATGCCATGATCTTAGTTTTCTGAATGTTGAGCTTTAAGCCAACTTTTTCATTCTCCTCTTTCACTCTTATCAGGAGGCTTTTTAGTTCCTCTTCACTTTCTGCCATAAGGGTGGTGTCATCTGCATACCTGAAGTTATTGATATTTTTCCCGGCAATCTTGATTCCAGCTTCTGCTTCTTCCAGCCCAGCATTTCTCATGATGTGTTCTGCATATAAGTTAAATAAGCAGGGTGACAATAGACAGCCTTGACGTACTCCTTTTCCTATTTGGAACCAGTCTGTTATTCCATGTCCAGTTCTAACTGTTGCTTCCTGACCTGCATATAGGTTTCTCAAGAGGCAGATCAGGTGGTCTGGGATTCCCATCTCTCTCAGAATTTTCCACAGTTTATTGTGACCCACGCAGTCAAAGGCTTTGACATAGTCAATAAAGCAGAAATAGATGTTTTTCTGGAACTCTCTTGGTTTTTTGATGATCCAGCGGATGTTGGCAATTTGATCTCTGGTTCCTCTGCCTTTTCTAAAACCAGCTTGAACATCTGGAAGTTCATGGTTCAAAAAACTTAGCAGTATTCTATTTTGGAGATGGTGGAGAAAAACAGGCACTCTGTACAAGAGTGTAGGTGGAAATAAGCAGAAGTTTGTTTCACTGTCTATGAAAGGCACCTTGTGATACCTATCATTCTAAATGCACCTGCCTTTGACTCAGCATCTCCATCTAGAAGTTTGACCTACAAATATGTTCACATCTAATTGAAAAGACTAATGGATAGTAATCTTCATTGCAGCATTGTTGATCACCACAAAAAAAATCTGAACCAATATAAATGTTCAGCAGTAGAACACTGATGAAATAAATTATAATCCATTCACACAATGAAATAGTAGACTAGTAAGATATGTGGTCTGATACCCCAGCCCATCCATTTACATATAAATCATAAACAATAAGACAGGTAGTATAACAATAACAAAGAAAGAATAAGACAGGTCTAAACTGGTATAATCCTGAAGGAAATCAACCCTGAGTATTCGTTGGAAAGACTGATGCTGAAGCTGAAGCTCCAGTACTTTGGCCACCTGATGTGAAAAGCCGACCATTGGAAAAAACTCTGATGCTGGAAAAGAGAAGGGAGCAGCAGAGGATGAAATGGTTAGACATCACTGACTCAGTGGACATGAATCTAAGCAAAATCCGGGAGATGGTGGAGGACAGAGGATCCTGGCGTGCTGCAGTTCATGGAGTTGCAAAAAGTCAGACACAACTTAGTGACTGAATAACAATATCAAACCACTATAAAACAATAGCCAATGTATATCTTTAACTAAAAAAAGAAAAGAGCTTTGGTGTGTATGTGACCCTGATAATGAATAGTGTATATAATATGCTACTGTTTGGCGAGAGAAACTTGTTTTTCACTGTATGGCTTTTTATAGCACTTGAATTTTTTTTCACCATGGACACATGTTATCTACTCAAAAGAAATCAAGTAAACTACAAATGACAAAATACATTAAAATTAGAGGAAAAAATAACGTTGAAAATAAAAAGAGCAATCCTTCATATGTGTATAAGGGAGAAACTTAACAACTTAAAGAAAGTTGAAAACATTCCCAGTGATAAAAATAAGGATGTGTTATAGATCTAGAATAATGTATTTCTATTTAAGCTTAAACTGATCCTGTTTCTTTTCAAATGAGGTCGCCAAGAGTGATGATTTTGGTTTTAAAAAACTGAGTCATAGCCCTTCTGTTGGCAAGTTAAAGAGTGAAGAGCAGACAGACAGATGTACCTAAAAGACCCCACAGGCTTTTCCTCGGTGTGTTAGTTAAGATTAAGTTCAACTGCTAATGAAGAAACTCAATGACCTTGCTTAAATTAACAGTTTATTTTTCTCTCACATAAAAATGTGGAGGCAGGCAATCCAAGGCTTCAATTCCTACAGTGGCCCCCTTCACCCACAACCTGGTGAATATGGCACCCCCAACCAGCACAGCCGTGTCTGAAGTATCAGGACAAAGGAGAAAGAGCCCTGCTCTTTAAAGAGGCCTCATGAAAGTGCCATACAACACCCCTGCTTGTACGTTATTGGCCGGAATTTAGTTACATCACATACTTAGAGTCAGGAAATAGTCTCTAACTGGGCAGGTAAAAACCAGAGGCTCCAAAGGATATGGATCTTGGGTGGTAACTGTTATGTTATAATTGACCAATATTTCATATTTACCGAAGTCACCCAAGTGATCAAATAATCAGCAGACTTCTATAAACTATTTTGTTTGGGTACTTTGCCCATGAGTGCCAAATATATACATATATTTTTAATCTATAACTAAGTACATCTATGGGCTTCCCTAGTGGCTCAGTGGTAAAGAATTTGCCTGTCAATGCAGGAGACACAGGTTCGATACCTGGGTCAGGAATATCCCCTGGAGAAGGAAATGGCAACCCACTCCAGTATTCTTGCCTGGAGAATCCCATGGACAGAGGAGCCTAGAGGGGTATAGTCCACGGGGCTGCAAAAGAGTTGGACATGACTTAGCAACTGAACAATAACAGGTATAGTTATGCCTCATTTTTCTTATGTTAATCACACTGAGCAGCGAGGCAAATCCCTTAAGCAAATTTAAGGTAACTGATGCTTCCCCCTTCAAACACCAACACGTTTTGATAACAGGGTCTAATATGTTGCCTTTCAAAACAGTAAAGCACAGATCATAACTTTTCTTGTTAGCTTGTCCTAGCAAACATACATCTCCATACTATGTGGCAACATCATTCTCTCCTTTCTCAAGGTTGAGGTGTCACCCTTCAGCCACTGTTATACCTACTGCAGAAACACTCTCCCACTCTCCATTTCTTTTTTGCCAATGATCTGCTGTTGATAGGGAAGATTTGTTTGTTAAGAATGTGATGTAATTGGGACTTGGGTTTAGTTAAGGACATTCTAGTCCATTTAGGGGTAACCAAGGCTATGGTTTTTCTAGTAGTCATGTATGGATGTGAGAGTTGGACTGTGAAAAAAGCTGAGCACCAAAGAATTGATGCTTTTGAACTGTGGTGTTGGAGAAGACTCTTGAAAGTCCCATGGACTGCAAGGAGATCCAACCAGTCCATCCTGAAGGAGATCAGTCCTGGATGTTCTTTGAAAGGACTGATGCTGAAGCTGAAACTCCAGTACTTTGGCCATCTCATGCGAAGAGTTGACTCATTGGAAAAGATTCTGATGCTGGGAGGGATTGGGGGCAAGAGGAGAAGGGGATGACAGAGGATAAGAAGGCTGGATGGCATCACCGACTCGATGGACATGGGTTTGGGTGAACTCCAGGAGTTGGCAACGGACAGGGAGGCCTGGCATGCTGCAATTTATGGGGTCACAAAGAGTTAGACACGACTGAGCAATTGAACTGAACTGAGGGGCATTTTCCTTTTATTTCTGTTAGGCCTCTTAAGTTAAGAAACATACTTCCTCTTTATGTAACAAAACTGTAGCTTTTCTAAGGTACTGATATATCTACTTTAGAACAACAGAGCCTTTCTAGTAAATTCCAGGAAAGGAGAAAGAACCAAGGAGGTAAAGATGCTGAACTCGTGTAAAGAGAACTTTTTACAAATAGTTCATCCTCTTAAAACTGATCTGTTTCACCACAAGGTAAAGCAAGTCAACAATCCTCATGATCTTTGTTTCCCCGCAAGGTAACGGAGAGGGAGTTAAAATCTGGAGGTGCCAACACGCAGGTCACAGAGAAGAACAAGAAGGAATACATCGAGAGGATGGTGAGGTGGCGGGTGGAGCGTGGTGTGGTGCAGCAGACCGAGGCGCTGGTGCGGGGCTTCTACGAGGTGAGGCCTGGCCCGCAGGGTCTTGTTAGGAGAAGGGAGAGGAAGAGCAAGGCAGGAAGAGGGCTCAGCTCTACTCACCAGCCTGCAGGGAGGACCCCCAAGGGTGCTAGGAGAGGGGTCAGAGTTCTCTGGGAAACCCAGCTCTTGTGGTCTCACAAAACCCACGTCAGGGTGGCCCTGCTGAGCCCCACGTGAAAACACGTGGCCCATCCTGCCAAGACACGTGTGTTTGTTGCATCCCCTTTTATTCAGTGAGATAAAAATGAGTGAAGTGAAGGCACTGGGGGGAATTATCCACTCTGGCTAGATTTTTTATTTTCTTACAGGCAGATCTTTAAGATATTGCCGGTTTAGTTCCAGACCTCGCAATAAAGCGAGTCACATCAGTTGTTTAGATTCTCAGTGTAATAAAACTTACGCTCATACTATACTGTAGTCTATTAAGGGTGCCACACTATTATGTCTTAAAAACCAATGTACATACCTTATTTTAAAAATACTTTATTACTAAAAAAGTACCCATCATCTCATGACCTCAGGTTGCCGCAAACCTCCAATTTGTGAAGAATGACGTATCTGCAGAGTGCAATAAAGCAGAACACAATCAAAGGAGACATGCCTGTGGTGTCACTTTGTGCCACATAATCCACGCAGAGGTGTTTAATCAGGACAGTGACTTATGAAATAAGCTGCACAAAATCACATGTGAAACTTTTGAAAATTATAAAGCACTGTAAAGTCATTCAATAAAAAAGTTTTTTAAAAAGCATCAGAGATCAATAATAATTTTTTAAAAAAGAGGACACCGACAGCTGCTAGGCTTCCTGTTTACCAAAACTTGACATACTTAGATTTTTCCAGTTTAGAAACAAGGGCTAGAGTGTTTGAAGGTGTTCTTTGCGGCTCTGCTGGAGATCGGAGTGAGTGACTGGCTGGTCCACCAGTGCAATTAAAGGAGGTGTCTGCTGCAGGTGTTCAGTGTACCACATACATTCAGCAACAAGATGTAAAGCCAGAGCTCAGAACCCTCTAATCAAGCGGGTCCTCCCAGATCTTTGAAGGAGGGAGGGAGGAAGTGACGGGGGAAGGGAAGAAAAAGACAATTGTTTTAGTATATAAAGTCCATTCCCAGGAAATAAGTCCTAGTTTGTATATGGAAGAGAGGATTCCTTTTAAGTGAAGTGGTAGCACTAATAGCTACTGCATCACTCCAAAGCAAATTGGACTTTTTGCCTTTAAAATGTAGTGTTACTGGGAAACTTAAATGTGACTGCAGAAAGGCAAGTCAGTCTGGTTCATAACATCATTCCAAGAGGGAATATCAGAGGTAACGAAAAGCAGGGGACCTTTTTTGAGTTCCCAGTTCATTAAGGCATTGTGCTTCAGAATGTCATGATTTTGAACTTAAACGTGATAACACATTGGGAGAGGGGGAAAAGGTTGTGAACAGTGGTGAGCTTCCCAGCTTAGCCCACAGAAGTGGTAATGATGAACGTAACCTCTCGATAACATTGGGTCTGTAGGCTAAAGCTTACTTTGGATTTCAGGTGGTGGACTCAAGGCTGGTCTCCGTGTTTGATGCCAGGGAGCTGGAGCTGGTGATCGCTGGCACAGCAGAGATCGACCTGGCCGACTGGCGGAACAACGCCGAGTACCGGGGAGGTGAGCGAGTGGGACTTGTGATGGCTCAGCTCCCACAGACACAACCTGTAACTTCTTTGAAAACATTATCGATCTGAAATTGACATAACAAAATTAACCATTTCTTTTCTAAGTTACATTTTATCATCTTATTTTTTATTTTTATTGAAATATAGTTGATCTGCACTGTTCTGTTAGTTTCCAGTATGCAGCAAAGTGTTTCAGTCATATATATAAATTATATATTCTTTTTTCACATCCTCCTCCAATACAGGTTATTATAAGATATTGAGTATATAGTTAAAATTGACCATTTTATCCACAAACAATAAATGCTAGAGACGGTATGGAGACAAAGGGACCCTCCTACACTGTTGGTGGGAATCCAACTTGGTATAGCCACTATGGAGAACAGTATGGAGGTTCCCCAAAAGAGCTAAAAATAGAGTTACCATATAATCCTACAATTCTACTCCTGGCATATATCCAGAGAAAAACATGGTCCAAAAGGATACAAGCACCTCAGTGTTCATTGTAGTACTGCTTACAATAGCCAATACATGGAAGCAACCTAGATGTCCACCAACAGTGAAATGAATAAAGAAGATGTGTTACATAGAGACAATGGAATATTACTCAGCCATTAAAAAGAATGAAATAATGCCATTTGCAGCAACATGGATAGACTTGGAGATTGTCATGCTGAGTGAAGTAAGTCAGACAGAGAAGGAGAAATACCACATAACATCCCTTATACGGGGAACCTAAAAAGAAATACAAACAAACTTATTTACAAAAAAGAAACAGACTTACAGACTTACAGGACGAATTTATGGTTGTCAAGGGGGGAAGAATGGGGATAAGAGATGGTTAGAGAGTTTGAGATCAACATGTACACTCTGCTATATTTAAAATGGGTCACCAACAAGGACCTACTGTACTTTACAGGGAGCTCTGCTCAGTGTTACATGGCGGCCTGGATGGGAAGGCAGTTTGAGTGAGAATGTATACATGTATATGTTTGGCTGAGTCCCTTACTTATCCACCTGAAACTATCACAGTATTGTTAATTGGCTACCCCCCAATGTAAAGTAAAAAGTTTTAAAATAACCATTTTAAAGGGAACAGCACAGCAGCATTTAGTGCATTGTAGATGTGGTACACCCCTCCCCTCTCAATGGCTTCAGATCATTTTCTTTGGCCCCAAGGGAAACCCAGGACCTGGGTTGCTCCCCATTCCTCTCCCCACTCCCCATCCCCAGCAGCCACCAGTCTATACGGATATACCCATGCTGGATATTTCATATAAATAGAATTATACTGTTTAGACTTCGGGGTCTGGCTTCTTTTACTTAGTAAGGTTTGTTTGTGTCATAGTGTGACTCAGTGTTTCATTCCTTTTTAAGGTGGAATAATATTCATATATATATATATATATATATATTCTGTATGTTCTGTTCAGTTCAGTCCCTCAATCGTGTCTGACTCTTTGCGACTCCATAAACCACAGCATGCCAGGCCTCCCTATCCATCACCAACTCCCAGAGTTTACCCAAACCCATGTCCATTGAGTTGGTGATGCCATCCAACCATCTCATCCTCGTCGTCCCCTTCTCCTCCTGTCTTCAATCCCTCCCAGCATCAGGTTCTTTTCAAAAGAGTCAGCTCTTCACATCAGGTGCCCAAAGTTTTAGAGTTTCAGCATTAACATCAGTCCTTCCAGTGAACACTCAGGACTGATCTCCTTTAGGATGGACTGACTGGATCTCCTTGNGTCGTCCCCTTCTCCTCCTGTCTTCAATCCCTCCCAGCATCAGGTTCTTTTCAAAAGAGTCAGCTCTTCACATCAGGTGCCCAAAGTTTTAGAGTTTCAGCATTAACATCAGTCCTTCCAGTGAACACTCAGGACTGATCTCCTTTAGGATGGACTGACTGGATCTCCTTGCAGACCAAGGGACTCTCTCTCAAGAGTCTTCTCCAACACCACATTTCAAAAGCATTAATTACTCGACGCTCAACTTTCTTTATAGTCCAACTCTCATTATACATGACTACTGGAAAAACCATAGCCTTGACTAGATGGACCTTTGTTGGCAAAGTAATGTCTCTGCTTTTTAATATGCTGTTTAGGTTGGTCATAACTTTCCTTCCAAGGAGTTAACATCTTTTAATTTCATGACTGCAATCACCATCTGCAGTGATTTGGGAGGCCTCAAAAATAAAGTCAGCCACTGTTCCCCCATCTATTTGCTATGAAGTGGTGGGACCGGATGCTATGATCTTTGTTTTCTGAATGTTGAGCTTTAAGTCAACTTTTTCACTCTCCTCTTTCACTTTCATCAAGAAGCTCTTTAGTTCTTCTTCGCTTTCTGCCATAAGGGTGGTGTCATCTGCATATCTGAGCTTATTGATATTTCTCCCAGCAATCTTGATTCCAGCTTGTGCTTCTTCCAGTCCAGCATTTCTCATGATGTATTCTGCATATAAGTTGAATAAGCAGGGTGACAAGATACAGCCTTGACATACTCCTTTTCCTATTTGGAACCAGTCTGTTATTCCATGTCCAGTTCTAACTGTTGCTTCCTGACCTACATACAGATTTCTCAAGAGGCAGGTCAGGTGGTCTTTCCCATCTCTTTCAGAATTTTCCACAATTTATTGTGACCCACACAGTTAAAGGCTTTGACATAGTCAATAAAGCAGAAATAGATGTTTTTCTGGAAATCTTTTGCTTTTTCCATGATCCAACTGATGTTGGCAATTTGATCTCTGGTTCCTCTGCCTTTTCAAAAACCAGCTTGAACATCTGGAAGTTCCCAGTTCATGTATTGCTGAAGCCTGGCTTGGAGAATTTTGAGCATTACTTTACTAGCGTGTGAGATGAGTATGTAGTGACAATATACATATAAAATAATATCACTTTTGAAGACTAAAAAAAACTTGGCCTATTTCAGTACACGTGCAGAGTAGGTTCTAGTCCATGCCTTCTCCCCTCCACCCCTCACCCTCCGTTTCCAACCTGGACTTTCCTTCAGGCAACAGTAACCCCCAGGTCATCTTAGGCGTAACTCAGTGTAGGTGTGTGCCAGAGAACACCGCCAACCACGGACCAGCTCTGGAGCTGGGTCATGTGCTGCTGGGAAAGTGTGTTCTGCTTCCTGTAGAACTGAAGGCCTCCTCACCTCCGTCCTGATTTGTTGTAACAGTTCTGTCATCTCTCCAAATCCAGGGTCTAATTCCTCCTAACTCTTTACCTTCACACTGCCAAACCAGTCTTCCTGAAACATTCTTTTCATCAGGCCGTTTACCAACCCACAGAACAAGCAAGCTCCTTGTCACTTAGAGGAGAGGTCTTTGAAAGATTTTTTATGCTCAGAACCCTTTCCTCACATAAAATATTGCAGAGAAACTCCTATCAAAACGATAGAGCGTGAGCCAGGAGCCCAGCATCTCAGCCCCTCTGGCCTCCCCGATACACTCAGCCATGTAGGAGGAAACCTCTGTGGAACTTCCTGGCTTGGAAGGAAGCCACCAACCTACGGTGTCAGGTACCAGTGTCTCTGCCTAGCTATCAAGGCCTCTAAGCCCCCAGTAAGGTCCCTTCAGTCCTCACCAGCAACCGCTTTCTGCTAGTCTAGTCAGCTTGCTGTTCCCTGCATATTATTCTTCATTCTCATCATTATAGCCCCTGCTCCACTCACACAAGCCTTCACATGCTTAACTCACACCTCTGAGGTGAGTTACACCTTCCGTTTGACGAAGCTTTCCTTCTTTCTGCCCCTGCCCAGCCTTCTTTCTTCATCTTTGAGTCCTTCGTGCACCTGCAGTCTATCATTTTCCATCAGCGACTGCCCCAAGCCTGGTTTCCGTACTGTGCTGTGAGGCCCCATACTTCTTCCATGGGCCCAACTCCTCTCGGGCCAGGGCTGGCCAGAGCACAGCAGCTCTAAGGGCGCCACGGGCTGCGGGGAGAGCCCAGCATCTTCCGTTCACCAAGATTGACGTTCACCTTTCTTAAGGCCTAAATGCTCCCACAGTACGTGGTTACCAAGAGCTAAGACATCAGAACAAAGACAGTATGAGGAAATATCCTATTCGTAGAGGGTTTTGTCTCTTCAAAACCCCAAAGATCTCTGCCAGACCTCACCACTCATTGTGTACATTTATCTCAGGCGGGAAAGTGACTCCTAGGGGCCCAGCTGTTTAAATAGAAAGCAGACTTCTCTGAGGACATCCCTGAGCACATAAAACCTTTTTGTAAAAATGCCTCTTTCCTCAATTGGCTTTTGTTTTCAAACTTGACTCTGTTACACTAATTGTTTCAGACCTAAGGCCACCACTAGAGAAAGGAGCAGGTCTAGAGCAGCTGTTGAGTTCTTAGCACGTCTGATGTGTGTTTCATCTCCCCCCACCCCAACTCCCCTCTCCACATCCTCTCTGTCTCCCTCCTTCTTCCGCCCAGGTTATCATGATGGGCATCTTGTGATCCGCTGGTTCTGGGCTGCGGTGGAGCGTTTCAACAATGAGCAGAGACTCAGATTACTGCAGTTCGTCACAGGAACATCAAGTGTGCCCTACGAAGGCTTTGCAGCTCTGCGAGGAAGCAACGGGCTTCGGCGTTTCTGCATAGAGAAATGGGGCAAAATTACATCTCTTCCCAGGTATGGAGCTCCCACCCCCCTTCAGGAAACCTGCTGAGGAAGGCCAAGTACACTGTGTTATTTGAACTTGAGAGATCATCCGTTGGGATGGGATTCTTCCCTACTGCCCAGTGTATTGTTCTGAGTCATCAGTGAAAGGTGTGGGGGAGAAGTTTCAGGGAAGCACATTCAGATCATACTTCTAGTCATTTTTTGATGATTGATGGTATTGGGGCTGTTGGTTTCATGGTCCATGGGTCAGTTGTATGTGGCCCAATTTAAAGAGGAATGTCTTGCCTGGGGGAAGGGGGATGCCCAGAGGCTGGAAGCCCAAAGTGGCCCTTCCAGCACTGAGTCTGCAGTTCTGTTGTTACTGACCAAGGCTCTTGGACTCTTTAATCCATAGAAATTATAGAAAGAGACTAGAATCTATAGAAAGAAGCCAGATGAGAAATTCAGGCAGAGGCTCCTCCGACTGCAGCCTGAGGAAGGGAGAGCAAGCAACAGGTCCCTTTGTGCACTCCACCAGGGGGGTGAGCTGGTCGCTTAAACGGCGTGGGGTGGGGGCTGATGGGTGGGTCAGGCTGGAGCAATGGCGTAGGTGGTCTGCTCACCCCCTTGGTAGAGCTGTGTGCCATCCCCCACTTTTGCTCTCAGCACCTCAGACATGGCAATTGGGTTTTGGCCTTTTTGTATCTTATTGTTCATATTAAGCCCCTGGCTGCGCATTATGTACGGTTATTTTTAGTTTCTTTGTGTTCTGTTGCTGGAGGAGATGTTCGTCCAGGTGCGAGTATTGAAGTAAATGGTCCCAGGTCCCAGCCTGTCTCCCTAGGGCATATCACTTGATACACAGGGAATTACGTACATGTTGTGTTTTTCTACTGTTTTAAAACATGTGCAGACAAAACCGTATGTATCTTGGGTTTTTACAGCGGCTTCTATACAGTAAGCTATCAAGAAAACTATTGTGTGATAATGCAGAAAAGGAGGCACTAGAGCTCCAGGCAGTTTAACAGAACCTTTTCCCTGCGCCATGAGTTTTCATCCCAACACCTCCTCCGTGCTTTCTGTGCCACTTTGGATGGCATATTCTCCTGCTCAGTGAAATAAGGAGCTCTAAAGAGAGGCTTCTGTGTAGCTACTAAAGTCATAAATCCCGCTCAGCAAATAGAAGAAAAGATCGATCCACATTACGCTCTTCTACTGTGATATTTTCTAATTGTAAGAGAAGATTCATATTTAATTCAGCTCTGTTTCTACATGGCCTCTGAGATGCTTTGCTAATCCCTTTTGTGGCAGGATTTATTGAACTATAATTTTTATCTAGCTTTCCTAGTCTTTATAGCATCCTGGAGATAATTCATGTTGAGCATAGGAGGCCCAGGAAACAGAGCATGTGCCCCGCTGGTTAATAACAGCCTGAAGCCTTGGGCGCTTTTCAGCCCTGTCTTCACCCAGTTAGATCGGCAGACCCTCAGTGCTCATTTGCATGGTTCTGCTGACAGCTGAGCCTCCTGAATGAGGTCTGGCAAGAAAATCAGACTCAAAAGGCAAGATTTCCATTTGTTGAGTTTAATGATAGGTTTGAAGGATGAAGTTCTTTGGAAGCATTTTGTTCTTACTTCAAAGACGAGTTTGAGTCACATTTGGTGATATCCTACTCCCAGAGTGAGCACTTCAGTGTGCCTGTGGACTGGGATAAGGGGGCGTGGCTGAGCTACACAATGCACCTGCCCAGAGGGGCTGAGTCTAGGGAGAAACAGAACCAGATGGTGCGTAGTTACAACCCCAGTTGGAATCAGAGGAGAGCGAAGAAGAGACAGTAAAAGCAAGGATGCTATGAGGTTGTAGGACAGAGGCCTAATCCTGGTGGAATTGACAGGAGATGTCACAGAGAAGCTGGCAGGTCAGGTGAGTCATGAGGGACAAGGAAGGGCAGAGGGAATTCCAGGCTGGAGCCACAGCAAGAGCAAGGCCTGGAGGTGGGAAGGGCAGCTGCGTTCGGGAAGGAGCGCCAGGCAGGCAGGGAGGCCGAGGTGTCTCACGTGACATTTGCAGGGGCCATCGTTGAGAGGGCAGGTTTGGTGGGCTCAGGGAGGAGACCCCACTGAGGAGTCTGTACTATTATTTAGGAAACAGAAGTCGTTGCTTTTGTCACTGAGGTCAGAAATTGAGTCTAATTACATATATGCTCTGGGAAGCTTTGAAATTTGTATTAAGCCTATTAACCCACACAGAGAACTAATAGACGGGGCATCAGCTTATGAAAAGGAAACGGCAGCCCACTCTAGTACTCTTGCCTGGAAAATCCCAATGACAGAGGAGTCTGACAGACTACAGTCTATGGGGTCTCAAAAGAGTCAGACATGAGTGTGCAGCAAGAACAACACTGGCCTTCTGAACAGGCTCTGCACATCTGGGCTAAGGCATCCTTAAAAAGTTGCTATGCTTCGAGCCCCAGAGAGCGTTCCTGGGGGAAGCAAGGACTTCATCCTGGGCCATAAGAGCCCAGGAAGTGCTGAGAGGCCTCCAAGAGGACAGTGAAAATGACCCTCTGGGTACGAACCCCCAACTAGTCTCCTTTGTATCTTCTGAAGATTCAAGAACCTGAAAAGTGTCACCTAGGGTGGAGAGAAAGAAATAGCCTCTGAATTCCAAGAATGGTAGTTCAGAAAGACCTGGCCAGGCCATATGGCAGGTGGCAAAGGCCCAGACAAGCAGGAAAGCCAAGCACCCATGGGGTGATCCAGGGCTCTCCAGAGACTATGAGCCTCGCGTGCACTGCCCACACTCTGAGGAGAGATGTTCTAGGCTGCCTTCTCCTCAGATCTTCCCTCTGGAAAGACAGCTGGCCTCCTAGATGAGGGGGCCAAATAGCATCACACAAAGCCGTGCAGCAGTCCAAGTCCTTGCCTTCCAGAGTGTATGGGGGTTAGAGCAAAGACTCTGGGGCAGGGTTTATAGTTTTACAGAGCCTGGTGAAAAAACTTCATAAGTCACCATCGCTAGAGCATAGTGGGGTGGGATGGTCACTGGGGCTAAGGTCAAGGAGCTGGCAGGCCAGGGCTCTGAACAGTCAGCCATGTGGACTCAGAAGCTACACAGTATGGTGAGAAGACCTGAAGTGGAAAACATTCAAGCCAGTTACCAGAAATGTTAACCAGTGTGTTCCTCGGGAGGTCAGAAGGCGTGGAAGGTAGATCTAGGTCACTATGATCGAACGTGTTTAACACAGAGAGAGGGTCCCTTTACACCCCAACCTAGTTTAAGCAGGCATACTCCTGAGTGTGTATCTGAAATACTAGTCCTTCAAAACAGTTGGTGTTTAGTCGCTAAGTTGTGTCTGACTCTTTTGCAAACCCCTGGACTGTAGCCCACCAGGCTCCTCTGTCCATGGGATTTTCCAGGCAAGAATACTGAAGTGGGTTGCCATTTCCATCTGCAAGGGATCTTCCTGACCCAGGGATCAAGCCCACGTCTCCTACACTGGCAGGCGGATTCTTTACCATTAAGCCACTATAGTGAAAGTGAAAGTAAAGTCGCTCAGTCGTGTCCGACTCTTTGCGACCCGTGGACTATAGCCCACCAAGCTCCTCCATCCATGGGATTCTCCAGGAAAGAATACTGGAGTGGGTTGCCATTTCCTTCTCCAGGGGATCTTCCCAACCCAGGGATCAAAGCTAGGTCTCCCGCATTGCAGGCAGACGCTTTAACCTCTGCACCACCAGGGAAGCCACTATACTTCATCCTTATTATCTATAGGTAGCACTCTCTATCTTCTACCCTGTCCTATTTGTTAAAATAAAATGCCAAACAAAACTTGTAGTTTGAAGAAAAAAGTTTTACCTAAATGGCATGAGATTCAGGGGAGCAGAAATTTTTGATCAAAAAATTAAAAAGTAATGATCTAGAATTGGCAATAGGGAGTGAAAAAAGTATTCATCCATCCACAGCCCAGAATGCAGCCAGGTGAACAATGGCTGTCTCCACTCATGAAGGCTGAGAATGCTAAGGCTTGTAGGCCAGACCAAAAGATGGGAGAGTTTCCTTACTGTGAAACTTGGTAAGGAAAAGCTTGGAAGGAAAGACTTGGGAGCTGGTCAGGGTAGACAGCACAGGCAGTGTGGTAAAAGAGTAAAGGAGAGGAGGAAAGCTTAGGGGGTTACATTTCAAGTATGGACGAGAAAAACAGAATTATGAGTCAGGAGCAGGGGAACTGGACTAAAATTCTAATATGAACATGTTTCACTGCAGAGGTAAACTGAGCCCAAGCCCAGGATGGAGGTGGAGACCTGGTTAAGTTAGTATTGGCTTACTCTATAGTGATAGTTTGTGAGGGTGGAGGCAGGGAAGGTGATTTTGTCCCCCTAGGGGACATTTGGCAATGTCTGGAGACATTTTTGGTTGTTGGGTAGGGGTTCTCCTGGCCTCTATCAAGGAGAGGCCAAGGATGCTGCTGAACACCTACAAGACATGGGATAGCCCCTCCTGGTGAAAAGTCATCAAGCTCCAAGTATCAGTGGTGCCTGAAGCCCTGCTCTCTAGGCTGACTGGCTACAAAGGAGGCATGAGGGAGCCATTGGGAGTCCCTGTGAGAAACTGACAGCCACTGAGAAATTGTCCAGAAGTGAAGGGAGAGAGATGTTCATAGGAAGCACTGTCAAATGTTTCAATGAGCTTGGGGAGGTAGGCGTGGAGAATGCGCCTCTGAATGGGGGAATCAAGAGGTTATTGACAATTTGGAAAAGAGTAGATTCAGCAGTGATAGAGTGAGAACCTGCCTGGTGACTGAAGCTGCAGTTGGGAAGTGGGAGAAGATGACATGAAAAGGAGACACGAGGACTTCCCTGGCAGTCTAGTGGTTAAGACTCCACACTTTCACTCCAGGGGACATGAGTTCGATCCCTGGTCCAGGAACTAAGGTCCCGAAAGCCAGGTGGTGTGGCCAGAAAAGGAAAAAAAAAAGACACAACTTAAGCAACTGAGCTCACAACTGGCTATACAGCCAGCTACAGTGGATAGTGATGCTGCCCCTTTTTGTTATAATATTTACTCTTAACCAACCTTAAAGTGGTGTCTACTGCAGAGAAGCAAGACTGACTTCAGCCCTATCTTGGTTCACATTTTGATCAAAAACTTAGAAAACATTGAGGAGACAGGGAGATGAATTGTGTAGATGACATGGATTAGAAATATCACAGATAATACTGTGATGGATTGCAATCCAAATCTAGCATGATCTCAAAATGCTGGAACCCCAGAATAACACTGACAGAGTGCAGTTTGACCCAGCACAACTGATCAGATCCAGCAGAGTTCCAAAATGTCAACTGCACAAATACAAGATGAGGACAGTTCATTTGCCAGCAGGCAGGTGAAAAAAGTTAAGAGTCTGAAGTCCTTACAAGGGTGACACAGTTCCTAAAATCATGATTGCAACTGTGTTTCCATTATTAAGAACCTCTGGTGCTTAAATGATGATTCATGGTTTATGAAAGGCACTTGTGTATACTCTATTCTCACACCAACCCTCTGATGTACACGAAACATGTATTATTACCCCATTTTACAAGTGAGGAAACTGAGGCCCACAAAGACTCATTGACTTTCCCAAGGTTGTAAAACTAGTCAGTGACTGGACTGTGATCAGAATAGAGGCCTTCCAAAGTCTGGTTCTGTGCTGTCTCCATGCCCGACCTCACCTGAGAGCACATTCCCAGTGCCCAGGGAATGATGTACTCAGGTTCTTGGTGGTGTCAGATAACATGCAGGGGAACGAGGACTTAGGAATGCAGAATCCAATCATGATTTGATAATGTTTATTCAAGATGTATCAAAATTTAAGAGCTAACCAAGGCTATAGGTGAAAGCAGTAAGAGCAGCTCTTGTTCACACTAGGTCTTGAAGCAGTGCCATTTGCTCAAGTCTCAGTTTATTTCCAGAAATTAACCTCTATAGAATCAATATGATCCAAACTGTTTTGTAAATAGATGATTTTTTTTTCTGTATTATTGCCACTCATAAGTGATAGTTAAAATGACCAGATAAAGAAAACCAAGAAGATGTTGTCTGCCTGTATCCTGCCCCTGGCTTTTGGAATTCAGCCAGCTCCAAAAGTGCACTTGGCATTTTTCTGTCCTTCTTAACTTAGTTGGGCTTCCCTGGTGGCTCAGTTGGTAAAGAATCTGCCTACAATGTTGGAGACCCAGGTTCTAGCCCTGGGTTGGGAAGATCCCCTGGAGAAGGGAATGGCTACCCACTCCAGTATTCTTGCCTGGGAAATCCCATGGACAGAGGAGCCTGGGCAGAGGGCTACAGTCCATGGGTCACAAGAATCAGATCTGACTTAGAGACTAAAGCACCACCACCACCAATTAAGTTGGTTAGCAGGGTGTAGTCCTGGTCCACACATTGGCACATGGCAGGGGAAGCCATTCTTCATCTAGGCCAGACACTGGCCCACAGAGATGGGCCTGTAGGATGAAGAACATGACAAAATAAGCAGAACCCAGGGCAGGTGGCACTGGGATGCTGCTGGCCCCCAGGAAGGATTATCCCACAAATGCAGCTGTTCTTGGAAATGCAGCATCTTTGCTCCAGGTTACACAAGCCCCACTGTGAACTGTAAAGGAGTCAGACCGTCTCCAGGACACACCTGCCTTGATGAAGCATTGGATCTCAGAGTTCCAGGGTGTCCATTGGCACCTCTAAGTCAATACACAGGGTTTACAGAAGCCCAGAAATCAGAATTGGGCAGGGAGACTTGGGAATATGACTCTGATACTAATTATGTTTTCTGCCTCCTTCACTGACCACATCCAGCTTCATCTCTTAATTGTAGAATGTCACTGGTTTGCTAGTACAGTGCTAGTATAGTGTGGTTTGCTTCCAAATGCAGACTCCCCCAGTTCTAGGTATTTTAACTGTTCTATTCACATCTGGAAGGCTATGGTTCTTTGCAGCATGTGCATGGTGGGGCTAAAACACACTTCACTCCCTTTTGATTTGCTTTTTGTTTCACAGATTCAGACTGATCACAGAACTGGCCAAGCCANCTCCCGCATTGCAGGCAGACGCTTTAACCTCTGCACCACCAGGGAAGCCACTATACTTCATCCTTATTATCTATAGGTAGCACTCTCTATCTTCTACCCTGTCCTATTTGTTAAAATAAAATGCCAAACAAAACTTGTAGTTTGAAGAAAAAAGTTTTACCTAAATGGCATGAGATTCAGGGGAGCAGAAATTTTTGATCAAAAAATTAAAAAGTAATGATCTAGAATTGGCAATAGGGAGTGAAAAAAGTATTCATCCATCCACAGCCCAGAATGCAGCCAGGTGAACAATGGCTGTCTCCACTCATGAAGGCTGAGAATGCTAAGGCTTGTAGGCCAGACCAAAAGATGGGAGAGTTTCCTTACTGTGAAACTTGGTAAGGAAAAGCTTGGAAGGAAAGACTTGGGAGCTGGTCAGGGTAGACAGCACAGGCAGTGTGGTAAAAGAGTAAAGGAGAGGAGGAAAGCTTAGGGGGTTACATTTCAAGTATGGACGAGAAAAACAGAATTATGAGTCAGGAGCAGGGGAACTGGACTAAAATTCTAATATGAACATGTTTCACTGCAGAGGTAAACTGAGCCCAAGCCCAGGATGGAGGTGGAGACCTGGTTAAGTTAGTATTGGCTTACTCTATAGTGATAGTTTGTGAGGGTGGAGGCAGGGAAGGTGATTTTGTCCCCCTAGGGGACATTTGGCAATGTCTGGAGACATTTTTGGTTGTTGGGTAGGGGTTCTCCTGGCCTCTATCAAGGAGAGGCCAAGGATGCTGCTGAACACCTACAAGACATGGGATAGCCCCTCCTGGTGAAAAGTCATCAAGCTCCAAGTATCAGTGGTGCCTGAAGCCCTGCTCTCTAGGCTGACTGGCTACAAAGGAGGCATGAGGGAGCCATTGGGAGTCCCTGTGAGAAACTGACAGCCACTGAGAAATTGTCCAGAAGTGAAGGGAGAGAGATGTTCATAGGAAGCACTGTCAAATGTTTCAATGAGCTTGGGGAGGTAGGCGTGGAGAATGCGCCTCTGAATGGGGGAATCAAGAGGTTATTGACAATTTGGAAAAGAGTAGATTCAGCAGTGATAGAGTGAGAACCTGCCTGGTGACTGAAGCTGCAGTTGGGAAGTGGGAGAAGATGACATGAAAAGGAGACACGAGGACTTCCCTGGCAGTCTAGTGGTTAAGACTCCACACTTTCACTCCAGGGGACATGAGTTCGATCCCTGGTCCAGGAACTAAGGTCCCGAAAGCCAGGTGGTGTGGCCAGAAAAGGAAAAAAAAAAGACACAACTTAAGCAACTGAGCTCACAACTGGCTATACAGCCAGCTACAGTGGATAGTGATGCTGCCCCTTTTTGTTATAATATTTACTCTTAACCAACCTTAAAGTGGTGTCTACTGCAGAGAAGCAAGACTGACTTCAGCCCTATCTTGGTTCACATTTTGATCAAAAACTTAGAAAACATTGAGGAGACAGGGAGATGAATTGTGTAGATGACATGGATTAGAAATATCACAGATAATACTGTGATGGATTGCAATCCAAATCTAGCATGATCTCAAAATGCTGGAACCCCAGAATAACACTGACAGAGTGCAGTTTGACCCAGCACAACTGATCAGATCCAGCAGAGTTCCAAAATGTCAACTGCACAAATACAAGATGAGGACAGTTCATTTGCCAGCAGGCAGGTGAAAAAAGTTAAGAGTCTGAAGTCCTTACAAGGGTGACACAGTTCCTAAAATCATGATTGCAACTGTGTTTCCATTATTAAGAACCTCTGGTGCTTAAATGATGATTCATGGTTTATGAAAGGCACTTGTGTATACTCTATTCTCACACCAACCCTCTGATGTACACGAAACATGTATTATTACCCCATTTTACAAGTGAGGAAACTGAGGCCCACAAAGACTCATTGACTTTCCCAAGGTTGTAAAACTAGTCAGTGACTGGACTGTGATCAGAATAGAGGCCTTCCAAAGTCTGGTTCTGTGCTGTCTCCATGCCCGACCTCACCTGAGAGCACATTCCCAGTGCCCAGGGAATGATGTACTCAGGTTCTTGGTGGTGTCAGATAACATGCAGGGGAACGAGGACTTAGGAATGCAGAATCCAATCATGATTTGATAATGTTTATTCAAGATGTATCAAAATTTAAGAGCTAACCAAGGCTATAGGTGAAAGCAGTAAGAGCAGCTCTTGTTCACACTAGGTCTTGAAGCAGTGCCATTTGCTCAAGTCTCAGTTTATTTCCAGAAATTAACCTCTATAGAATCAATATGATCCAAACTGTTTTGTAAATAGATGATTTTTTTTTCTGTATTATTGCCACTCATAAGTGATAGTTAAAATGACCAGATAAAGAAAACCAAGAAGATGTTGTCTGCCTGTATCCTGCCCCTGGCTTTTGGAATTCAGCCAGCTCCAAAAGTGCACTTGGCATTTTTCTGTCCTTCTTAACTTAGTTGGGCTTCCCTGGTGGCTCAGTTGGTAAAGAATCTGCCTACAATGTTGGAGACCCAGGTTCTAGCCCTGGGTTGGGAAGATCCCCTGGAGAAGGGAATGGCTACCCACTCCAGTATTCTTGCCTGGGAAATCCCATGGACAGAGGAGCCTGGGCAGAGGGCTACAGTCCATGGGTCACAAGAATCAGATCTGACTTAGAGACTAAAGCACCACCACCACCAATTAAGTTGGTTAGCAGGGTGTAGTCCTGGTCCACACATTGGCACATGGCAGGGGAAGCCATTCTTCATCTAGGCCAGACACTGGCCCACAGAGATGGGCCTGTAGGATGAAGAACATGACAAAATAAGCAGAACCCAGGGCAGGTGGCACTGGGATGCTGCTGGCCCCCAGGAAGGATTATCCCACAAATGCAGCTGTTCTTGGAAATGCAGCATCTTTGCTCCAGGTTACACAAGCCCCACTGTGAACTGTAAAGGAGTCAGACCGTCTCCAGGACACACCTGCCTTGATGAAGCATTGGATCTCAGAGTTCCAGGGTGTCCATTGGCACCTCTAAGTCAATACACAGGGTTTACAGAAGCCCAGAAATCAGAATTGGGCAGGGAGACTTGGGAATATGACTCTGATACTAATTATGTTTTCTGCCTCCTTCACTGACCACATCCAGCTTCATCTCTTAATTGTAGAATGTCACTGGTTTGCTAGTACAGTGCTAGTATAGTGTGGTTTGCTTCCAAATGCAGACTCCCCCAGTTCTAGGTATTTTAACTGTTCTATTCACATCTGGAAGGCTATGGTTCTTTGCAGCATGTGCATGGTGGGGCTAAAACACACTTCACTCCCTTTTGATTTGCTTTTTGTTTCACAGATTCAGACTGATCACAGAACTGGCCAAGCCAGTTGTATCACTGTAACAAACACTTTGACCAGCCTTTTCTCCCCCATTCAGGGCACACACGTGCTTCAATCGATTGGATCTTCCACCTTATCCCTCGTACTCCATGTTGTATGAAAAGCTGTTAACGGCAGTGGAAGAAACCAGCACCTTTGGACTTGAATGAGAAACTGGCAACTTCCCTGACATTTTCCCGGCCAGTGACATCATCCTTTCCCTTTCCCTGAATCAACTCTCATTTGATTTTGGTATTCTGTGATTTTCATTTTCAAACCAAATCAGGATTGACGAGCTGTGCATGAAGAATTGCCTTCTTCTAAGATCTAACCTTCAGGCTTATCTCCTCTACTTTCAATGAACTGCTAGCCTGTATGCAATATTTAAAAAAAACAGCTGTCTCAAGGTCTGTGTATATCTCCGCATACCTCCATTACTAACAATGAAATATGAATGCAAGTTATGCTACACTTGACCAAATGGTAATAAATGTTTACTTCCATTTCTATGATTTAAGGGGAAATTTGAGCATTAAGCATTCCAAGCTTTTCTACACCCATGTCTTCTGAGCAGAACCACCATTTGTTTTTATAATTTCTAACAACCAACTTCAGAATAGGAGCTGATCAACTCTTTCTTTTCTTCCCATTCTACTTTTCCCTGGGCATCCAATCCATACAAAAACAGCAGTGGCTAAACCGAAATTTTGATATATTCAACTCATGATTTGTATGTGGCATCGGCCCCATCAGCTGGAACTAGCCTAGACATATGGTGCAAATATCACACTTTCCAACCAATAATAACAGCAAGAAAAACACCTCCTGCTGATGCAATGCAGGGCATCCCAATGGTTGTGGGAATTATGGTTCGACTTGAGTTCAGAGAAGTCTGGGGGTGGGGACACACCCTCTGTGAACACCCACCACCCAAGAAGCACAAACCTGTGCACACGTCCAAGAAGGAGATCTCATTATGTAGCATAAACAACGAGGCTTCTACCCCCATGATGTTTTATAGAAATGTTGAAGCAAACAGGAGAAAGGGGAAAAGGACATCAGGACGGTTTAGAAGGACATATTCAGTTGCTCTGAATGCCTGGGTTCTGTACTGTTTTATTTTGCTTTGTTTGATCACAAGTCTCTTTCCCAGAGGGGGAAAAAAATGTCCTGATAATCTCATGATTTCCATTCAAGCCAAGTAATTACTCGTTTGGCAAACAAACTTTTGTTTCAACTTTGATAGCATTTTTATTTTTCATGTTTACTTTTCGGTTTTTCTTCACCATGGTGTTCAAATTCCTTCACATCTGATTGTCCACAGGGACCACACTAAATCAGAAGCTGCAGAGAGCGATGGTGCTTGTTAGGGATTAAGGGCAAAATAATACATCTCCTTCCTCCATAGCAATCCTCCTGGAGCAGAGACCTAACCCCCCAAAGGCACACCAATTTTTGTCAAATAGGGATCCAGTTTCTTTTAGAATTCAGTAAAGAGATGTCTCAGTAAATGTAGTGTTTCAGAGTAATAGTTGCAGGCTCCAGAGACAGCCTGACCTCTTGGTTACATTTGGAAGAAACCCAAACATGATGGTCGTTTGCTATTTTTCTAATGTTGTTATCCATGTCGTCTTAAATATGTTGTAAATGAAAGTGTTTTTCTTCACTGGGAAAAGAAATGTTGAAATGTTACACTGTTGTCTTTCATCATATATTAAACAAGGGGAAAATGTGAGAAATGTGGGCAAGTTAATTTCATCTGGAACCATGTCGTGTATTCATGTTGGTTTGTGTCTGGACAATGCATCAGTTGTGTTCCCTGCCCTCCATAAGGAAATATTCCTTTAGTAGAAATTTGAATGCCCAGCACTCCTTGCTGCTGTGTGCCTGTGGTCCATCAAGGAATATGTATGTTACAGAAATCTGGCTTTCTGTTGTTGTCTACAAAGAATATTTACTGACATAGGANGCAGAGGGCTACAGTCCATGGGTCACAAGAATCAGATCTGACTTAGAGACTAAAGCACCACCACCACCAATTAAGTTGGTTAGCAGGGTGTAGTCCTGGTCCACACATTGGCACATGGCAGGGGAAGCCATTCTTCATCTAGGCCAGACACTGGCCCACAGAGATGGGCCTGTAGGATGAAGAACATGACAAAATAAGCAGAACCCAGGGCAGGTGGCACTGGGATGCTGCTGGCCCCCAGGAAGGATTATCCCACAAATGCAGCTGTTCTTGGAAATGCAGCATCTTTGCTCCAGGTTACACAAGCCCCACTGTGAACTGTAAAGGAGTCAGACCGTCTCCAGGACACACCTGCCTTGATGAAGCATTGGATCTCAGAGTTCCAGGGTGTCCATTGGCACCTCTAAGTCAATACACAGGGTTTACAGAAGCCCAGAAATCAGAATTGGGCAGGGAGACTTGGGAATATGACTCTGATACTAATTATGTTTTCTGCCTCCTTCACTGACCACATCCAGCTTCATCTCTTAATTGTAGAATGTCACTGGTTTGCTAGTACAGTGCTAGTATAGTGTGGTTTGCTTCCAAATGCAGACTCCCCCAGTTCTAGGTATTTTAACTGTTCTATTCACATCTGGAAGGCTATGGTTCTTTGCAGCATGTGCATGGTGGGGCTAAAACACACTTCACTCCCTTTTGATTTGCTTTTTGTTTCACAGATTCAGACTGATCACAGAACTGGCCAAGCCAGTTGTATCACTGTAACAAACACTTTGACCAGCCTTTTCTCCCCCATTCAGGGCACACACGTGCTTCAATCGATTGGATCTTCCACCTTATCCCTCGTACTCCATGTTGTATGAAAAGCTGTTAACGGCAGTGGAAGAAACCAGCACCTTTGGACTTGAATGAGAAACTGGCAACTTCCCTGACATTTTCCCGGCCAGTGACATCATCCTTTCCCTTTCCCTGAATCAACTCTCATTTGATTTTGGTATTCTGTGATTTTCATTTTCAAACCAAATCAGGATTGACGAGCTGTGCATGAAGAATTGCCTTCTTCTAAGATCTAACCTTCAGGCTTATCTCCTCTACTTTCAATGAACTGCTAGCCTGTATGCAATATTTAAAAAAAACAGCTGTCTCAAGGTCTGTGTATATCTCCGCATACCTCCATTACTAACAATGAAATATGAATGCAAGTTATGCTACACTTGACCAAATGGTAATAAATGTTTACTTCCATTTCTATGATTTAAGGGGAAATTTGAGCATTAAGCATTCCAAGCTTTTCTACACCCATGTCTTCTGAGCAGAACCACCATTTGTTTTTATAATTTCTAACAACCAACTTCAGAATAGGAGCTGATCAACTCTTTCTTTTCTTCCCATTCTACTTTTCCCTGGGCATCCAATCCATACAAAAACAGCAGTGGCTAAACCGAAATTTTGATATATTCAACTCATGATTTGTATGTGGCATCGGCCCCATCAGCTGGAACTAGCCTAGACATATGGTGCAAATATCACACTTTCCAACCAATAATAACAGCAAGAAAAACACCTCCTGCTGATGCAATGCAGGGCATCCCAATGGTTGTGGGAATTATGGTTCGACTTGAGTTCAGAGAAGTCTGGGGGTGGGGACACACCCTCTGTGAACACCCACCACCCAAGAAGCACAAACCTGTGCACACGTCCAAGAAGGAGATCTCATTATGTAGCATAAACAACGAGGCTTCTACCCCCATGATGTTTTATAGAAATGTTGAAGCAAACAGGAGAAAGGGGAAAAGGACATCAGGACGGTTTAGAAGGACATATTCAGTTGCTCTGAATGCCTGGGTTCTGTACTGTTTTATTTTGCTTTGTTTGATCACAAGTCTCTTTCCCAGAGGGGGAAAAAAATGTCCTGATAATCTCATGATTTCCATTCAAGCCAAGTAATTACTCGTTTGGCAAACAAACTTTTGTTTCAACTTTGATAGCATTTTTATTTTTCATGTTTACTTTTCGGTTTTTCTTCACCATGGTGTTCAAATTCCTTCACATCTGATTGTCCACAGGGACCACACTAAATCAGAAGCTGCAGAGAGCGATGGTGCTTGTTAGGGATTAAGGGCAAAATAATACATCTCCTTCCTCCATAGCAATCCTCCTGGAGCAGAGACCTAACCCCCCAAAGGCACACCAATTTTTGTCAAATAGGGATCCAGTTTCTTTTAGAATTCAGTAAAGAGATGTCTCAGTAAATGTAGTGTTTCAGAGTAATAGTTGCAGGCTCCAGAGACAGCCTGACCTCTTGGTTACATTTGGAAGAAACCCAAACATGATGGTCGTTTGCTATTTTTCTAATGTTGTTATCCATGTCGTCTTAAATATGTTGTAAATGAAAGTGTTTTTCTTCACTGGGAAAAGAAATGTTGAAATGTTACACTGTTGTCTTTCATCATATATTAAACAAGGGGAAAATGTGAGAAATGTGGGCAAGTTAATTTCATCTGGAACCATGTCGTGTATTCATGTTGGTTTGTGTCTGGACAATGCATCAGTTGTGTTCCCTGCCCTCCATAAGGAAATATTCCTTTAGTAGAAATTTGAATGCCCAGCACTCCTTGCTGCTGTGTGCCTGTGGTCCATCAAGGAATATGTATGTTACAGAAATCTGGCTTTCTGTTGTTGTCTACAAAGAATATTTACTGACATAGGATGAGGGAATGTGTAAGTTCCATAATGCAGAATCTGAGCGATCTGTATAATTCAGGACATGTCTCAGCATCTGGAAAGTCATGGACTCCAGTGGAGCTATTATTTATGAAATTAGGACAGAAGGATGATGCAAATCACTTCACCATCCTATATAGAAGAGCCTCTTTAGTAAAGGGAGCATCTTTCATTTTTAGAACTTGGTGTTAGATATATGTAAATACTTGTTAATTCAAGCATTCAGTTCTTTTTTTTAGGACTCATATGTTAGGCTTTGGCAAGAGAGAAAGCTGTTCCAAAATGGAGCCTGTTCCCAGGAATCTTCACAATTTACACAAATATCTAATTAAGCTGTTAATAGATTAACTGATGTCTATTCTCCCCAATACAGAAGGAATAAGGTATCCTAGAAGACATATATAGATAGAAAACTTAGACATGAATGGTTTTCAACTAATATCTCCTTATTCCTACTGCCCTGCCCAACGCCATGCTTCAGATATATCCCAGAAGCATTACAGAACAGTATTTCATAAGAGTACGAAATTCCAGAAAGAAATACTGGTGTCAGAGTCCCTGAAAAGTGTGAAGTGTGCTTAATAGTGTCCCAGTTTCCCTTACAGCCTTGCACAGACTCCCTGAGGAATGAAGACAAAGATGACAGTTGTTATGGAAAGATCTTTATTTCTGTTTGTTCCAGATTATGTTTCATTATTTAATATATGTATAACATTATATATATATATGTAATTACATGTATAACAAAACAGCTATATGACTCAATTATGCTCTTAATGTTACCATATGGAGGTGCAAACCACCCCAAATCATATAATTCATAATGAGCAAGATAGATCTCACCCATTTGTTACCATGTATAATTTATTTTTAAAGTATTTGTTTTCTCCATGGAGGCACATTATAAAATTAACCACTTTTAAACCATGCTCTCCCTAAAACAAGATCTTTTAAAGCTATTTTTAGTAAGAGTATATTACCTTTAATTGGGGGACAAAAAAAAGTAAATAAGAGAACACTTGTCAATTTGAAAATGCTTCAAAAATAATATGAAGTATTATAATAATTTTGTATATGTTCCACTTTATTCTATTATATGAAAATGATAATCTAAAAATAGAAATGGACTCTGCAGATTCAAGAGGAGTACTATAAAGCTGCTGATTTCTTTGTAATTCCTATGTCTATAAGTTGACCGTGGTTGTGAAAATTGTTTACTACCATCACAATTGTCATTCAAAGAGAAAATTAAGAAAAAGAGGTATACGGTTTATTGGCAGGCTTTAAATATACAGAATCTCGATCTCTTTCTCTTCTAACACATGATCATATGTCATTTAACAGTAAGTGCATTTGTATGACCAGCCCACAAGCTAGACCTTCCAGAACAGTTCTAATGTTAGGTCTGCGGCACCATCAGTCCGTGTGTCAAACCACGTGTCCCAAATTTGGGTTCAGAAAATTTCTCAGTTGCAACAAATGTTTTCCCAGTCAAGGTAAAACACTTTCAAAAGAAAATAGTTAGAACTTTACATAACAAATGTGGTGCTTTATTATTATTATTACTATTATGTACTTCAGTGTTCATTCTTAAAACTACTGCAATACTATATCATCAAAGTCTGGGATGGATGTTCCAACCATCATAAGGTCCAAAAGAGAACGTGTTATTTTCCTGTTAGTGACATGTAGTCCCTTTGTTCTAGTAGAAAAAAAAAAAAAAAGGTGCCTAGAGGTAGTATTTAGAGTAAATATTGTTCCATTAGCCTACTTCTTGCAGCTTCCAATTTACCTAAAGAAATGTCTATAATGATTTTGTTCAAGTCTTTGTTCTAGACAATAGCAGGAGAAGTCCTTGTTCTTGGGCTGATTTTGCTTCCATCGACGAGAGAAATGTCACGTAATACTCAGGCCAAGCTTTCTCTTCCATCCTACCACCTTCAAGGAATGTCAATAAACACTTTGGTATGGCATTGTGTGTGCTCCTTATTGCAAACAGAAAGCTAGGGTCATGCACAACAATTTGTATCATGCCTCTGCTCTCATTGAGTATAGGCAATAAAACAACACAGAAGGCTACCAGCTGCCATGGTAAGTATTCCCCTGGGAAAATTATTTATCAAAAAAGCATAATAATGTGCTCATAAGCCATTTAGAATGGCACACAAAGTGTGAAATTAAGGAGTGACCTTTCTGTAGAACCAGGCATCCACTGGCTTATTGAGTCCCTGCCTGTTGAGATGCTTCTACCAAAGCTTCAGGCCACAGCCTGATACCTGGTGTCACCCCAGGACAAAGTTTAGTTCTAGACAAAAATGTTGTGTCCAGTGGCACATACCATGACTCCCAGTGCCACAGTGATGTTCTCTTATCTCCTTCCAAATTTCTAAAAGAAAACCATGTGACTCTCACTTGGGTGGCCAGAAGTTGATTTATTCTTTGAGGAAAATATATTTTATTCTTAGAAAAAAGTATGGGTAGAATTAAAGAAAAACCTGAGAGATCTCGTATTGTTTTTATACCCATGCTGGGTTTATGTTAGACTCATTCAAACTGAAAATAATTTGTCTCTTAAGAAAAAAAATTAGCCTAGACCATCATTGACAAAGAGGGGAAGATGATATTATTTTGTGTTTCAATCTTATCATTATTCTGAAATCAAGATTAAATTTCAGATCTCCTAATATCTATGACCATACCTTCCCAGTGCACTGTGCTGATAATTCATTAATTATATACTGTTAAAAAAAAAAGTTGACACACAAAGCTTATATTCAAGATGTGGTTTAAATATGGAGGACTCTTGTCTAACAGAATAAATGGAGTTACAGAAAGTTAGGATCACCTTTATCAGTGAAGTAAGAATCACATTTTGGAGAAGGCAGTGGCACCCTACTCCAGTATTCTTGCCTGGAAAATCCCACAGACAGAGGAGCCTGGTGGGCTGCAGTCCATGGGGTTGCTAAGAGTCAGACATGACTGACCATCTTCGCTTTCCCTTTTCACTTTCATGCATTGGAGAAGGAAATGGCAACCCACTCCAGTGTTCTTGCCTGGAGAATCCCAGGGACACGGGAGCCTGGTGGGCTGCCGTCTATGGGGTCGCACAGAGTCCGACACGATTGAAGTGGCTTAGCAGCAGCAGCAGCAACAGAAATCATGTTTATAGCTGGGAACAGACACTTAGATACTTTTGTCTGTCTAGTTTATCTTGGAAACAAGGAATAGGAGACCAGGAGAGGTGATCTGCTCAAGCCACTAAGCTCTATCTTGGGAAGAGAAGTTATGCCCTGTCACAAAATATCCCTTGGGGTCCTGTGCTCCTGAAGCTATCATAACTCTTTAGAAATTTGCTAGGGAAATAGAAGAAACAGAACCAAAATCTACCATAGTGGATATCAGGAATCCACAGCCAATAAGTATTCACCTGCTATATGAGTTTGCTGGGGCTGCTATAACAAAGGATTACAATCGAGTGGCTTAAACACAGTTAGAAGTCCAAGAGCAAGGTGCTGGTGGGGTGGTTCCTTCTGAAGCTGAGAAAGAGATTTTGCCCCATCCCTCTCTTCCAGATTCCAGTGGTTTGCTGGGAATCTTTGTGTTCCTTGGCTTGGAGATCTCTGCCTTCATCCTCAGTGATGTTCTCCCCTTCTGTGTGTTTGTGTGTGTCTGTGTTTTAATTCCCCTTTTATGTAAGGACAGCAGCCATATTGGCTTACAACCCACCCTGTGGTCTCATTTTTTAAACTTGATTACGTTTATAAAGACCCTAACTCCAAATAAGGTCACATTCTGAGGCACCAGAAGTTAGGACCCCAGTCAGCTCCTTTGGAGGACGCAGTTCAATCTAATCATCCTCCTACCTACCACATTGCTGTCATCAGTCCCAACAGTGATAGTAATAATAAATAAAGGCTAGCATATTTAGAACCATGTGATTCACCATCAATTTACTAAAGGCTTTTTAACTGCAATGATAATGATGGAAGAAACAAAATTGTTACCTATAAATTACTACTATTTAGAATAGTTTAATAAAATCAACTATATTCCAATTTAAAATTCTTTTCATAAAAATGAATGATTAAATTCTATTGGTCCCTTTCAGCTAAATACTTATTGTGTTTGTTTTTCACAGAAGTAAACATCAAAACAGTTTTATGGTCCTTTTGAAGTATTTAAATAGGAGTAACTTATCTATCAGAGAAGGCAATGGCAACCCACTCCAGTACTCTTGCCTGGAAAATCCCATGGACGGAGAAACCTGGCAGGCTGCAGTCTATGGGGTCGTGAAGAGTCGGACACGACTGAGCGACTTCATTTTAACTTTTCACTTTCATGCATTGGAGAAGGAAGTGGCAACCCACTCCAGTGTTCTTGCCTGGAGAATCCCAGGGACGGAGGAGCCTGATGGGCTACCATCTATGGGGTCGCACAGAGTCGGACACGACTGAAGCGACTTAGCAGCAGCAGCAGCAACTTATCTATAATATATAATAAAATAGCTTAATATAGTAAATCAATGATTAATATTACAGGAAATTCCCTGGTGGTCCAGTGGTTAGGACTCTGAATATTCACTGGTAAGGGCCTGGATTCAATCCCTGGTTGAGGAACTTAGATCCTACAAGCTGCAAGATGTGGCCAATAATTAAATAAACATCAAATATCCACTTTTTTTTAAAGAAAATTAATATCATAGTATTTGTTTAATCAATGGATTATGAAGATGACTGGGATCACAATAAATTTTTCACTACTTAAAAAAAAAACCCAACTGGTATTTTTCATGTATTATCCTAGCTAGAGTATAGGATCCTATACTATCCTAGCTTTTCATATTATTATCCTAGTAAATGTATAGCCAATATTTGAACAAGGAGCCTGACTCTGAGTCTAAGTACTCAACCGCCAGTACCCATTGCTTTCATTCCTTTAAGCATTTTTTGAACACTTATTACACCCTGAGCCCTGTTCTCAGGAGTCTTTGCCCTCGGGGAGTCCATGGTCCAGCCTATGACATTGCATTCTTCCCCTTTGTTTGAAATTTGGCCCCTGTTTTTAATATGCACAGCCCCTCTCCCACTCACCACCCCAGCTCTTGTGTAAGTTGTGATGTCATTGTAAAATAATGGAAATAAATAAGCAAAATGCTATGGGGAAAGTGAACAGGAGCCATTGGCTGTTTTCTGCTGGAGAGAAAAGACAGACAAAGATGTGTTTATAATTGAGACAAGATTTGAGCATGTATAAAATTGGGGAAAGTGACTTAAATTTGTCACCAAGAGGGAAACATGTTGCTTTTACTGAAACAGTAAACAGAGAAGGACCTAGAAGTGAGTAGATCAGCCTTAAAACCTTCTCACCTTGAAGACCTAGGAGAACATAGCTGCAAAGAAATTTTTTTTAAGTGTCTAGAACCTCTGAATGCCAAAACTTGTTTCATTAGGCATCTCCCAGGATGTCCAAGAACTTGCATTTCTTTTCATTTTATTCCAAGGAGTGTGCATTACAGTTTTCTTTTTGCCATTATAGTTATGTAGTTTCTGTTTTCTGTTTTGTATTGAAGTATAGCTAATTTACAATATTGTGCTGCCTATTACTTTTTAAGTGTAATAAAAGCTGGGGCATAGCTTTTACCCAAACTTTTATATTTGTCCATGAAAAAAGCTTCTCTTCTTTCAAGCTTATTCAGAACAATAGGGAGTATCTCTTTTCTAAGATGATAGTAGATATCATAAAATGGCCTCAGTTCCTCACTTATAACCACACCCTTTACTACTCCTATAACTCTGCTATCACCTCCTGCAGGGAGCCAAGCATTCTAAACTCTAACCCACCTGTTTCGGCCAGCTTACCGCAAGCAGAGGCTTATAAAGCACTTGCAGAACTGAGCTTGACCTCTCTTTTTCTCTCTTGCTGCTCTCCCGTCCTGAGGAGTGTGTGCCTGATATAAGAGGAGGATGAGAGACACAGGGAGCACAGCTGAGACCAGGCTAGACAACCAACAGTCAAGCCCCAAGGCAAACTCAGCCAAGATCCTGAAAGCCACCCAGCCAAACTCCAGCTGAGACATGAGTATATGCCAGTGGTATTTTATGATTGCTGTACATCATTATGATGGCAACAGAGAACTAATTCACAGATCATTAGGCATCCTTTCTTTACTGGGATAACTTAAAACCAAGTACTGAAAGTTTAGTTTAACCCTTCGAGTTGAGTCCTCTCTGCCTGGTAGCCACTGTTTAATTCGAATGAATGATAATGCTGAAGCAAGAAGAGAAATCAGCATATTTATATGAGCTCATCAACAAAAACATATAAAAACTGTGAGGAACTCCACAGCCAGATAGAACAAACAAGGAGAACTTGAAATGATACTGCAATCTAAAAGGTGTTAAGTAATTACTTCTAAATGTTCAGACAGACTGAGAAAGTATAGAATATATAAATCAAGGACAGAAAATCATAAACTTTGAGAAGCCAGGTAAGAAAAGAATAATACTGCATCTTTTTCTGTTGTTGTTTTTTTTAATTCTTTAAGCATTTACCTTGTAGGAAAATGTGTATCACCTCACAATATTTGACAGATATTGCTTCTAAACTAAGTGAATCTATATTCTTCATATGTTTATCAAATATAGTTTTGTCATAATTGTATGATAAAAGCAAATATTGCTCAGTTGATGTTTTAAAAATATTTATTTGGTTGTACTGGGTCTTAGTTGCAGCACGTGGGACCTACTTCTCTGTTCAGGGGTTGAACCTGGGCCCCCTGATTGGGAGTGAGGAGTCTTAGCCGCTGGACCACCAAGGAAATCCCTGTTGATTTTTACTTTGTAGATTAAATTATTAGGTTGAGATAAGAACTCTGACCTTCTACCCTGAGAATACTGAGCCCCAAAAAGTTCATGTGTAAGTGCTTATCCAATGTCATTTAAATCTGTTTTTGTTATAAGAAGTAGAGTTTATTTCCTTGGTATAGAAACACACACACACATAAATGTGGTTTGATTTGTTAATTATTGTTATTTGTTTTGGTCCATTTTAGAAATAATTTATAAATCAAAATTCTTTGAATTTGTAACTCAGTAAGCTTCATTTATTTTGATTCTGTGTATTATGCATGTGTAAGTTAATGACGGTAGGGTCTCCTTGGTGGCTTATTTATTTTACAAATATGTAATGACTGTCTTACTCCCCAACAATATTTACCTGCAATTTTCTTCTCTTCATTTTTAAGAGTTCTTAAGGATTTTATGGATAATCCATATCCTACCTATAGTGTGGATACCCATAAAATCTTTTATCCAGAAAATATGCATTCTTCCCAAGTACAAAAGACTGTTCCTAAATAAAGACTACAAACAACTCAATGAATGCCAAAGAAGTCATATTCCTACATTCCTTGAACACAAGGCAATGCAATTAGAAGACAATAGTTTTTAAAGTTATTTATTATAGGATAATAAAAAAAGACTAGCCACAAACCATGGATATCACTAAAATATCTTTTACATTTTATATCCAACTGGTTCATGAATATCTCTATTCAGTGGGCTGATAGATCAAACTGTATCAGTTAAGGTTTTAATGAGGAAAGTAGTCACTCTGAGTGATACAGAATAAGGACTTTATTATAGGGATGGACCTTACACAGCTCTTGGAGCTGGTAAATAAATCTCTGAAAGCTTTTACAGCCAATGGTTGGTCTGAATCAGGAGGAAAAGGAAGCTCACAGGGATGAACAGAAACCTGTGAGAATAAACTGGAAGCCACATCAAGAACACTGGTCCTTGGCAAAAGTATTAGTCCCTCTGGTGATGGAATTACACACATACCTGATCCAAGACTCAGAGAAATGGCAGAAAGATTCCTTCTCGCAAGCTCTTCATCTAACCCACCAGCAGTTCCATTTCTTTTCACCAGTTCCATTGCCACCTGCCTTAGTCCAGCCCCCAGTGATTTCCCGTTTGCATTATTGTCACAGTCTCCTTTCTGGATCCAATTCAGCACCCTACAGTCTATTCTCCACCCTGTAGCCAGAATAAGCCTTATAAAACGTATTAAACCACATCACTCTCCAGTGCAAGCCCTCCAAAGGTTTCTCATCAGTGTATAAATCCCTACATGATATGCCTCTGACGACCTTGCTTACCTCTTACCTCTCTCTCCCAGCCACACACCCAAACACGTTTTCACCTGAGAGCCTTTGCAGTCATGATTTGCTTTGCTTGAAATGCCCTTCTCCTTCATGTCTGCAAGGTACTCTTTCTCTCTCCATTAGGTCTCCATATCTGTCATCTTCTCAGAGAGACTTCTATACACAACATGTCTGAGGCACAGTCCCCAATCCCTCCCAATCTCATTTTCTTGTTTCATGTTTTTTCATACTTCTCTCAACCTTATATCTCTGTTTATTGTATTTCCTCCATAAGAATGGAAGCTCCAGGAAAACTTGTTTTGCTTACCCTTATAGCACCAAAGCCTGAAACAGTTCTGGCTAAATATCAATGTAATGAATTCATTTAGCGCATATTTTCTTGAGTAAATGAATGAATTTATACAGGGAGTAAAAAATTAATAAGACTTTCAGTTTCCAGTTCCTCATGTAAGAAGCTTATAAGTCATCCCTTCGTCCTGATGACTCAGAAAAAGCAAAGACAGGCTGAAAATTCAAGACTTTTTGGATCCATGAGAGAGAGAAGGACACGAAGCCAACTGTGGCCTCAAGATTGGAAAGACAGTCGGGCAAATATCGGGAGTAGTGATTGATCAGAGCAAAGGCTCAGAAATTGCCACAGGAGCCAGTGCTGAAGGAGGAAACTCAACGTGAACAAGTCTGAGAGTTAAAAACTCCAGGAGGATTTAGTCATAGGGAGGTCCCCAACGTCTTGTGACACTTCCTTCCAGGAGTTTAACCAGGTTCCCACAGTAATTATCAGAGAAAAATACCCTCAAGCTTCTGGCAGGGGGAGGGGAAAAGGAACCACTCTGAAACATGCCAGGACACTTTGTTCTTTTTAACAAGTCCAGCCTACAGGGGAAACTAGCCAAACAGACCCTAACCCGCTGGGGTATTAACTGACTTCAGAAAAGGGAAATACCAAACTCCAGCACACTCTGGTAATACTCTCCCACTTAAGGAGGGAGGGGAAAACTGAGCAACGCTTGTGAAGTTCACAGTCCAGAGGCAAAGGCTCAATAAAAGACTGAGACCTGATCTTGGGCCTGTAGACTGCTTCCCCTCCCCCCACACCATCACGTGACTAAAGCCCATTTACAGCACGTCCTTCTACACAGCCCTTCATTTCTTATTAAGAAAAACACTACTAGGCTTACCAAAAGGAAAACAATAGCAACACTATTTGAAGAGACAAAGCAAGCATTAGAACCAGACATAGCAAGGGTGTGAAATGACCAGAATGGGAATTAAAAAAACAACAACTATGATTATTATACTAAGGGCCTAATGGATAAAGTAGACAATACACAAGAACAGATGGACAATGTGAGAAGAGAGCAGAATTCCTAAGAATGAGAAAGAAATGCCGAGAAAGATAAAACACAATGTAACCGAAATGAGGAATGCCTTTTTATGGGCTTATTAGTAGACTAGACATGGCTGAGGAAAGAATCTCTGAAATTGAGGATCTCTCAGTAGTAACCCTGAAAACTGGAAAACAAAGAGAACAAAGACCAAAAAATACTACACAATATCCAAGATCTTTGGGATAACTCAAAAAGATGTAAAATGGGAATACCAGAAAGAGAAGGGAAAAAGTAACAGAAGACACACATGAAACAGTGATGACTGAAAATTTCCCCCAGTTTCATCTCAGTCCAAACCACAGATCCAAGAGGTTCACAGAACCAAAGCAGGGGACATGCAAAACAAAACAAAAAAAAAGATGTTTTGGCATATCATTTTGAAATGACAGAAAATCAAAGGCAAAAGATCCTGAAAGTAGCCTAGGAGGGGTGGGAGGACAACTTACCTATAGAGAAACAAAGATAGTAATTATGTCCAACTTCTCAGAAATTAAGAGAGTGGAGTGAAATGTCTGAAATGTTGAGAGAAAGAATATCCACTAACCTAGAATTCTGTACACTGCAAATTATCCTTCAAAAGTGAGAGGGGGACTTCTCCGGTGGTGCAGTGGTTAAGACTCCACTTTCCAATGCAGGAGGTGTGGATTCATTCCCTCATTGGGGAATTAAGATCCCTCATGCCACAGGGTGAGGTCAAAGAAAAAGAAAAAAATGGAGGAAAAAAATTTTTCAGAGAAAACAGGGAATTTATCACCGGTAGACTGCGGTGAAAGAAATGTTAAATGAAATACTTTAGATGAAAGGAAAATAATATAGGTCAGGAACTCAGAACTATATAAAGATAGGACAAGTAAATGAATGAAGGATGAACAAGTGAAAGTTAAAGCCAAGTCCACAGAGGAACAGGGCTGCTTCTGCTTCACAGCTGGGACCGCAGTCACCAGGCCTGCCAGCGTGCACCAGCCTGCCTTCTCAAGGCTGTCCTCCTTAGTCTTGAGCTGCACTGAGGTCTCACAGCCGCCCTCCTAGATCCCGGGAAGTGTGGGCTGGGAACCGTCTTCTCCACCATATTGCTAATATCACCAAGCCCACACTATCTTGACTGTTGTCACTTCATATTAACAGTTTAAGTCTTAAAATCAGGTAATGTCAGTCCTCTGGCTTTGTTGCTTTCCTGCAGTGTTGTGTTAGCTATTCTCAATCTTTTGCATCTCCATATGAACTTTAAATCTGTTAGTTTGTCGATATCCATGAGATAATTCATTGGGATTTTTATTGGGATTATGTTTTTATCTACAGATCAAGACGATGTATTTTGAGGCCTCAAGAAAGTACAGATAAATTTTTTTAACACTGCCTAGAATAATACCTTAGGGATTTAATAAATGTAATTTCTGGCTAAAGAACCTTATCTGCATAGGAAACAGAATTTAGGAATGAAAGCATGCCTATGTTGGGCCATTTCACAACAGTTACTTCCGTGTTTTCAGAGTCTTTGCAGACTATAAAAGGCTGACCTTGACTTTCATTTCCCAAGAGGAGATCATCAGAAATTATTTTGTAAGCATGATAATTAATCTAATTAATCTTGTTTTCTAATCTGTGTCCTCAGAACTTAGAACTGTAAATCATAGAAACTAATCCTAGAATCCATTAGATGATTGTGGTTTTTTTCCTTTTATTTTCTAGAGCTCATGTGGTTATTTCCTCTAGGCATCTTCTTCATGAGTGTTTAAAGGAGAAGTTAAGAGACAGGATCTAGGCTCCTATGCTGCTGATTCTTCCTGAGACATGAAGGCTCTTTTGATGATGCTGTTGCCTCTTGCTCGAAGCTTTCCATCAATCTATTATGTATTTTGCAGAATAATAATAATTCAAAACTTTTGAATTGAATTCAAAAATTCAATTACAGTCAGCAAAGTACCAGTTGTATTACATTTTCAACCAATCTGAAGTGCATCCACATCTTCTGTCTTGATCTGACATGTTCCTTTTAGAGTTTATGCTATAAAACATAGAATTACAGACAGTTTCATTCAGTTCATGAATATATTTCTTTTGCTTTTCATTAGCTTATCTACATGTATTAAGATGTTTAATTTTCTTTCTTTTTAATTGGTCAACTATTTTATTTTTCAGAGGTTTATTTTATTTTACTTTATTGAAATATAGTTGATTTACAATGTGTTAATTTCTGCTATACAGCAAAGTGATTCAGTTATACATACACATATGTTCTTCTCCATATTCTAAGGTGTTTAATTTTCATAATCAATGAACACCTCAGAAGTCATATAGGAAGTTTTCATTTGGGAATTGATTTGCCCCTTTACCAATATTCAAAGCATGTTCAATTCAGTTCAGTTCAGTCGCTCAGTCATGTCTGCCTCTTTGTGACCCCATGGACTGTAGCACATCAGGCTTCCCTGTCCATCAACAACTCCCAGAGCTTGCTCAAACTCAGGTTCATCGAGTCGGTGATGCCATCCAACCATCTTATCCTCTGTCTTCCCCTTCTCCTCCCGCCTCCAGTCTTTCCCAGCATCAGGATCTTTTCTAAGGAGTCAGTTCTTAGCATCAGATGGTCAAAGTATTGGAGTTTCAGCTTCAGCATCAGTCCTCGCAGTGAATACTCAGGACTGATTTCCTTTAGGATGGACTGGGTGGATCTCCTTGCAGTCCAAGGGACTCTAAAGAGGCTTCTCCAGCACCACAGTTCAAAAGCATGAAGTCTTCGGAGCTCAGCTTTCTTTATAGTCCAACTCTTACACCTCTACATGACTACTGGAAAAACCATAGCTTTGACTAGATGGACCTTTGTTGGTAAGGTAATGTCTCTGCTTTTTAACATGCTGTCTAGGTTGGTCATGGCTTTTCTTCCAAGGAACAAGCATCTTTTAATTTCATGGCTGCAGTCACCATCTGCAGTGATTTTGGAGACCCCCAAAAATAAAGTCTGTCACTATTTCCTTTGTTTCCCATCTATTTGCCATGAAGTGATGAAGCCGGATGCCATGATCTTCGTTTTTTGAATGTTGAGTTTTAAGTCAGCTTTTTCACTCTCCTCTTTCACATTCATCAAGACACTCTTCAGTGCCTCTTGGCTTTCTGCCATAGGGTGGTGTTATCTGCATATCTGAGGTTATTACTATTTCTCCCTGCAATCTTGATTGCAACTTCTGCTTCATTTGGCCTGGCATTTTGCATGATGTACTCTGCATATAAGTTAAAAAAGCAGGGTGACAATATACAACCTTGACTGTATAAACTTGAAAATATACTCCTTTCCCAATTTGGTTATTCCATGTCCAGTTATAACTGTTGCTTCTTGACCTGCATACAGATTTCTCAGGAGGCAGGTAAGGTGGTCTGGTATTCCCATCTCTTGAAGAATTTTCCACAGTTTGTTGTGATCCACATAGTTAAAGGCTTTGTAATAGCCAATAAAGTAGAAGTAGATGTTTTTCTAGAACTCTTTCTTTTTATGTGATCCAGTGGATGTTAGTTTAGTTCCTCTGCTTTTCTAAATCCAGCTTGAACATCTGGAAGTTCTCAGTTCATGTATTGTTGAAGCCTTGCTTGGAGAATTTTCAGCATTACTTTGCTAGAGTGTGAGATGAGTGCAATTTGTGCAGTAGTTTGAACATTCTTTGGCATTGTCTTTCTTTGGGATTGAAATGAAAACTGACCTTTTCCTGTTCTGTGGACAAGAAAACTGCTGAGTTTTCCAAATTTCTGGCATATTGCATGCAGCACTTCAACAGCATCATCTTTTAGAACTTGAACTAGCTCAGCTGGAATTTCGCTAGCTCATGATTTCATTAGATTCCACAACCTTGACCAAACAGCTGTTGAATGACATTGTGACATTGTGCTTCATTTCTGTCCTCTCAGATCCATGTGCTTTCAAATCTCTCAGATCCTCAAATGTGTGTGAGTTTATCTGCTCTCCAAAGTTATCTTATATAATTTATCTTATAATTTATATAAGTTATCTTATATAATTTATCTTATAATTTATATAAGTTATCTTATATAATTTATATAGCTCATATAGTTTATATAACAACTGTGATTCTCTCAAATGTAGACTTTATTTAGAAAGGCTAAATGGCCAAGGAAAAGAGAGAAGAGATGATCCTGTGAGGTGATTCTTCCTAAGCTAAATATTGAAAAATGGTCATACATTTGACCTAACTGCTATATAATTTTGGCACCCACATGAGAAGTACAAGTCAATCTTTCTTTGATAGAAGGTATCAAAGGTTACTTATTTGAAATGCTGATCTCAAAGGCATATGCATCCTCAAAGAGCTTAGACCTATATAACCTACATGTAATTTCCCAGACAGTGCTGTGGTATTTTAAAGATAACTGAAGTTTAGACATACAACAAACCCTAATTTGAAGTAGAAGAAAGAGAATGTGACTTAATCCACCATCAGCAGATGGAAAGACAGGGAGCATCCGGGTACATATGAACTCTGTTTAAAATAACCATATTTCATGCCTGGATGGCTCAACTATGGAATATTTATTTTAAAAACAAAGCTTAAAACTTTTCACTTAAGTATAGAATCAATATATAACCAACCAAAGACATTTGGAAAATATAAAATATAAAAGAAAATTACTCAGTGATAGACAACTCAGAATCACTATTTGAGTGCAATAACATCACCTGTTTTCAATGCACTTTAAAAATATATACTATACAATAGAAATAATTTTGAATCATTCTTTTTTTATAGCTGTCATTGCAAGACAGCTTTATCAATTTGCATTCTAAGTGTATAATTTTCTATTTTCCTAGAGTGGACAGAGACCATTTATTTCTGTATCTCAGTATATATACGGAGAAGGCAATGGCACCCCACTCCAGTACTCTTGCCTGGAAAATCCCATGGATAGAGGAGCCTGGTGAGCTGCAGTCCATGGGGTTGCTAAGAGTCGGACATGACTGAATGATTTCACTTTCACTTTTCACTTTCATGCACTGGAGAAGGAAATGGCAACCCACTCCAGTGTTCCTGCCTGGAGAATCCCAGGGATGGGGGAGCCTGGTGGGCTGCCGTCTACAGGGTCACACAGAGTTGGACATGACTGAAGCAACTTAGCAGCAGCAGCAGTATGTGTAAAGTGGGCCTCCATAAATATTGGTAAATAAATGTGATTGAATTGAATATGCAACACTCTGAATGTTTCCCTGTAGGAAATAATTAATGAATTGTCATTGCAAGGAGGAGAAGGGGACGACAGAGGGTAAGACAGCTGGATGGCATCACCAGCTCAATGGACATGAGTTTGAGCAAGCTCCAGACTTTGATGATAGACAGGGAAGCCTGGCGTGCAGCAGTCCACAGGGTTGTTGCAAAGAGTTGGACACGACTGAGCGACTGAACTGAACTGACTTGCAAGACAATAGTGCAGTATTATTCAGTTCAGTTCAGTCACTCAGTTGTGTCTGACTCTTTTCGACCCCGTGGACTGCAGCACGTCAGGCTTCCTTGTCTATCGTCAACACCCAGAGCTTGCTTAAACTCAGGTCCATCAAGTTGGTAATGCCATCAACCATGTTATCCTCTGTCTTCCCCTTCTCCTCCCACCTTCAATCTTTCCCAGCATCAGGGTCTTTTCCAAGGAGTCAGTTCTAAGCATCAGGTGGTCAAAGTATTGGAGTTTCAGCTTCAGCATCAGTCCTTCCAATGAACACCCAGGACTGATTTCCTTTGGGATGAACTGGTTGGATCTCCTTGCAGTCCAAGGGACTCCCAAGAGTCTTCTCCAACACCACAGTTCAAAAGCATCAGTTCTTTGGCACTCAGCTTTCTTCACAGTCCAGCTCTCATATCCATCCATGACCACTGGAAAAACCATAGGCTTGACTAGATGGACCTTTGTTGGCAAAGAAATGTCTCTGCTTTTGAATATGCTATCTAGGTTGGTCATAACTTTCCTTCCAAGGAGTAAGCGTCTTTTAATTTCATGGCTGCAATCACCATCTGCAGTGATTTTGGAGCCCCCCAGAATAAAGTATGACACTGTTTCCAGTGTTTCCCCATCTACTTCCCATGAAGTGATGGGACCAGATGCCATGATCTTCGTTTTCCGAATGTTGAGCTTTAAGCCAACTTTTTCACTCTCCTCTTTCACTTTCATCAAGAGGCTTTTTAGTTCCTCTTCACTTTCTGCCATAAGGGTGGTGTCATCTTCATATCTGAGGTTACTGATATTTCTCCAGGCAATCTTAATTCCAGTTTGTGTTTCTTCCAGCCCAGCGTTTCTCATGATGTACTCTGCATATAAGTTAAGTAAGCAGGGTGACAATATACAGCCTTGAAGTACTCCTTTTCCTATTTGGGATCAGTCTGTTGTTCCATGTCAAATTATGTTAAAATTTTTTGCTAATTTACTGGCAACAATTGAGCCCCAATTGTTAATTTATATTTCTTTGATTTCTAGCAAATTTGAACATTTCATATGAGTTTACTGTATTTATCCCTTTAAAAATTACTTTTCATTTTCTTGGACCTCTTTCTAACATAGTGTTGCCATACTGCTTATTGGTTTATATGTTCTTTATATACTAGGGTGTAATTTTTGTTTTAAGTGGATAAATTTAATAAGCTCATGTGAAATGTTCAAATTTGCTAGATATCAAAGAAATATAAATTGACTAGTCAGGTTCCATTTTTGCCAGTAAAACTTTTCCCAGTTTGTCTGCCTTTTTATTTTGTATATATATTTTAAAATATATGCAAGAATTTTGAATTTTTAGATAGTCAAATAGTTTCCTTTTGAGGTTTTTTTCCATGGCTTTGGAAATTATTTCTCCTGTAGAAATCAGTTAATCATTATATACAATTTATTTCAAGATTTTAGTCCTTTTACATTTAACTAATTTATTTTATAATCAATTTAATTAATGATTTAGAAGATTTTGGACCTGTTTCATTTTTGTATATAGAAAAACTCAAAACTATGCATCTATTATACTGAGGCGTCTTATTTCATAATATATTTTAGTGTCTATTAGAACCATTCTCATCTTACAAATCTTTTCCAAAATTTTCCTAGCTATTCACATTTGAAAATTCTTCATGATAAACTTTAGGATAATTTTAATAAATTCCAAAATAAATCATTTGGTGCTTTATTAGAATATCATTAAATAGGTTGATTGATTAACAAAGAATTACAGAATCTAAACTCTTCATTGAAAAACATGCTATGTATTTCTATTTGTCTTTTATCTGTCCTAGAATAATTATGTTCTATATAGCTATAAAGTAAAATGTATGCTTTATGCTTTTTTGTTAGGGTTGTTTCTGCACGTTTTATTTTTCCTTCAATTGCAGGTAGAAAATTCCCTTTATTCTCATTCCTTATATTGTTTTTATTTATGAAAGCTGGTATTTATTTTTATTATATTTAATCATCTTTTTCTAATTTTTAATTTTCATATTTTCCAGTTGGTTCTTCTGGGTAGTCTAGAAATGTCCTTGAACTGTCAACAACGTTACCTGTTCCTTTGGACCATTTTCACTCTTCCTTTCCAACAAGAACCAGTCTGGTCTTCCTGCAACATTAAGTAGGAGTCACAAGAGCAGGTGTCATCACTGAACCCCTGACTTCAATTATAATGCTCCTGCAAGTTTTGAGACATGTCTTATTAAGTTTAGGATATTCCTTTTTATTTGAGGTTGGTCAATTTAAAAAAAATTAACCATGAATGGGTATTGAATATTATAAAATATTTTCCAGTGTTTATTAAGTTGATGGAATTTCTTTCCTCCACTAATCTGAACAGGGAGTGAAGCACCCTGAATTGTCCTGGAATAAAATCTACTCTGATATGATGTATATTTTCATACATTGCTTAAATTTTGTTTAATATTTTTAATATTTTAACCATGTTTTTCCATTGGTTTGAAAATTTCTGTAAAACAGAAGTTTTTATAAAAAAATGAAGTGTAGTTTAAATAATGCATATATCCATGCAAGCCAGAGTAAAACTAGGCTATTTCATCACCCCAGAAAATCTCGTTTTGCTCCTTTTCAATCTCCTCCACCCTGAAATCAACCCCTCTTCTGATTTCTATCACCATAAATGAGGTTTCCAAGCATTTGTGATTTTATAGAGCTTTCAGCTGTGGTCTTAGTTGTATGCCAAATCAACAGGTAATGTTTGGTTTCTTGCTTAATTCCACTATGATCACAGAACATAGTACTCTGTAGAACTTCAGTTCTTCGAAATTGTTGAAATGTGCTTTATGATCCAGTACATAATAAATGTTCCTGCACCAAAAGGACGTATAGCCTGCAGTGTTTTATTTACATAGATTATGTTGTTTGTTCATTGTGTTGTTCAAACTGCTAAAAATGTTTCTTTGTTTTTTATATGCTTGTCCAATCACATAGAGGAGTGTGTTAAAAATCTCAAGTTCTGATTATATTTATTTCTCCTTTTAGTTCTGCCATTTTATTTTGTATATTTCAATGCTATATTTTTAAGACCATACAAATTTAGAATTTTTATAACTTATAGATTGATCCTTCAGTCATTAAGAAACATTGCCCTTTATCTTTAGTAATGCCTCCTGCCTTAAAAATCTACTTTGTCTAATACATGCATAACTACACCAATTTTTCTGTTAGCTACTATTTATATGGCATAAATCTTTCTATCCTTTTAATTTCAGCCTTTCTGTAACTTTCTATTTAAGGTGTCTTATTGAAGCACAAACAACTATATCCTGTCTACAACCTTTGTCTTTTAATCTAGGGTATATCAAATTCCATTCAAGTTTGTAGTAACTGCAGTTTTAAAAAAAACAACTTCAGTTTGCTTAAACATATCATCTTACTAGGTGTTTTCTATTTGTCTATTCTTACTTTATGATCCTTTGCTTTCTGTTCTTACTTCGAGTTTTTTACTATCCCATTCCCTCCCTGCCATGAATTTGTTATTCATTCTTTTGCTATTATTTTCATTGCTAATCTAGAGATTATAATATTAATTCTTGATTTATTAAAGCCAGGTACTTTTATGAATTCCCACTCACTGTTAGAACTTAAGCATATTTTTATTCCATCTCTTTTTTTGTCCTATTTACTCCCTCTCTTCTTTTGTGCTATTATTGTATATATTTTAATTCTATATCTATAAATATTTAAATTCAGAAGACATCATTTTTATTGTTATATACAGTTCCTATTTATTTATATCTAGTCACATATTAATCCCTTTATTCTTCTGCATCCCTTCAGACATTCTCACAATTTTATCTGGGGTTATTTTTCCACCTACGTAAAGAACTCCTTTTCAAATTTCCTTTCATGTAAGTCAGCTGATGATCTTAGTGTTTGTTATAAAAATGGCTGTATGTTACTTTCAATTTTGAAGAACATTTTTACCAGATAGCATATAATCTAGATTGGCAGCTAATTTCTTTTAGCATTTTGAAGATATCTGATGATAGTTATTCTCCATTGTTTGAGAATATGCTCTTGATCTTACTGTTGCTCTTTTGCAGATAATATATATCTATAATATGTATTATATATTATGTATATAATATATATCTCCTTTCTATAATATATTATATCTATAATATGTATTATATATTATGTATATAATATATATCTCCTTTCTATAATATATTATATATATAATATATATCTCCTTTCTCTATTTTTTCAAGATTTTTGTCTTCAGTTCTTAGTAGTTGACTATGATCTACTTAGGTATGATTTTCTTGAAACCCTGCTTGATATTTATAAAGTTTCTTGATTCTATGAGTTGTTGTCTTTCATTATGTTTGAAGAATTCCTGGCCACTATATTTTAAAATATTGCTTCTTTTTTCTCTTATCTCTCTTTCTGATACTTCAGTTATATGTATGTTAGAAAATTTTAACACATAGTAGCTTATGTGCTTTAGTCTCTTTTCTGAACATTATTTCCTCTTATCTCCCATGTTTCATTTTGCATATATTTTTTAATCTATTAAGATCCTTAATCAGGTTCACTAACTCTTTCTTAAGCTTCATAGAATCTGTTATTAAACCCATCTATTCAGTCATAGTTTTAGTTTGTGGGTTTTTCCCCCAGTTCTAAAAAGCCCATTTTATTCTTTGGATTTCTCAATTCTGTGCTGAAATTCTCTATTTTGTCATTTAATTTCTTGAAGATATTAAACACAATTATTTAAAATATGTCTTTAAAATTCATTATCTACATCTTCTTCCTGTTTATTACTTTTTCTGTTTTCTATCATCTTTTTCTCTCAGTTTCTAAGATAATTCTTCTTGTGTGCCCCTCTTTTAAATTAAGTGCCTGACATTGTGTATGAAATATTGTAGAGACAATGTTGACCTTGGATGATGGTGTTTTCCTCCAGAGTGGATTTTCTATTGCATTTTGAAGCTGTTCTTCAGTCCTTAAGAGAGCTTGTCTATTTCCCTTTACCAGTACTCCTAAGATATAGCACTTTGGGGTGCCAACTACAAGTCTAGAGTGTCTACCAACTCCTTCTTCTTAGCAGATCCCTAAACTCCAATTTTTGGTCTCTCCAGCCTGATGAGATACCTAAAGCCCTGCTTATTTTCTCACCCTTTCAGTCACTGCTTTGGAATTATCAAATGCTTCATGGGAAATGGGTGCCATTCTGGGCTGCCCTTCTTGTCAGGATCTCAGTGGTTCAAGTTCTTACCGCTTTTGAAACTCTCTGATGTTTCAAGTAGAGGACTATCTGATTTGAAAAAATTTCCCAACTTTCTCAATGAGAGTACTGATCACACATAGACTAACTCATCATTGCCAGAAGCAAAACTCTGAGTAAGGACATGATGTAATTTAGATTTTTTTAAAAGATCACGCTGGTTGCCTCAAAAATAAGTGATGTGGAATTGAGGAGGAAGAGGGATGGTAGCAGATAGCCTAACTAGAGAACTATCACAATAATCCAGACAAGAGAGAATGGTAGTTGTGGTCATGAGGAAATGGAGAGGAGTGATCAGATTCTGGATATGTTTTGAAGGTAAAGCCAAGAGGATTTACTTACAAAATGGATGAGGGGTATGAGAGAAAGAGAGGAGTCAATGTTGACCCCAAGGTTTTTGGCTTGAACCACTGGAAGGATGGAAATGGCATTTCCTGAGGTGGGGAAACTTTGTGGGACTGCATTTATGAAGGATGATCAGGAGATGACTTCTACTCGTTAAATATGAGATGCTAATTTGTTATCCAACTGGTGATGCCAAGTATATACTTCAACATATGAGTGTGAAGTTCAGAGAATGGTTGGAAACTGGAGATAAAAATTTTGTAGTCATGAGCATACGGATGTAATTAAAACCTCAAGACCGGATGAGAGCACCTTGAAAGTTAAATATAGAGAAGAAGTTAAATGTAGAGCTGGTATGTGGGTTTAAAAATATTTATCCATCTCTTGCCTTCATGTCCTCCTCTCAGTGTGGGAATGTACCAGATGCCCTAGGCAACTTCCACGTGCTGTGCAGCAGCCCTGATCAGCCCTGATCATCACCTCTCCTGACCCGCCCAAGGGAAGGGATCGTGAAGCTCTGGCTGGTAGCTCCTACGCATTTTCATTAATGTAGGGCTCAGATGTGCAACACTCAGATGCTCAGCAGGTACGTAACTGGCTGACGCAGCGGGTCCTCCAGTCAGAAGGGTGGTGCTGTGGGTCGCCTGCAGATTGTCGGGGCCGGCCGCCGGGCCCCCTGCCTGGCTGCACCTTCTCCCCCTCAGCTGCAGAGGGCGCGCGCGAGGCACACGGTGCTTAGGAACCCACGGGAGCTCAACGGGGGAGCAGAGGAGAGGCGGGGCCGGACGTGGGGCGGGGCCAGGCGGCCTGGAGGCAGCCGGCCGCAGTCTGTGCGCAGCTCAGGGCAGAGCGGGTGGCATCCTCGCGCCGGCTCGGGGCAGCTGGAGGCGGGGCCGTTACCCGCCGGGAGCTCCGAGCGAGCCGGGTGGCAGGCAAGAAAAGCACTCTCGAGCGCCATGATTCCTCTCGAGAAGCCGGGCAGCGGCGGCTCTCCCCCGGCCGCCGCCTCCGGTTCAGGTCGGGCTGGCCGAGGTCTGAGCACGCCGCGCCGGCCGCCGCCCCCGACCCAGGCCCGCGGGCTGCTGACGGAGATCCGCACCTCCGTGCGCACCGAGCCCTTTCAGGACGCCTACACCCTGACCCCTGGCCGGGAGTTGGGCAGGTGAGGCTGGCGGGCGCGCGCAGATAAGTGCGGGAGGCCGGCCGGCGCCGGGGCAGATAGCGCGTCGGGACCGGGTACAGACGTGGGTGCGGGCGGCGATTAGGGCGGCGGGGCCCCCCGGCCACGAGTCCACGCGCGGCGTCCCCCAAAGCCGGGGTAGCGGCCATGAGAAGGCTGCCCCCAGAACCTAGACCCCTTCCTCTTTTTGCTGCGGGCGTTTCAGCCTCTGTGGTCCCTTGTGCGGTAACTTAACGAGGTGGCGTGGGAACCACGCTGCGAACCTTTCCCCGCGGCAGCGAGTCTGAAGTCAGCACAGGTGTGGAATCAGCTTTGGTTTTGCCTGCGAACTTGTGGGTTCCTGCTTCACCCTCTGTGGCTGTGATAGAGGAGCGCAGAACCCCGAGCGTAACAGCTTCTTTCGCGCCAGCCTTGGGCCAGTTTTCGTCAGCCGCTTTCTGCTGACTTCAGTTGCGATTTCTTGGGTTTGTGCTGTTTGCCTTCTGAAATATTTAGGTCCATGTGCTTTTTTAAGTTCAGGTCGGTTTCACTTATGGACTCTGGGCCCTTGTCTGACTCTTTCTGCGCCGTGATACAGCCCTTGCCTTTTCTTCCCCATCTCGTTGTTGTTTTGTAGGGGTAGGGAGAGCTTAGAATTTGGTCTGTTTTTAAAATCGCAAAAGGTGAAGGCTGTTGGGATACTTTACATCTTGTACGTTGAAGAAGGGCCACAGAGTGATAGGTTTTGTTGTTTAGTCGTAAGTCAGGTCCGACTCTTTTGCGACCCCATGGACTGTAGCCCACCAGGCTCCTCTTGTCCATGAGATTTCCCAGGCAAGAAAACTGGAGTCGGGTATTGCCATTTCATTCTGCAGGGGATCTTCCCGACCAGGGATTGAACCAGCAGGCGGATTTTTCTTTCTTTCTTTTTTTTTTTTTTTTTTTACTGCTGACCAACGAGGGAACAGTAGAGGTTCGGGGACCAACTTTTTCTCTGAGAACAGTTTGAAGAAATTGTCAGAGGCACTGGCTTTGGGGTCAGACCCGAGCTCAGATCCCCACTCTGCTTGCTCTGTGCGCCTTTGGACGGTGACTTAGTCTCCCCAGCCTCACGTTTCCCACCCATAATATCAGTATAGTGACAGTACCTCCCTCATGGGGGTGTCTAGAAGGTGCAGGGGCTGTACAGGTCAAACCACTGGTCCTGGCACACAGCATTTGATAAGTGTTAGCAGCTGTTGTAGATATTTATCAAGGTTGCAAAATCTCACCATGTTGTAATGAGGAATGGGCCTGACAGTTGTAACAGCCTTCATTTGAGGGTCTTGGAAAAACGTCTTATAACAGTGATTACAACATTAAAAACAAGCCGCCTTACAAATATTAAGGTAACCTTTAGAAATCGTTTTTTGGCAAAGATAACTGACCTTAAAAGTGTCTTATTTATTCCATATGGGAAAAGGAAAAACGTCTTCCAGGGCCAAGCTTTACTCTGCTAGGCACTAATTAACTGGATCTTTGTGCACTTTATGACAAAAGAAGACAGCTACTGACTCATCTAGGTATTCTAATTGGTGAAAATTCCAGACATTCTGAAGTAACTGATTTCTTGAGGAAGGAAAACTAGGACTCCCCATTGTTTGGTTGTCTGGCTTCATTCCACAGAAGGGAAAACACATTACACAACTGAAAAATGTCTTCAGGTGGCAAGCACTGTCTTGTAGACTTGCAGTAGATGATTTAATTGGAAAACAATTGATTTGCTCCCTAGCAGGTGTTGTGACAATCCCTCCAGGAACCAGGGAGGTTACATCAACTTTCATTTTAACCTCTATTGTAAAATTAGTTTGTCTATAAAGTTGTGTTCGTTTGCTTAAGGTTATGACATCTTTACATATCTTATATGAATTTCTTTACATAAGCAATACCTCTTGAAGCACAGAACAATACAGTTAGATAGGTACTTGATATAAGAGCCCAAAACTGAAAAAGAAAATGAATGTATTTGTTTCTTTTTGGTTCCCTTTTCTTCATGGAGAAGTGTAACAGTGCTTAAGAAGAACATGGCCTTGGCAGTCAGCCAGTCTGTGATCGGGTCTTGGCTCTTTACTTACTGGATTCCCTGGTAGCTCAGATAGTAAAGCCTTTACCCGCAATGAGGGAGACGTGGGTTCTATCCCTGTGTCAGGAAGATCCCCTGGAGAAGAAAATGGCAACCCACTCCAGTATTCTTGCCTAGAAAATTCCATGGATGGAGGAGCCTGGTGGGCTGCAGTCCATGGGGTCGCAAAGAGTCGGACACGACTGAGCGACTTCGCTTTATGTGTACTTGAGTGAGTTACCAAATCTCTGATTACCTCACAGAGTTGTTGAGAGAATTAAACAACAGCACATCTGTAGCATAAAAGCTGNATGGATGGAGGAGCCTGGTGGGCTGCAGTCCATGGGGTCGCAAAGAGTCGGACACGACTGAGCGACTTCGCTTTATGTGTACTTGAGTGAGTTACCAAATCTCTGATTACCTCACAGAGTTGTTGAGAGAATTAAACAACAGCACATCTGTAGCATAAAAGCTGCGCTTGACTTAGAGCATGCACTGAGAAACTGTAATGCGTTGGGTAGCTAAATGAATGGTAATTTACATGTAACCAAAAGGCAAAAACAGGAAAACCTGCACAACCTCAAAATGTGTTTCCATCTGTTGCAGAAGTAGAAAACCTCATTGCAAAAGACCAGGGAACTGCTTAGACATCTCAGGAAGTGAAAGTTCTGTTTTGTATTAGAAGCAGTTTCTGTTTAAGGTTTATCAATTTTGCCTGAATGTTGTAGTTTTGACAGAATGAAGTGTGTTTTTGTGTAATTCTTTTCCTAGGTGTTGACTCTGGTTGCATTTCTGATACAAGGAATTGATCTCATGCTGATGTAGAACTTTAAAATTACTCGCTATGCTTTAATGATGTGGTATAAAAACAAAGGTCTATTCATTTTGTTCTCTGGCCTTTCATTTAGTGAAAATATTGAAGAGGTGTGAAGAACTAACTGTTCAAAGAAGTCAAGTTTTTGCAGGCATTCCCATTATTTTATAGAAATATAAAGCTTTCAGTGAAGTGGTTGTTTGGAGAAGCAGTTTTAAATGATCAGTATTGATTCCCTACTAATGAGAGGATGTAATGTTGATTATTTTAAGAAATACCGCATTCTTTCATGTCTCCAGCAGAGTCCATAGTAGCCTAAATGTGGGTAAATATATGATGTAAAATTTTCTTTTATTGCTTGAAACTTGACTTGTTATTCCTGAGGCTTGTTACCTTTCTTTTGAGTCAGGACATGTGCCAACGTAAACCACAGTAACGATTCGAGGTACAGGAGACATGACCTCGGGTTCCAAGAATTTTTTCAAAGAGTTGACTTCCATGGAGCTTTTATTGATAGTGTAGGAACAAAAAAAATCTAGAAATTTTCTAGAAAATTTAAATTATACTAATTTAACATCAAATGATTTGCCTAGTCTTCAACTTTAACATTTTTTTAATATATTCATAAATTTTATCTTAAGAAAAAAGATATTTTTAAAGCCAAAAAAAATCTTGTTTTTTATACTATTATATACCGATAGTTGAATTTCCCTGTGAGCAGAAAAGGTATAAATAAATCCGAGTTCTCTGTTGACATGGGTACTTCATACATGGGGACTTTACAGTTTTATAGGGGCTTTCACATACATTATTTCATTTACTTCTTATCACAAGCAGATTTGGGAAGTCTTGTTTTTCAGATGAGAAAATCAAGATACCAGTAGATTGAGTCATATGAGAGACAGCTGAGCTGAGACTCCTTGCAGTCACTTCCATTATGCCGCAGATGTTTCTCAAAAAAAAAAAAAACTNTACTTCATACATGGGGACTTTACAGTTTTATAGGGGCTTTCACATACATTATTTCATTTACTTCTTATCACAAGCAGATTTGGGAAGTCTTGTTTTTCAGATGAGAAAATCAAGATACCAGTAGATTGAGTCATATGAGAGACAGCTGAGCTGAGACTCCTTGCAGTCACTTCCATTATGCCGCAGATGTTTCTCAAAAAAAAAAAAAACTAGTCTATCTTGTGGCTAAAAAAATTTGCCATCATTTTTGTAAGAGAACATGTTAATAGGTTCCAAATTGGAGCAAGCACTGCCAAGCTTCAGTGTCATGTGGTTGGCCCTCCTCAGTTGTGTTACCCACCTGGGTCCCTGGACTCTAATCAATAGAAATTGATAAGAGGCCAGATGAGAATTCCGGGAGAGCTTTTTCTGGGACTTGGGCTGTAGCGCACAGGAATGAAAACAAGAGCCAGATGCCCTTGCTCATGCCCCTGGGTGGGTGGGGAAGGGTGCGGCAAGCTGGTCTCTTGGATGGGGTAAGGTTAGGGGTTGATGGGTGGGTTTGGCTGGAGGGGGGCTTCAGTGGTCCACCCACCCCCTTGGTGTGCAGGCCCCTGTTTTTTCTCCCAGCACTTCAGAAATGGCTGTTGATTTGTGGCCTTTTTCTAGCTTACTGTTCATAATTGACCCTACCTGCGCATGCATGAAGTTATTTTTGAGTCCCTTATAGTTCCTTTATATTCTGTTGCTTGAGGAAATGTTTGTACAGGTGAAGGGTCCCAGATCCCAGCCTGTCTCAGCTGGGCCTCATGGTGGGTAGGGACATCCTATCTCATTCTCCTCAACGCAGTAGGGAGTAACAGGAATAAGGAAGGATTTTTATCAGAAAATAAGAGGATGTACAAGCTGAAGAGGATGCACAGGTGGAGGTGTTTTTGAAAGTGGGTGTCCTTTACCTGGATTCCTGTCTGTAGGTAATGGCTTCAGGTTGAGGACCTTACAACTACTTGAGCACATGTCATAAATTGTAAGTCATGATTTCTTTAGAAATGAAGACCCTTGTTAAATAATACTATCCATGTAAAAATTGTGCCTTGTTTTAGGAAAACTATTACGATTTCTTGGCAGTTTATCATCAGTTTGAAAGATATTTACAGTTCCGGGTAATCTGATATTTGGGATGGATAAAGACAACTAGCCGTGTTTGCGGTTCAGCATCAGACATTGCTAGGAAGTACGACTCCTTCTCTAAGGCACGTGCTTCATTAGGTCAACTGTTTTAATTTTGAAAAGTTGGAGTTTGTTAAAAGTAAAAACTTAATTTAAATATATAAACCTTCCAATATAAAATCAAAATTTAAAAATATATAAACTTAAGGATTTAGTGAATTTCTGCCACTTTACAAACCTAACAAAATTTTATAAAAGCCGATCATTGAACCAAATGCATTAGAAAGTTAGGTAGCTATAATCATTGGCTCGCCTGTTCAGGAAGGAGGAAGGAGGAACTCAATTTGTATAGTAAATTTATGCATCAAGTAGACAGTTCAAATTAAGTCACCTCCAAAACTCTTCAGTTCTGTATGATTTTTTTAATAAATTATCATAGATCTGAAATTAATGCCCCAGACAATAAAAATAGCTGCTGTTCCTGATTGCAGAGCATTTCCTGAATGGCCACTTTGGAAATGTCATTTTCTTTCGTCTTCACTACCCTGCAGGGTTAGTGCCATCAACCTCATTTTGTAGGTGAGGAATCTTAAGACTCAGAAAAGTTAAACAAATTGCCCAAATTTCAAACAAAGTCTGGCTTTTGGCTCTAGCTGTTCTTGTCACTCATGCTGACTGATCTGATGGACTCGCTGATTTTTACACTTAGGATCAGCAGATGGTTTGGTTTTTGTTCTTTCAGAAGTAAGGAAGACAGATCTGATTGATCTAGGTCATTCTTGAACAGAACTTCTTTGCACCTAAGGCTGTACCCCAGTGCTATTAAGCAAATATTGGACTTGGCATATTGAGCACACACAAGGCTCTTTGGTAGGCTCTGGAAATTGTTCCCAAATCTAACAAATCAGTCACTACTCCTTTTATGGGCAAAGTGACATGCCACATGGGAAAATTTTGTGGGGAAAACAACATTTGAGCTGAGCCTGAAAGAATGGATGGAATTTCAGTAGCAGTAGCAATGCAAGACACTCCAGCCATTGGCAATAAAAGAAGCACAGTGCAGAAAAATTCAGTGAAAAGAGAACAGCAAGTAGCCCTATGTGGCTAAAATATTAAACCTATGAGGCTGAGTTTGCTAAATAGAACTTCTATTTAGCAAAATAACAAGAACAGTGCATGTATCTAGGGTGCTGTCTGATGTTGTATTTGAGCACCTGCCGTATGCACATGGAGATGCAAAGATGAAGAGGCCAGGTCTCTGAAACTCATAGTAGGGCCAGGAAGACAGTCATAGCCAAAAAATTGTAACGTGTTGAAAGAACTTAAATAATAGGATACATGTGGAAACAAAGCCCTTTACTGTAATCTAGAATCAAACCTAGAACCTTGGAACTCACTTTTATTTTTCTTCCTCTATATACACTCACATCAGCACCTCCAATTTTTTATCTTTGCCTGAGCTTTATGTATTCTAATGTGTGCTCATCTTTGTGTGGTAGCCCAACACTGGTTATATCTGTAATCCATCTATTAGTAAATAAAGTTCTCTTTACAAAGAAAGGCACCTCAGACTTCTCCCATCTGAAGCCTAACACATACTCCCCTCCCTCCACCCTCTGTATATCTGTTCCCATTCTTCTGATTTTTCCTCTCAGTGGATGGTATCACATTACCCAGGACCCAGGACAGAGACCTCCAAGTCCTCTTCCGCCTTTCCCTTCTGCCCTCATCTCTGCTGAAGCTGTCTGTCTTGACCTTGAATGCCTTGTAAATACTTCCTCTCTTCCCAGCCTCTGCTGCTGCTACTTTAGTTCAGACCCCTTACTTTGAGCTATTTTCTTTGCTTCCCTAGTTTCTAGTTAACACTTGGCAATACACTCAGAATTAGCTTTTTAAAACATTTACCTTGGCTTTTTAAAACTTTCACTAAGGTAAAAGTCTCATAGGTGCCCATTCTTACCTTGAGAAATAAAGCACCAGCTACTTAGCCTGTCATACCTAAGTCTACCTACCTATGTTCACTGAGCCTCCCTAAGCTTTTCCAGTTGCGCACAGGTAATACAGAGATCAGTAAAAACCCAGTCCCTGTTCTGAGGAAGCTTAGACTGGTGGGTCTGACTCAAATGTCTCTTCCTGTTGTTATCTTTGTTTATCCTTCCTGTCTTACTACCCTGGAGTGTGTTACCATTGTTATTTTGAAACATACTCATTCCTAACATCTCCCCGCGCCCCCCC